>CM061142.1:71797280-72147243 GCA_030789695.1 Scilla litardierei
TTGTAGGAAGTACAACATGTATATATCAAAGACCGAATGATACTGGTCAGTGCTAGCTGGTAGAGTTGACAGTTTACCATACCCTACGCAATGTAGTGACATAGTTAAGACAAAAGGACTAAAACTGCAGTATTCGTCACTGACACAATTAGAGTGATCCCGACGACACTTTAGTCAATCGGACAATCACGTAATTATGATGCCGAAACAGGGACAACACCTGCTACTCGTGGTTACCGTCGTCTATAGATTTCGAGTCTCAACCTGTAGTAAGGTCGGGCTGTAGGGTCTCACACCGAGTAGGATTTACGTCTTAGTAATAGGAAGAATGTAAAGAGTGATGCAGTTGATGCATTGGAATAATTTGGCTCACAAGTAAGTTGTGAGATTAAAGCTAAAGAGTTTAGCATTGGGGACTTTACACATGATGCATGATTAATACTTGGTATTATGTTGACAACGATGCATGTGATCGAATGGGACTTCATGAGAAAACCACATGAAGAAACCGCGTTCAAATCGGAGCTCAAATGAGCCCGAAAATGCAAAAACAACATCGAAAAGGGCTAAGAGGGCTTACGAGTCTAACCCACGCCTGGTGACGCGCCCAGAACACACACCTAAAATCCACCTGGTAGTGTCACAGTCGCCTGGCGTTATATGGTTCCTAGGTGTCGATTCTGGGTTCTATATGCAATCGGACGGTGTCAAATTATAGTATAAAAGATTGTCGAATCCCACAGGGATAGTGACGGTGTATCGGGTCTCAGAATATTTCTAGTTCTCAGAAAGAATTAGCAGTATGTTGGAAGATTCTTGGTTTATGTTGTTTGTTCAATATAAAGAAATTAGGGCCTTAGGGATCACTGCAAAGATTGTTGGAAGTTGATGTTAGGCTAGGATTCTTACGTTGCATTGGGTGTATGTGATGGTCTCTCAGCTCGTACCACTCTCGTGGATTAGTGCTTCGGGGTACTTCGGCGGCTCTCATTGAGCAATGGTGGTAGCCATCAATGTAGTGATATGGTTCGTCGATGGATTCCCTCAAGGCATGAGTCTGGCATGGTCACGAGCCTTGGTTGGATCCACTAACTCCCTAATTAAATCCTAAGGATACTCCTTAAGCTAATCAATTCTACCGACCGTGGGCATGATCACAGTACGAGTTCTCCTAGGGATTTGGCTGGATCAACCAAAGTACTCCCCTTTATTCCCAACACAACCTAAAAATCACAGATCTACATCTTTTTCCTAAGATCCTAGGGCTAACCCATTAGCCCTAGATAAGATTACTCAGACATGGCAAATAGGACAAAGAAAGATGCGATTTTTAGATCGGATTTCATAATTGCAATTAGAGAAAACAAGAAAGTTGAGATCTTTACGTACCAAAAGTAAGTAGCACAATAGACGACGATAAGAAAATCCAGATCCAGAAATTCCACGCAGTAACAAGCAATAAAAATCTAGTCTTTCCTTTGTCGGCATAAAATCTCCAAACCATAGATCTAGAACTCTCAATAAAAATTAAAGGTAAAACTTAAAATTAGCATCAAAGCTTCGACGTCCAAAAAGAGTCTGGAAAACCGACTTAAATACCTAGGGGATGGACCCCACAAGAAAAATTAAAATCTGGAAGTCTGGGGCCCACTTGTTGCTGGCCGCGTCGGCTGCTCGACCGAGCAGGCAGCTGCTCGGTCAAGCAGACGGGACTCTGCAGCTGCGCTGCTTGGAATGGACACGGGCTGCTCGGTCGAGTAGCCCGCCTGCTCGATCGAGTCGTCAGGGGATCTGAGCTTCTCCTCAAATTGTCGTTCTGCCTGCTCGGGTCGAGTAGGTTCTGCTTGATCGAGTCGGATGTCTGATGGAGGAAGCTCGAAGTTGGGTTGACTCGGTCGAGGCACCTCTCTGCTCGATCGAGTGGCCCATGCACTCTGGCTGAATCTGCGTGTCAGCTCGACCGAGCAGCAGAGTGCTGCTCGGGCCGAGTCGCCTGGGAAAGTGACTTGGGCCTTTGCTTTTGCTCCTTTCTCTCGCTCGCTCGCTCCTCCTCTCCTCCTACCTGCTTCCAAACCTTGGCGAACTCCTGCAGAGCTTTACCTATGACGTCCCGGACATGCTGGATGTGTCTGCATCCCAAATCAGCTCCAAATCGCTCCAAAATATCTGCAAGTATAAAAAGCTATACGAAACTCAGATATGGCGTTAGAAGCGCGTATATGTATGAAAATAAGGGATTTGGATGCGAATATGACATGGAATGAGATGAAATGATGCTATAAAAATATGGAAAATATGGTCATCAAAATCCCCCTCGCTTACCTCTTACTCATCCTCGAGAAAGACGAATATTGGGCTAGCCGGTCGATAAAAATAATAAAGAAAAAAATGGAAGTGATAGGAGATGGAGGGGAGCACTAGAATATTCAGTCAGATCTCAAGCCCAATCAACATATTATGATTCTTGGAGTAATAAACCACGTGCTAAAAGGAATTTCAAATCTTAGCTAATCATATGGCTTGCAAGCACTAAAGACAAAGATAGGGATATCCTAAAAGCATGCCGTCAACTCATATTAATATCGTGCAATTCATAGAGTCTATTATAAAAGGAGTTGGCAACGCACTTTTCAATCAAGAGATATAAATTAAGCAAATAGAGATCACACCAAGCATGCAAATAGAGAATAGAAAGCAAGTCATGGCATTCAAATATTTATTTCGAATCCTGAAAAATATCCAAAGCTAAAATATTCCATAAAGTTTAAGCATTATCGAATCTCCCCATTATGCACAGTCTCCACTCTAATGTCATACTCACTCGTATAATCAAATGGGTTCATCTCCCCAGCTTAGCTCGAGGCGTCGCATCTAAGAATTGGATATAGACATTTTTGGCTTTTCCAAAGTAATTTTGTAGCTTCTAATACTAGGTTACAGAAAGATATTCTTTTCTTTTCTCTTTTTTTGAATAGGAGTAATAGTGTATACAAATATGTTTTTTGGCTCCTTTTTGATGTTTTGGGATTTTTGGAAGCTATCCTTTTCTTTTGGGATTTTTGGGAGATAGATGCAGTATAAATAGCTGCAGGGGGTGAAAGCAATTGACATGTATAGAATTTATAAGATATGTGGAAAAGGAAACATGATATTGCTCGGTTCACTCATAAGACGTGCATAACGGTTCAATAAGATAATACCCTAACTAAACTCATGGATAGCATGGCTATTCTCATTCATTTTAATAAATACTGAAACCATGCGATGAAGTGCATAATCATAACAAGCATGCAATCAGAAGTGGATAAGATAACAAGCATGTGCTTCAAATAATCTAGTGATACGTGTAGCTTGTGCATTACCCAACAAAGAACATACTAGATACTATTGCATGCATTCAGTTTTAATTTATATCAGGCATTCATTTAGAAGGATCATCAACAGAATATGCAAGCACATAATGGCAAGACTGAAATACTCTATATAGCACGTCAAACGAGATAAGTATCATAATAAGCTAATGAGGGCTATAAGAGACATCATCAGGCAGAATAATTCTAGCAAAAGGGGAAAATAAGGCAGAGAAAGTAAGAAAAATAAAATCAAGCATGCATGCTTGGCAAAAAGTGGAAAACGTGATGCAAAATGTGAAAGAAAATAAAGGTGAAAAAATGGGTGGAAAAAGAAAATAAAGAAGTGTAAAATGAAAGAAAATAAAAAAATAAAAATAAAAATAAAAGCGATAGCGCTCATCCCCCAAGCTAAACACAGCAGTGTCCTCACTGCTGAGAACACTCTGGCAAGTGGGAAATGAGGCAAGGGCGGGTATGCGGATAAGAAATAGAAAGTGAATGGAAAATAAAACTGTGCAAAGGAAAGAAAAAGTGATATGATGCAAGAGAAAGTGATGATGCAAATGCATGGAGTGATACAAAGGATGGGGAAGTGCAAAATGCAAAATGCCCCCCCAAGCTGTGTAAGACTGAGGCCCCAAAAAGACAGATGGGCACACAATAGGATGTGGGAGGGATCCGAGCAAAAGAGCAATAGGGACATCATCAAGCAGGGGCACCACCCTCTGTAGGTGGTGATGGGTCCCCTGCAGTGGAACAGAAACTGTGACGGTGGGCTGGGGCTCGACAACTGTGTCGACCGGGAAGTCAGTAGAAGAGGAAGCAAGCTCAGCTGAAAATGGGACATTGGCAGTCTCGACTAGTGTGGAAGTGTGTGTGTCGACGACTGAAGTGTCCACACCGTGGCGACCAACTCAGGCCTAGAAGTGGCAGGCCTGCAGAAGCCTGAGACTGTGGGGCACTGAGTGGTGCGACAGAGGAGACAGGGGATGGCCTGGGAGGAGGGGCGTGGGCAAGGATCATGGGAGGTGGGCCCTGTATCCACAGCAGGTCTATAATCAAAGCGAGGTCTGCCTCGACTCTCTGCTGGTGGGCGATGGTCGAGCAGCGAGTAATCGATCGAAACCGGTAGTCGTTTAAAGCCTAAGGACCCCCCGCAGTAGTCCTAGGCACTGGAGGGTGTGGAGGTGGATGAATCGTGTGGGTACGATCATACGCTACGATATCGCGACGAAGCAGTCGCGGTGCGCATCGTCCCGAAAGGTGTTGCCGAAAGTCCACACACGTGGTGGCAGAGCCGCAGGAGGTGGGGTAGTGCGGTAGTGGGGATGGGTGCGAGAGTGGAGGGAATGTGTGGGCACTGTGGTGGGTGAACATGGGCGGGTAGTACGGATAGTGGAAGGGTGGAAGCGTAGTCTGAGGAGTCGGACGATGATGATGAATCGCCTACGTACTCCTCCTCGGTTATGGGTGAAGTGGCACGGCGATCGCAGCATGCATGCCGAGAAGAGGAGGCGTAAGTGGCCTTCCTCTTCCCCCGTCGTGCGGGTATGGGCTTCCTCGGCCTAGTGCAAGGAGGCTTTGTGCTTCAAGCACGCGGAGTGCGTCAGAAAAAAGTAAAGAGAGGGTAGAGTGAACCGACACGAGAGTCGCTGTGAGAGCACTGTGGTCGTGCACGTGGCTGGTCACGAATCCGAGGTACCCCCAAGCTGCTCCTGTTCGTGTCCTCCTATGTAAGCGCAATGCACCTGAAATAGAAAGATAAAATAATATCAGCGGGCACAAAAGTAGCGTGTATGGGGAGACTAGCGTGGAACGCTGCGGGTGTAAGGGTGATGGATGCCGACCGAGCCGGGGGTGCACTGGTGGTGGGTAATGGGGACGATGCGGCTTACTCGATCGAGTAGGTCAGGCTGGGGGTGCGGCGGTGGGTGGGGAACTCGACCGAGCACTAATTGTGCTCGACCGAGTAAGCCGGGCTGCCCTAGGACAGCTGGAGTGGCGGTGGGGTAGTGGTGGTTGAATTGGAGAGTGGGGGGAAGGGTGTGTAAGAGGGGGCAGGGTAATGGGCAACGCTGCCGGCGCTAGGTGGCGCCGGCGACGCAGCTTCGGCGGTCGCCAGAGCTGGAGAGGATAGAAATAGGGATAGAGAGAGAGAGAAGTGGAGAGGGATAGGGGAGAGAGAGAGACGGGGAAAGAGAGGGTGGAGAGGCGGACCGAAGGGCGGCGAGGACCGGGCGGCGTTAATGGCGACGAAGACGGTGGGGGCGGTGGCCGGTGGTGTCAAACGAGTAGGGGGTTTGGGAGCTCGAAGTAATTATAAGGGGGTTAATATGATTAGGGTAAGGGTTAAAATCAAGTCGAGTTTGAGATTTATATAACTCGACCTGGGCTTAATATGGGCCCCGCATGAATAAAGTCGGCGATGCTCGGGCCGAGCAGATATAGCGTCTCAGTCGAGTAGAGAATTAAAAATATATGAAAATATAAGATTAGAATACTCCCTCAGCTGCTCGATCGAGTAGAGGCTACTCGGGCTGCGTAGACAAAACACATTTTTCTCCATTTTGCTGCACTTTCCTGCTGCTCGACCGAGTAGGTTAATGCTCGGTCGAGTAGGTGGATACTCGACCGAGTAGGGGTTACTCTGGCCGCGTAGACAGAACGTTGATTTCCTCTATTTTACTATGTTTTCCTTAACTCGATCGAGCAAGTGGCTACTCGTTCGAATAGATGGCTACTCGTTCGAGTAGAGACTACTCGGGCTGCGTAGACAGAACAGTATTTTTGCCACTGCTTCCTGCGTTCTCAGCTACTCGACCGAGTAGGGTCTACTCGGTCGAGTCACCTGTAGCTCTTTTCCCCCAAGTCTGTTCTTCTACTGGCTGCTCTTCTCCTGGTTCCCTTGCCTTCAATACATCGTTTTGCGTGTTTCCCTCAATGTTCAACCTGTAGGAAGGAAGAACTTGTCAGCTTTTTATAATTTTTGTATTTGATAAAGCAAGAAAAGGTGAAAAATAAAATCTAAGAGATAGAAAGTCAGGTTGCCTCCTGATAAGCGCTCGTTTTCATGAGCTCGACCATCTCCAGATCTTCAACGAATAGTGGGACATTCATCGAGGAAGTATGTCTCCTCTCGCCCAATTGCCTCTCCCGCTATGTACGGTTTTATCCTGTGGCTGTTCACCTTGAACCTGCCGTTCTTCCCTTTAAGTTCTACGGCACCCCCTGGAGGTAAACTCACTATCTTGTAGGGCCGGACTACCTCGATTTTAGTTTCCCGGGGAAGAGGCATAGTCTTGAATTGTAGAGGAGTACGTGGTCACCGACATCGTGGTGAACCACCGTGATGTTCTTGTTATGATAGACTTTGGTCCTCTCCTTATATATCTTTGCATTCTCATAGGCGTGTCGCCGGATTTCGTCATGGTCGTTGCTGTGCAAGGCTCGTCTCGTGGCGGCACTCTTGTAGTCAAAGTTCATCTTCTTTATTGCCCAATATGCTCTGTGCTCTAATTCTACCGGTTGGTGGCAAGCTTTTCCATACACTAGCCTGTAGGGGGTTATTCCGATGGGGGTCTTGAATGCGGTGCGGTATGCGCAAAGAGCGTCCCTAAAATTTTGAGACCAGTCTTTCCATGAAGCGCTCACTGTCTTCTCTAGGATGATCTTGATTTCTCTGTTGGACATTTCCACTTGGCCACTCGTTTGAGGGTGATAAGCGAGGCCGACCTTGTGATAAACTCTGTATTTCTCGAGCATCGACTCGAACTTCTTCTCGATAAAATGACTCCCTCCATCACTTATAACTGTCCTTGGGACTCCAAAATGGGGGAAGTTGTATTCTTGACGAATTTGGTTACTACCCTTGCGTCGTTTGTAGGGGTGGCTATGGCTTCCACTTGGTCTGGGTCTTCGACAACGGTGCCAAAAACTTGACGCGCCCAGAACTTACACCTAAAATCTACCTGGCGGTGTCACAGTCGCCAGGCACTGTATGGTTCCTAGGGGTCAATTCTGGGTTCTATCCGCAAGCGGACGGTGTCAAAGTATAGTATAAAAAATTGTCGAATCCCACAGGAACAGCGACGGTGTATCGGGTCTCAGAATATTTCTAGATCTCAGAAAGAATTAGCAATCAGTTGGAAGATTATTGGTTTATGTAGTTTGTTCAATATAACGAAACTAGGGCCTTAGGGATCACCGCTAAGACTGTTGGAAGTCGATGTTAGGCTAGGGTTCTTACGTTGCATTGGGTGTATGGGATTGGTTTCTCAGCTCGTACCACTCTCGTGGATTAGTGCTTCGAGGTACTTCGGTGGCTCTCATTGATGCAATGGCGGTAACCGTCAATGTAGTGATATGGTTCGTTGGTGGATCCCCTCAAGGCACGAGTCGTGCATGGTCACGAGCCTTGGTTGGATCAACTAACTCCCTAATTAAATCTTAAGGATACTCCTTAAGCTAATCAATTCCACCGACCGTGGGCATGATCTCTCCAAGGGATTTGGCTAGATCAACCAAAGTACTCCGCTTTTATTCCCAACACAACCTAAAAATCACAGATCTACATCTTTTTCCTAAGATCCTAGGGCTAACCCATTAGCCCTAGATAAGATTACTCAGACATGGCAAATAGGACAAAGAAAGATGCGATTTTTAGATCGGAGTTCATACTTGCAATTAGAGAAAACAAGAAAGTTGAGATCTTTACGTACCAAAAGTAAGTAGCACAATAGACGACGATAAGAAAATCCAGATCCAGAAATTCCATGCAGTAACAAGCAATAAAAATCTAGTCTTTCCTTTGTCGGCATAAAATCTCCAAACCCTAGATCTAGAACTCTCAATAAAAATTAAATGTAAAACTTAAAATTAGCCTCAAAGCTTCGACGTCCAAAAAGAGTCTGGAAAACCGACTTAAATACCTAGGGGATGGACCCCACAAGAAAAAATTAAAATCTGGAAGTCTGGGGCCCACTTGTCGCTGGCCGCGTCGGCTGATCGACCGAGCAGGCAGCTGCTCGGACGAGCAGACGGGACTCTGCAGCTGCGCTGCTTGGAATGGATACGGGCTGCTCGACCCCGCCTGCTTGATCGAGTCGTTAGGGGATCTGAGCTTCTCCTCAAATTTTCGTTTTGCCTACTCGGGTCGAGTAGGTTCTGCTCGGTCGAGTCGGATGTCTGATGGAGCAAGCTTGAAGTTGGGTTGACTCGGTTGAGCCACCTCTCTGCTCGATCGAGTGGCCCGTGCACTCTGGCTGAATCTGCGTGTCAGCTCGACCGAGCAGTAGAGTGCTGCTCGGGCCGAGTCGCCTGGGAAAGTGACTTGGGCCTTGGCTTTTACTTCTTTCTCTCGCTCGCTCCTCCTCTCCTCCTACCTGCTTCCAAACCTCGGCAAACTCCTGCGGAGCTTTATCTATGACGTCTTGGACATGTTGGATGTGTCCGCATCCCAAATCAGTTCCAAATCGCTCCAAAATCCATGCAAGTATAAAAAGCTATACAAAAGTCAGATATGGCGTTAGAAGCGCGTATATATATATGAAAATAAGGGATTTGGATGCGAATATGACATGGAATGAGATGAAATGATGCTATAAAAATATGGAAAATATGGACACATCACCTGGCGGGTCAGACCCGCCAGGCGATAGCAGGTCGACCCGCTAATGCATGTCTGACCTGTGGGGCAACCAGCGTGCTATTGCACGTGGGCACCCGCGTGGGGCCCAAGCCCCTGTGCACAGGCGGCTTTGCCCAGGCGCGTGCCATGTGGCATGCACAGATCGTGCCACATGGTGCAATCTAATCAGCCCCCTCGGGAAGCATGAATTCGCAGTTTTGTGCGAAATGCGATTTCTGAGTTTATTTTCGACATTTGAAGGGTCAAATGATATCGAAATTGGACACCGTTTTTTCTATGCGATCGTTGTCTCGAGATATTTGATTTGATATATTTTTCAAATTCAAAAATCAGAAATGGATTTATGGTTAATTTTAAAATTTTGGACTTCTATAAAATTAATCTTAAACAACCCATTTTAATAGTCCTACATTGCTTGTAGCAAAGGAGGAGGGGCCGGCTCCCTATATAAATAAGGGGCGGCCCTCCTCATTGAAACTCGCACAAAGTCTCTGATTTGAGAAGCTCTAAAAAGTTTTGAGCACGCTTGATCTAATACTTAAAATTATTCTTTCCTCTTAAAATTCTTTCGATCCTTCGTTCGAGTCCTAACAAGACGAGGAGGAGGTTTGGATCTGATCCAAAGTCTTTGCCGTGGGTCGTACTCAAGTGAAACTTTCTTCGACGAGTGATTGGTTTGGAGGCGTGGTGTTGGCTCGCTTCGGGTGGACCAGTTTTGGAGCCGTGGAGGCGGCTAGATTCGGGGAGCTAAAGTTGTTACTGAAAACGACGCTTTATTTTCTGCGGAAGCAAAGTTTCGGATAAGTCAATTTTATTTATGCTTTCATATATTGTTGCAGTAGTTTAGATCTATCTTCAGGTTTGGTTAGACCCACCCCAAGATAGTAGATTTTTCTGGCTAGGGTTAATGATATCCTTAGGGCCTTTTATTAAAGTGTGTAATAATTTTTTTCGCTGCTATTTTATGTTTTTATCGTCCGTCCGATGTAGGACGGGCATAGATTTATGCCATGAGGGTCCCAGAAAACCCAACATTGGTATCAGAGCCAAATCTACAATGATCTAATTCTGCAAATGATATGATATGCATATTATGTTTATTAGAAACATGAAATAATTATGAGATGATTATTGAAAATTGCATAAACTTAATTTCATGTGATAATATTAAGTTATTAATTTTAATGGTTATGTTAATTCTTGTCCCTTATTTGATAACACAAGAAAACCTTTTAGGTTAGCCATTAAAAGCTGTCTAATAATTATAAGGTAATTATAGATTGATGCGCTATGATTTAAAATTGTTTTAAATGCCTAATACATGATTAGGATAGCACCTTAAAAATTCATTCCTTATAGTTGATAAGGACTTAATAAAAGTTATTAACAAATCCTAATAAATTTGAATTTTAGGATTCAACTAGTTGATAGGATTAACTAGTTTTAATGAAGACAATTTTAATCGATGGCACACATATGAATAATAAGTTTCCTTCAATGGACCATGATCCAGTCTAGTATTTTTTGATTAGTGTTGTAGATCGCCCTAGCTCGACTGGGGATAGTGATCCTTGCCTAGCCAAATCACTGGGCGTGTTCCGTTGGACCGCAATGATGCGAATTATGATTATGTGACCCGTCAATTATAACTAGTCTAATACGGTAAAAAATCTTCTTCAATATTAATCGTAGCCCTCCTTATTTTTGGAATAGTGGACTAAAAGATGCATGTCATGGTTGTTAAGTCTCCTCAAGATATGCATGGTCTCTTTTAAAACCCGACTCTATAATACATGTGATGTAGTCTGGTCTTAAACCAAATCGCCGCGTCGGGTCTCCTAAAGTGTCGGTGTAACTTAATTTTAGACATGAAAATAAGGGTTCAACTAGACTAGTCATTATGGTTTGTTGAGTCTCCTCAAGATCATAAATGACTTGGGGAAAAAACCTATAGGGAATCACATGTGATGTGATCGATGAAGAGTTCATCTACCAACTACAGAGCCGATTAATTTGTTGAGTCTCCTCAAGGTTGTGAAGCTCAGGGTGGTTGGGTCCCTCTCTCACTAAATTTTAATTTTTAATGAATTTGTTCATTACTTGTGGCTTAATCTGTTCATTAAAATAGTGGGAGGATATAACTAGATAAAAACCATTCTATTTATATTTATTTGAGCATATGCTAAGTTAAGGTGTTCTATTCTTTGCAGCATGAGTCTTGAGTCTGAAATTAGCCAAGAAAAAGAATATGCATACTAGTAAGGACTTGAAAAGAAATATAAAAATTCTAGAGAAGAAGATAAGTCATGAGGATGCCTTAATTTCAAGGGTAATGGTTATACAAAGTAGTTTTCTTTCCGTAACTTCTAATGCATGCGTATTAGATACTGGAGCATGTTCTTACATCTGTAATAATTTACAGGATTTGAGAACAACTAGAAGTTTAAGAAAGAAAGAGGTTGTCCTACAAGTCGGTAATGGAGCAAGTGTTGCTGCTAAAGCTCTAGGGGACATCAGACAAACCTTAGCGAATGGCGCCACTTTGTTTTTGAAACAATGCTTCTACATGCCAAGTTTCCTGTGCAACATAATTTCCATTTCGGCCTTGGCCAAAGACGGTTACACCTTTACCATTGATAAAGATGTTTTGAACATTTTCTTTGATGGAAAGTCGTAAGGATTTGGAACATTGAATAATAGTGTGTACACTTTGTCTAATGACATTGTATTAAATGTTAATACAAGAAAACGTAAGGAATCAAGTTATAATGAAACCTACCTTTGGCACTGTAGACTAGGCCATATCAGAGAGAAGAGACTCAGCAAGTTACATAAAGATGTGTCTTTGGGCCTTTTGAATTATGAGTCTTTGGACACTTGTGAGTCTTGCCTCAAAGGTAAGATGGCCAAAACTCCCTTTAAAGCTCGTAGGGATAGAGTTAGTCAACTCTTGGGTCTTGTACATTCGAATGTATGTGGATCCATGTCAACTTTGGCCAAAGGAGGATATTCATACTTTGTTACATTCACAGATGATCACTCAAGGTTCAGACACGTGTTCTTAATGAAACACAATTTTGATACTTTTGAGCGATTCAAAGAATATCGTAACGAAGTAGAAAAGCAAACAGGTAAGAGTATTAACATCCTTCGATCAGATCGAGGAGGTGAATACTTAAGCCATGATTTCCTTAAGTATCTAAAGGAGAATGGAATTCTTCATCAGGTCACGCCTCCATACACACCCCAACATAACGGTGTGTCGGGGAGAAGGAATCGTACTCTGTTAGACATGACACGGTCCATGATAAGTGAATCTAAGTTACCCACCTCTCTCTATGGGGCTATGCCCTGGAAACTGCTGCCCACATCCATAATCAAATTTCATCTAAATCTGTGCCTAAGACACCATATGAGATATGGAATGGTAAGTAACCCAACCTTAATCATCTTAGGGTATGTGGTGTCATGCTTATGTCAAAAGGCTTAATCCAGATAAATTGGAGGATAGGTCTATCATGTGCAGATTCATAGGATACCCAAAGCCATTCAACTGGGTACATTTTCTATCACCAGGAGCAACAAAAGGTTATTGTTTCCAAACATGCCACTTTTTTAGAAAATGAATTTCTTGAGAAGGAATCTAATGGCAAAGTGATAGAATTAGATGAATCTACACATGAACATGAAATGGAACAAATTGAAGAGGCAGAGTCTGATATTCCTCAACAAGTCGTAAGAAGCTCTGACAGGATTTCTCGAGCCCCTGACATGTACTACGATTTTTTAGTAGACAGAGGGGTCGAGGATGGCGTCATACTAGATGATGATCCCGTTAGCTTTCAAGAAGCCATTCAGAGTAGAGACTCTGATAAATAGCTGGATGCAATGAGATCCGAGATGGAATCCATGCACGTAAATGAGGTGTGGACCTTAGAGGACGTGCCCAATGGAAGTGTTCCCATTGGCTGCAAATGGATCTTTAAGAAAAAATTGGTGCAGATGGGAAGATAGAAACGTACAAGGCTAGGTTGGCTGCGAAAGGTTATCGTCAGATTCTCGAGATAGATTATGACGAGACTTTCTCACCAGTCTCCATGCATAAGTCTATCCGGATCATACTCGCTATTGCTTCCCATTATGACTATGAGATCTGGCAAATGGATGTAAAGACTGCGTTTCTAAATGGTGATTTAGACGATCAGATTTACATGACTCAGCCAGAAGGTTTTGAAGTCAGTGGGAGTAAAGGAAAAGCATGTAGACTGCATAGGTCCATTTACGGACTCAAGCAGGCATCAAAGAGTTGAAACATCCATTTTGACAAGACAGTCAAAGAGCTTGGTTTTGTCAGAAATGAAGATGATACATGCATCTATAAGAAAACCAGTGAAAATTCTTTAGTCATCCTCATATTGTACGTGGATGATATTCTTATAATAGGCAACAACATAGGGATGTTGAAGTCTGTTAAGGAATGGATCAACTAATTTCTCCATGAAAGACCTGGAAGAAGCATCCTATATATTAGGTGTAAAGATCTATAGAGATAGATCTAAACGAATGCTAGGTCTCTCTCAAGCCAGGTACATTGACACCGTGCTAAAACAGTTTAGCATGAAAAACAGTAAGGGTGATGTTATACCATCTAATCACGGAATAAACCTTTCCAAGAAGATGTCTCCAAAAACTGACTTGGAAAAGGAACGCATGAATAGGATCACATATGTTTTGGAAGTGGGATCTATCATGTATTCCATGATCTGTACCAGACCTGATGTCGCTTTTGCACTAGGTGCAGTAGGTCAATATCAGTCTAACCCTGGAGAAGAACACTGAAAATCCGTCAAGACAATTCTTAAGTACTTACGAAGGACTAAAGATTTGGTCTTGATTTATGGAAGTGAAGAACTCAAGGTTGAAGGCTTCACAGAATTCAGCTTTCAGAGTGACATAGATGATAGCAAATCTATCTCTGGATATGTTTTTACTTTTAACGGAGGAGCAGTCAGTTGGAGAAGTTCCAAACAAGATACTGTTGCAGACTCCACGATGGAGGCCGAGTACATAGCGGCCAATAATGCGACAAAGGAAGCAGTCTAGATGAGAAATTTCGTAAACTAGTTAGGGATGGTGCCAGTAGTTAAGGATCTGATACATCTGTATTGCGATAACAATGAAACCATCAGTCTGGTTCAAGAACCAAGATTCCACAAGCGATCCAGATACTTTCCTCGAAAGTATCACCGATACGAGATATCGAGAAGAAGAAAGACATAGAACTCCTGCGAGTCTGTACGGAAGACAACTTATCAGATCCATTCATAAAGTCTCTGTTACGTGATCGTCTAGAGAGATTAGTGTGTAAATACGGTATGAGATACAGAGATAAATGGGCCCGAGTGCAAGTGGAAGATGGTGAGAGATGTATGCCCCTAGGCAATTTATCTATGAAAAATATCTTGTTCATGAATGAAAGTATGCTTTCTGGTATCAATTGTCTAAGTATTTCTGTTATGATATTTTCATTAAATTACTTAGATAATTTCCTTAGACTCATAGTAAGGGCATACACGTATCTAGATAAAGATCTTGATTATGAGTAGTGTTTAACCTATATGAGCTTGAGTCTTAAAAGCATTCATGGTCATAGATGCATCGAGAATAGGATATCAGCACATCGGACAGACCATTGTGTCTTTGTCTTGATGATCTCATAATCATTCGACCTGACGAAGTCAGAGACAAGACACAGGTGCTCATTGGAGAATGAGTCTATTGAACGACCCAATAAAGAGTTATCAAATGGTTTATCACTAACTGTCATTAATAACTCTCTAGTAATGATAGGCTAGTTCATCCTTAAGACTTGAGGTCATTGTATGAACTTGTGCCTGAACGGTATCACCTAGATCATGATCTAGCCTTGAGTTTTCACTCGCTGAAAGGTCTTAGGTTGGATGACACTTGAAGTGTATGAGGTAAGTAGTGATCTAGATAGGATTCGTCTCTTCCGTTTAAGGGAAGTTAGTGTCACGTGCTCAGTACGGTTCTTGGTAAAAACCTTGGCCAAGTTATGTTGTAGGAAGTACACTATGTATATATCAAAGACCGAATGATACTGGCCAGTGCTAGCTGGTAGGGTTGACAATTTACCATACCCTACGCTATGCAATGACATAGTTAAGACAAAGGGACTAAAACTGCGGTATTCATCATGGACATAGTCAGAGTGATCCCGACGACACTTTAGTCAATCGGTCAATCACATAATTATGGTGCCAAAACAGGGACGACACCTGCTGGTCGTGGTTACTGTTGTCTATGGATTTCGAGTCCCAACCTGTAGTAGGGTCAGACTGTAGGGTCTCACACCGAGTAGGATTTATGTCTTAGTAATAGGAAGAATGTAAAGAGGGATGCATCTGATGCATTGGAATAATTTAGCTCACAAGTAAATTGTGAGATTAAAGCTAAAGAGTTTAGCATTGGGGGACTTTACACATGATGTGTGATTAATACTTGGTATTATGTTGATAAAGATGCATGGAATCGAAGGACTCCCTGTGAAAACCACATGAAGAAACCGCGTTCAAATCTGAACTCCAACGAGTCCAGAAACATAAAAACAGCGTCGAAAGTGGCTAAGAGGGCTAGCGGGTCAGACCCGCCAGGAGATAGCAGGTTGGACCTGCTAATGCGGGTTCGACCCGCGGGGCAACCCACGTGCTTTGCATGCGGGCGCCCGCTTGAGCTGCACGCAGTCACAAGCCCGCATGCATTGAACGCGGGCGGCTCTGCCCCGGTGCATGCCATGTGGCGCACGCAGATCAGGCCACCTGGCACGATCTGATCAGCCTCCTCGGGTAGCTTGAATTTGCAGTTTTTTGCGAAATGCGATTTCAGAGTTTATTTTCGACATTTGAAGGGTCAAATGATATCGAAATTGGATGATGTTTTTTCTATGCGTTCATTGTCTCGAGATCTTTGATTTGATATATTGTTTCAAATTTAAAACTCAGAAATGAATTTATGGTTAATTTTAGAAGTTTGGACTTCTATAAAATTAATCTTAAAAACCCCATTTTAATAGTCCCACATTGATCGTAGCAAAGGAGCGGCCGACTCCTTATATAAATAAGGGGCAGCCCTCCTCATTAAAACTCGCACCAAGTCTCATATTCGAGAAGCTCTAAATTTTTTTGAGCACGCTCGATCTAAGACTTCAAATTATTCTCTCCTCTTAAAATTCTTCCGATCATCCATTCGTGTCCTAGCAAGACGGCGAGGAGGTTTGGATCTGATCCAAAGTATTTGACGCGGGTAGTGCTCAAGTGAAACTTTTTTGACGAGTGATTGACTCGGAGGCGCAGTATTGGCTCACTTCGGGTGGACCAGTTTTGGAGGCACGGAGATTATGGGTGGCAATTTTCGGCCCGGCACGATAGCCCGGCACGGGCCCGGCACGATAAGACCGTGCTTGGGCCAACAATTTTGGACCGAAATCCTTATCGGACCAAGCCGGCACGGCCCGGTTCATTTTCGGGCCGAACCTGGGCCAAGCTTTTCAGCCCATGGGCGGCACGGCACGGCACAAAAATCATTTGATCGCCCCACTTCAATTTAACCACACACTGATCTAAAACGGATTTCAGTAATGTGCATTCATTTATGGTGTTGAGTCCAATGTCATGAATCTTATCAGATCAAGGTTCAAATATCATAAATTTTAACAACTTTCCGCTAGCGCTAACTTTGATGTCTTCGGATCTTGGGGGTCGATCTCAGTTTCCGAGAAGAGACAAAGAACCACCAAACACGTTACTTCATCTTGCCAAATAAATGAAAATAATGTAGGACACTTCACCTTAAGCAACCCACTTAATCCTCTTCGTTCATGCTCCATTTCGATGCATCTTTAAGCATATGAGACAAGTTTGTGTTTAAAAATATGATAAAATATTGTCACAATACATAATTCATTCAACCCTATCGGACCGGGCTGGACGGCCCGAATTTTTATCGGACCGTGCCCAGCCCTCTCCGGAATGGCCCGAAGTCTTATCGGGCCGGGCCGGCCCAGTCCTTTAAGAAAACCGGACCGGGCCGGCACGGCCCGATAAGACCGGGCCGGCCCGAATTGCCACCCCTAACGGAGATAGCTCCTCTGATCCGTACCGTCTTAGAGGATGGGTAAAATTTGTCTACGAAGGCGAGCGTCAGTTTCTCCCAGGGTGTTCCTCCTGCTAATCTTTTAAGACGTTCTTCTATCTGCAAAACTTCTGCAGAATCCTGTTTCCCAAAGCTAATCACCCAAACCAAATCCTCCATTCTTCATCAGATTTATCAAACCAAGAACCCATTTCACCCCAAATACATTCTGGAAACAACTCCTACAACAAACAAATTCCCCAAAACAAATCTACAAATCAGCCATCAAACAATCAAAACCCAAAAATTCAGATCCAAAACCCAAGATTTCAAATCAAAACATATAACTTCAGATTCAAACAAATCTGAAAATAATTTTAGATTCAACCCAGGCAAACCCTTCATCTTCCTCCTCTTACTTTCCCTTCCTCCTCCTCCTTCCCCTTGACCGACCACCACCCTCACCATCCTCGCACGCGCCCTGGGAGCAACTGCCGCCGCCGACGCACTGGACTGCAGGCCACCGCCGGAGGAAGGCCGTGCGCGCCTTCGCCTGGCTAGTAGCTGTCACCGTCCGCCGCCCAGGTGCACCACCGGAGCCGTCTGCACTCAGCTCCTCTCGTCGCGCGTAGGTGAGACATCCCCCTTCCGTTACTTGTTTGCCTGCAAGTATTGAGAACCAAAAAGAGAGAAAGGATGAAGAACAGACGGATGAAGAAGAATAGAGAGAGGTTGACAGAATATAAAAAGAGGAGACAGAAATGAGATAGAGTATTAAAAAATAAGATGTTAAGAGGACAGCCTTGATAAGAGTAGAATAGAGAGTGGGATGAATTGGGATGTTGTTGGGATGTTGTAGGCTAAGGGCGTGTTCTTTTGCAAGAAAGTTGGAATGGATTCTTGCATTTGGCACTATTTCGATACTGTTCATCGGAATCCTAGCTTGCTTTCAGAGTTTGTGTTCTTTTCCCCTATTTGTGATTTGAGAATCCTATCCTACGTGGCGGGGCAAATCAGGATTCTCAACGTCGGTTCATTTTCTCCGAGAATTGCTCGAATTACAGAAGAATCCGATGCTGTAGGCCCCTCTCTCTTGCCCAATCAGCGTTGAGATTTCTTTTTTTTTGCTTTCGCCCCACTTCAATGAAAATGAACGATTGGCGCGCCCAATCAGAATTAGAATTGGTGGGCCCCACTTTAAAATGTAAGCTGTGGCGAGTAGGATCTTGACTCCTACATATTGATTGAGGCTAGGTGCACCCCTATGCCAAATTGAAAGACACTTCCTGGCTCGTGATCCAGAAGATGGGCGCCAGTCCATATACACGTGGAGGGGTAGGGTTAAACGGTCGCTTGAGCATAGAAGTGAGCCCGTACATCCACTTCAGCCAAAAGACGGAAACTCTGTACACAAAGTGATAAATCAGTGAATCGTGAATCGTGAAATAGTGTTTTCGTAGTTTCTGCAATGATGTGCATGCTTGTTACATCATGTCATTTTAATTGTTGCATACTTTTAATGTCATGTCATTTCATCATATTAGAACTGCAAGTCGCTTTACTTTTGTTTGTATCCTTGCACAAAAGTCATCCACTTTCCTAGAGAGAATTTTACTGACAAGTGCCCTCTTCTCTTTGGGTGTCACATGTCAGGTTTAGAGACAGAATCAGTTACAGGGGACGAGCAGTACGTGGACGTAGAGTTCGAGGTCCCTGCAGAGACTGAGTTTGAGAACACTGGTGACCAATCCTAGACTCACTTGGAGTTTCCCTTAGTTGTTGTTGCTTTTAGTAGTTGCTGTTAGGATTCGGTGCATATCACCTATCTCTCTATGTTTATGTTTCGGCCATGCTTTAGGCCTTTGTTAAGTCTGTGTACTTCTTTGTGACTCTCTCTGTGATGTTGGGAATACTTGTGGATGTTGTTGTTGGATATTTCTATGTCCGCTTTTCATTTATCATTGTTGTTGTTTCGTCGCATTTGCAAGAATCTGCCATTGGTATCATACATAGACGCTTATCAGACTGCAGCTTCACAGCTCCAAGTCTGAGCGGACCTTTTCACGTCTCGCCTTCCGTACTTGGGAAGCAGGGCGTGATAGGTTTTAGTGGTGACCCATGCGGGTCCCTCTTTGCATCTGCGAAATATTAAAACAACAATAATGATAACAACAATTTCCCTAGAATCTTCTACCCCGAACAACCTCATTAGAAAATTCAAGTCATAAGTTTCCAATCCTTAGTCAACCAAATCATTATATCCTTGATTTTTAATCTCCCTTCATTTTACATTCCACTTTTTAACTTTAGGAATCTATCGTAGCCTTTTCACAAGTCATTTCCTACACGTACTCACATTTGATCATCCGATTCTAATCCTTGCTCTCGATCCACGTGATCTTCCTGACAGCCATCATTATCCTTTGAATCACCTACATTACTATACTAATTCTACTGTCAATGTCCCTTTCAAGGAATTTCTCGCCCGGTTTAACTTCTTTAAAAATCTTTAATATATATACATCGGCCTCATATTTTTAACTGACTTAAAATTATTCTTTGAGTTGAGTTTCCTTCGCTGAAAGTTTTTAGTCCCTATAATATAATGATTTCTAATCTATACCATCCATACCCACAAATTTTACTTTCTACTTATGGAGATCTTTATCTGTAAACCTTTTCGTTGATGTCACGCATATAAATGATAAACTTCCTTCAATGGACCATAATCCGGTCAATGTGCTTGGAAAAGTTTGTTGAATCACCCTAGCTAGACTGGGAGTAAGTGATCTTGGCTTAGTCACTTCCCTGGACGTGTCCGCTGGACCGCAAGGACGAGAATCATGATTATGTATGCCATTTTCTTTTTACTATACTACAACAGACTTCGAAACAACCGACCATATACTAATTTTAAATACTTTTATGCTAGATAAAACTTCAACTATTTCAGTGTATTAGTTCTGTATTCATCGTATTTATATTTTAAAATTTTTTTAAAAAGGAGATCTATCTCCATTTACGAAACAAACACTACATCTCTACACCCATGACTTTTTCGTCTATTTCTTATCTACTGTTTTAACTTACACCACCCACTCACTATCCTTATATACGTTAAAAAGAAGTTGTCACATTTTTACACATACCTACCACTCTCCCATTTAATCATTCATAACCATTTCTATGCCACCTGATCAAGCTAACCCTTGTCACGACTACTGATTTGATATCACTGTTCCACAGACTAAGTCGAGACTACTCAAACGTGATAGAACGGTATAATAATCAGTCTTAAATTGCTACTGGATCAGTGTCTAGAAAGGAATGGGCAGGGGGTTGGTCAACCAATGGACTTGTCCTCCGGTCATAGAAGTGACATGTGCCTTCAAGACTTGACTGCCTGGCTGGTTTGGGAGTTAAGCTAGACTTCTTATTATTAGGCTAACCTACACTATTAGATAGTCAAGCAACGTTTGTTTTCCTCATGCTCGCACATTACTTGTCTTTTCAGCGTTACTGCGTCCACCTGGTCGTCTTACTATTGTCATCACATTATCTGTTGGTTAAAACGTTGTTGCTACCGTATGCCATGCCACTGTCGTTTCTGTTGCACTTGCATAGTCACCTTTACTTTATGCATTACATACACTTTACTTACCACGCTTGGGCAGCCACCAGTACCTTACTTTTCGCTCGTATGTGCATGTCTGTTCTTACTTCTTATACCAGTAAGATCATCTTTCTGATCGAGGTAACTCCATATCCTTGCCTCACCTGAACCCATTCGACGTAATCTTGATTCGTTACATCAAACAACTCTGTATCCTACCCTATCTCTTGGTTACACATTAGTGCATCTATTTACTTACTTTAGCGAGATTAGTTTTACTTTTGCATTATAACCCTTTTCTTTTTAAAATGTTATTCTTTTACCTTTATTTCTATCATCAACGGTGTTGACTTTTGTTATGCGTTATGTTGATAAGATGTTAGATATGATTATTATTATAAGGGGATTATAATTACGGATAAGAGTAGTTGAGATGATGTAAGGTGTAGTTATATTGATTGTTTACTATATGATAGATAGAATGATGTGTTCAAGAGTTGTATTTCACATTTGAATATATCCATATGTAATGCATTCAATAGGATTCAATACTATGAATGGTGCACAGGAAGACGAGTACATTACGGATTTGGAATTCGTATCATGATTTATGATGACGATGATGATTAGTAGAGTATGTAAAGTCACAAGACTTCATCGTATAGGTAAAGTGATGGAGATGTCGGAAATGATATGATATGTTGATACGAATGGATAGTTGCGTTAATCGGTCTAAGTTGCTTAGGATGAGATTCAAACAGAAATGATGAGATGTGATTTAATAATTTGATAATCAGGGTGCTTAAATTTATGAGTTGTCACGATGAAGAATGGGTAGGGAGCCTGATAAATGTTGATGATAGATGGGATGTATACTAGGCATATTTATACTTGTCGTCTTATGTTAGTAATTGGTAGAGCACCGTTATATCAATAGATTAATACAAGAATAAGATAGAATTGGGATTTGTGGATGTCACAATTATAGTACTACAAGTTAGGTTATACAATGAACAAGGAATGATACAATACGGATGAGACAACCTATGAGAATGGATAGTTTTTGGAGAACTTGGGTACAGAGGATATCGTACATTAAAGACCCCGAGAAGATGTTCCTGACATAATAGCAATGATGAGCGAAGAAGTGAGGAAATTTGGAAGAAGTATTGGTTGAGGATAGTTGGTATTTTCCTTTCCGAGGTCGCCTTGTTTAAAGTATTAATTGTTTAAAGCAAGAATTATGAGGTAGAAATCAAAAAGAAAGAGTAAGTATTGGAACTGTATTTGAGTTCAGTGTATATTTGCAATTGTAACATTATTCAGTGACGAGACGAGAAGTGATGATTTATTTTAGGAACACTAGTTTGAGGTTATGAGTTTAAACAACCAGTATGTTAGAATATTGGGGTTGCAGTTGGGAGTATTTTATTATTTTCTCACCTTCGTCCCTACACATCGCTGGTAGCCGTCGTTAGCTATTTTGCTTGCTTATTGACTGTTAAGGCCATCGATGGTGCTTAGTCATCTGAACCCCTTTTTGAAACTCGGTCTTAAACACATCACTTGTGTCTTTTCCTAACCAATTTCATCTCTTCGTCTCAAAGTATTTCAGGTAATTTACCTCATAGAAACACCAGAGCGTTATCCATACTTGTTTCCTGCTCATTAGTTGATAAGAATTCCGAGGACGGAATTTTTCTTAAGGTGGGTAGAATGTAACGGCATGTGTTTTAGACGTATTTTTAGATCGCGCGTACCAGCATTTTATTTCACTCGTCCGGATAATCTTTTCGTCCGTACTTTCTTTGTTACGCATCGACGCGTACACATCTCTGTATTTCGTTTTTACCATGTCATCATTAATTTACCATCAAGTTTAACTAAAATAGTTTAACTTAATTAACTTACTAATTACAATTTGCTATCACGTTTAACTCTTACAAATTACCCTAATTAAACATCACTTGTCCGCAGCCCCTCAAAATTGATAAACGTGTGTTTAATATTTAAAAAAAACTTAGTCTAAGCAAACCTAACCTGCTTGACTAAATACTTAATGCTAGCCTAATATTTCAGTCAGCTCACGTCGTTTGAAAACAGAAACATCCCCTCGGGTTAGTCAAAGGATTACATTAAAGTATGTCAAAATCAAAAAAACCTAATTGCTTTAACAAATGCGGAAGGGTGTTCCCCCTGCTAATCTTTTTAAGACATTCTTCTCTCTGCAAAACCTCTGCAGAATCATGTTTCCCAAAGCTAATCACCCAAATCAAATCCTCCATTCTTCATCAGATTTCTCAAACCAAGAACCCATTTCACCCAAAATACATTCTGCAAACAACTCCTACAGCAAACAAATTCCCCAAAACAAATCTACAAATCAGCCCTCAAACAATCAAAACCCAAAAATTCAGATCCAAAACCCAAGATTTCAAATCAAAACTTATAACTTCAGATTCAAACAAATCTGAAAATAATTTCAAATTCAACCCAAGCAAACCCTTCATCTTCCTCCTTTTCCTTTCCCTTCCTCCTCCTCCTCCTTCCCCTTGACCGACCACCACCCTCACCATCCTCGCATGCGCCCCGGGAGCAACTGCCGCCGCCGGTGCACTGGACTGCAGGCCACCGCCAGAGGAAGGCCTCGCGCTCCGCCGCATGGCCGGAAGCTATCACCGTCCACCACCCAGGTGCACCGCCGGAGCCGCCTGCCCTCAGTTTCTCTCGTCACGCGTAGGTGAGGCATCCCCCTTCCGTTACTTGTTTGCCTGCTAGTATTGAGAACCAAAAAAAAAGAAAAAGGATGAAGAACAGATGGATGAAGAAGAATAGAGAGAGGTTGATAGAATATTGAAAGAGGAGACAGAAATGAGATAGAGTGTTAAAAAATAAGATGTTAAGAGGACAGCCTTGATAAGAGTAGAAGAGAGAGTGGGTTGAATTGGGATGTTGTAGGCTAAGGGCGTGTTCTTTTGCAAGAAAGTTGGGATGGATTCTTGCATTTGGCACTATTTCGATATTGTTCATCGGAATCCTTGCTTGCTTTCACAGTTTGTGTTCTTTTCCCCTATTTGTGATTTGAGAATCCTATCCTACACTACACCAAATTTCTCTCTCATCAGAATCCACACTTCTCAATTTTCCCCAATAATACTTTCCTACAAAAGAACATGCCCTAAGTGTTAGCCTTAGTAAATAAAGAAAGAGAGTGAGAAAATAGAGTGACAGAGGGTATTAAATTATAATAGGGTAGGTGACAGTTGTAAGAGATAATATATTTGATGGATATTATAATAGGGTTGTAGTAGGTGTAGAGTAGGTAGTGTTATTAATTAAGATGTTAACATGATGATAACCATGTCATTAACTAGTGATAGGTTGATAATATTAATTTAACTAGTTAGTGTTAACTTTAGAAGCTTGTTCTTAGATGATAACAGAATAAAATAAAGTGTATCAGGTTAGTGTAACACATAAAGACATCACCCTAGCCAGAGAACCCAATAAAATTAGACGAACCCAATTCAGGGTTTATTTTAATATTGTGCTTAACTCGCAATAAATCTAATTCAGTGATTTGTTTAACCAAAACAGAGAACCTGACGTACCAACACGTAGTACCCGTCGAGACGAACCCACGACAACCGATACCATCGGAAACAGGCAAGTGATACTTGCTAGTGTTTGTTTAGGCCACGTTTTAGGCCAATTTGTGTACTAGCGTAAAAGAGACTAAGCGATGAAATGATAGTCGCCTAGATGCCTTACTAGATCTAGCTTGACAACGAAGCTAGATCCGACACCTTTAACATGCTATCATTTCATGCTGCCATGTCATGTTTACTTTCAAATTATCTATACGCACTTTTAATTGCTTATTATCATGCTCATGCAACTTGTCATGTCATTTCATGTATCATCTTACTCTATCATGATTGTGTAGAACACGCTACTTTAAAATATAAGTTGCGACGAGTAGGATCTTGGCTCCTACATATTGATTGAGGCTAGGTGCACCCCTATGCCAAATTGAAAAACACTTCCTGACTCATGATCTAGAAGATGGACGCCAATCCATATACACGTGGAGGGGTAGGGTTAAACGGTCCCTTGAGCGTAGAAGTAAGCCCGTACAGCCACTTCAGCCAAAAGATGGAAACTCTGTGCACAAAGTGATAAATCAGTGAATCGTGAATCGTGAAATATTGTTTTCGTAGTTCCTTTTACGATGTGCATGCTTGTTACTTCATGTCATTTTAATTGTCGCATACTTTTAAGGTCATGTCATTTCATCATATTAGAACTGTTAGTCGCTTTACTTTTGTTTGTATCCTTACATAAAAGTCCTCCGCTTTCCTTGGGAGGCTTTTGCTAACATGTGCCCTCTTCTCTTTGGGTGTCACATGTCAGGTTTAGAGACAGAGTCAGTTACAGGGGACGAGCAGTACACGGACGTAGAGTTCGAGGTCCCTGCAGAGACTGAGTTTGAGGACACTGGTGACCAGTCCTAGACTCACTTGGAGTTTCCCTTAGTTGTTGTTGCTTTTAGTAGTTGCTGTTAGGATTCGGATCATAGCACCTATCTCTCTCTGTTTATGTTTCGGCCATGCTTTAGGCCTTTATTCAGTCTATGTACTTCTTTGTGACTATCTCTGTGATGTTGGGAATACTTGTGGATGTTGTTGGTAGATATTTCTATGTCCGCTTTTCATTTATCATTGTTGTTGTTTCGTCGCATTTGCAAGAATCTGCTATTGGTATCATACGCAGACGCTTATCAGACTGCAGCTTCACAGCTCCAAGTCTGAGCGGACCTTTTCACGTCGCGCCTTCCGTACTTGGGAAGCTGGGCATGACACATGTGAAATGGGCTGAAATATTGAGATATTTGCCTAATATTATTATTTTTCTTTTTTAAACTGTATTTCAGGTAATGAAGATGCAATTATGCTTCCTTGGGGGACTTAAATTTCATGCTTTGATGTTAAAATGGTAAATTGCTTTATTCTTCTTCACACACTAAGTTATTATATACCTAGCAATCATTCTTTTTGGATATATTGTTGTATCAATAGCTGATAGCTTTGCTGCAAAGGAAATTGCCATTCACTTGAGATTATCTAATGTAAAAGGAATATTTGCTCAGGTGAGTTTTTTCCAACATGTAATGACTTTTCCTTAATTAAAAAATATGCAAAAACGTAGCGCTTCGGTATTTTCTGTCATTTGATGCAAAAGAATAATATACTTCTATTATATTTGTGATATTTATCAAGGGTAAAATGACTTTATAATACTGAAGCAACATTGTTTATGCTAATGTACTCAAAATTATGGCAGTGGATGGTGTGTGGGATTATTTCTCTAGGGTGTATATGGTTGAAAGAGCTTAAGTAATCTAATAGGAGAGTTAGATGTAGACAAGATAATAATCAAGAAAAAACTTTCGTAAAAAGAGAGAAAAATACAGTAGCATATTGAACCAGATCATGGGTTGGGACACATTGTTCCCCGCTATTTGATTAGAAAATTCTCGTCCTATGTATGCTGTAGTTACAAAAATTATTTGTTTAGATCTGTAATTTCTGGGTACAAGTGGCAAAATTGTAATTTTAGGGATCCAGAGATAGATATGCAAGTTCAGGAAATCGTTGGCTTTTATAAAGCGGGCTGGGTTTATCAATGATTATGTTGAATATTGAAAATTGAATTAAGAAGAGAAGAGCTAGGAGTAGGAAATAGATGTAGTGAAGAGTTAGGCATTTTCTCTCGAATTAAAGGCTAGGAGAGCGGTCATCCTCTCAAAAGAGGCCAACTATCATCGTATCCCTTTATATTATCAATAAAAATATCAACTTTCTCCCCTAATCCACTTTCTAGCCCTAAAATCCTACATTTCTTCATAAAAATCCCATCTTTCACCCTAAATCCACCAAAAATCTTATTTTTATCATCCCCCCCAACCACCCCCAAATTCTATAAAAATATTTATAGTAGAATTCTTACTTGGAGATGCACTTTTGAAGCATCCCTTGTCATACACTGGTTTATACCCATTGGGGTGAAAGTTATGAATCATGGATTACATTTAAGATTGATAAGAATAATAGTTTCACATTGGATAAAATAAAAAAATGTGATATATATGAAGTAGTAGGTGGACGTTTATCCATTAGCTTAACTTGTCAGCTATATATGATTCAACTACTGATTTGTGACTTAATGATATAAACCGACTTAATGATATAAACCAATCGTAAGTCCTAGTTTCTATTTTTAATTCTCACATGGTATCAAAAAATGAAAATAACTTTAGCTGGCTATTGTGTACTACTACTTTACAAACTAAAATATGAATACGATACGACCATTTTAGAGGGGCCCAAAAGCAAGCGGCCCAAGCCTACGCGGGAAGAAGAAGGCCCCCAAAAAGAGTTTTGGGCCAACCGTCGAAGGCCCCCGTGAAAGCCCTACATCGGATAACCCACGATCGGACGTGCGCCCGGTCAGCCCACGACTGCGGGAGTTAACTGCTCTCCTAAACGCTCCCCCTTAATGACCATTAAGGGATCCCATTAATCCACCTTGATGGCGCATAAAGGCGCCCAGAGGGAGGCGAATCATGGGGGCGGAATAGGGGGCATGAAGACAAGACGATCGTGGGAGAATCCTGATATAGGGACTCGAGGGGGGACGAAGAAAGTGGCCTGACCCCAGATACCACAATAAGGAGGTACTCTGCTAAAAAGACCTTATTTTCCTCATTGTCTTCCCTCCCACAGCTCGGTCCGAGGATACGCGTACATGCCTCCTTGCGAGCCGTACCGGTCCCGTAGAGTTTCTTTCAGATTCGTTCTGACTTAGACATCGGAGGGGACTTGGCCGGAACCAAGGTCCGGCCCCCCTGACGAGCTTCTTCATCTGTCCAGGTCGAGCTGATACCAAGGCACCGAGGATACCCCTCAACGCGGAACTCACTGAAGCAAGGCGCACTCAGAGTTGAGACCGCTCGCCCCTGACGAGCATCGCAATCAACCGAGACCAAGAGACAATCAAGGCTCCGAGGCTACCCCTCCGCACCTGATTAACCGAGGCCGAGCGCTCACCTTGGTGCCGAGTAAAGGTGTAGTTATATTGATTGTTTACTATATGATAGATAGAATGATGTGTTCAAGAGTTGTATTTCACATTTGGATATACCCATACGTAATGCCTTCAATAGGATTCAATACAATGAATGGTACACAGGAAGACGAGTACATTACGGATTTGGAATTCATATCATGATTTATGATGACGATGATGATTAGTAGAGTATGTAAAGTCACAAGACTTCAACATATAGGTAAAGTGATGGAGACATCGAAAATGATATGATATGTTGATACGAATAGATAGTTGCGTTAATTGATCTAAGTTGCTTAGGGTGAAATTCAAACAGAAATGATGAGATGTGATTTAATAATGTAATAATTTGGGTGCTTAAATTTATAAGTTGTCACGATGAAGAATGAGTTGGGAGCCTGATAAATGTTGATTATAGATGGTGATGTATACTAGGCGTATTTATACTTGTCGTCTTATGTTAGTAATTGGTAGAGCACCGTTATATCAATAGATTAATACAAGAATAAGATAGAATTGGGATTTGTAGATGTCACAATTATAGTACTACAAGTTAGGTTATACAATGAACAAGGAATGATACATTACAAATGAGACAACCAATGAGAATGGATAGTTTTTGGAGAACTTGGATACAGAGGATATCGTACATTAAAGACCCTGAGAAGATGTTCCTGTCATAATAGAAATGATGAGCGAAGAAGTGAGGAAATTTGTAAGAAGTATTGGTTGAGGATAGTTGGTATTTTCCTATTCGAGGTTGCCTTGTTTAAAGTATTAATTATTTAAAGCAAGAATTATGAGGTAGAAATCAAAAAGAAAGAGCAAGTATTGGACCTGTATTTGAGTTCATTGTATACTTGCAATTGTAACATTATTCAGTGACGAGACGAGAAGTGAAGATTTATTTTAGGAACACTAGTTTAAGGTTATGAGTTTAAACAACCAGTATGTTAGAATATTGGGGTTGCAGTTGGGAGTATTTTATTATTTTCTCACCTTCGTCCCTACATATCGCTGGTAGCCGTCGTAAGCTATTTTGCTTGCCTATTGACGGTTAAGGCCATCGATGGTGCTTAGTTATCTGAACCTCTTTTTGAAACTCGGTCTTAAACACATCACTTGTGTCTTTTCCAAACCAATGTCATCTCTTCGTCTCAAAGTATTTCAAGTCATAATTTACCTCATAGAAACACCAGAGCGTTATCCATACTTGTTTCCTGCTCATTAGTTGATAAGAATTCCAAGGACGGAATTTTTCTTAAGGTGGGTAGAATGTAACGGCATGTGTTTTTAGACGTATTTTTAGATCGCGCGTACCAGCATTTTATTTCAGTCGTCCGGATAATCTTTTCGTCCGTACTTTCTTTGTTACGCATCGACGTGTACACATCTCTGTATTTCGTTTTTACCGTGTCATCATTAATTTACCATCAAGTTTAACTAAAATAGTTTAACTTAATTAACTTACTAATTACAATTTGCTAATCATGTTTAACTCTTACAAATTACCCTAATTAAACATCACGTGTGGGCAGCCCCTCAAAATAGATAAACGTTTGTTTAATTTTTAAAAAAAACTTAGTCTAAGCAAACCTAACCTGCTTGACTAAATACTTAATGCTTGCCTAATATTTCAATCAGCTCACGTCGTTTGAAAACAGATACATCCCCCACGGGTTAGTCAATGGATTACATTAAAGTATGTCAAAATCAAAAAAACCTAATTGCTTTAACAAATACAAAAGGGTGTTCCCCCTGCTAATCTTTTTAAGACGTTCTTCTCTCTGCAAAACTTCTGCAGAATCTTGTTTCCCAAAGCGAATCACCCAAACCAAATCCTCCATTCTTCATCAGATTTCTCAAACCAAGAACCCATTTCACCCAAAATACATTTTGCAAACAACGCCTACAGCAAACAAATTTCCCAAAACAAATCTACAAATCAGCCTTCAAACAATCAAAACCCAAAAATTCAGATCCAAAACCCAAGATTTCAAATCAAAACATATAAATTCAGATTCAGACAAATCTGAAAATAATTTCAGATTCAACCCAGGCAAACCCTTCATCTTCCTCCTCTTCCTTTCCCTTCCTCCTACTCCTTCCCCTTGACCGACCACCACCCTCACCGTCCTGGCGCGCGCCCCGGGAGCAACTGCCGCCGCCGACACACTGGACTGCAGGCCGCCGCCGGAGGAAGGCCGCGCGCACCGCCGCCTGGCCAGAAGCTGTCACCGTCCGCTGCCCAGGTGCACTGCCGGAGCCGCCTGCCCTCAGATCCTCTCGTCGCGCGTAGGTGAGGCATCCCCCTTCCATTACTTGTTTGCCTGCAAGTATTGAGAACCAAAAAAAGAGAAATGATGAAGAACAGGCGGATGAAGAAGAAAAGAGAGAGGTTGACAGAATATTAAAAGAGGAGACAGAAATTTGATAGAGTATTTAAAAAATAAGATGTTAAGAGGGCAGCCTTGACAAGAGTAGAAGAGAGAGTGGGATGAATTGGGACGTTGTAGGCTAAGGGCGTGTTCTTTTGCAAGAAAGTTGGGATGGATTCTTGCATTTGGCACTATTTCGATATTGTTCATCGGAATCATTGCTTGCTTTCAGAGTTTGTGTTCTTTTCCCATATTTGTGATTTGAGAATCATATCCTACGTGGCGGGGCAAATCAGGATTCTCAACGCTGGTTCATTTTCTCCGAGAATTGCTCGGATTACAGAAGAATTCGACGCTGTGGGCCCCTCTCTCGCGCCCAATCAGCGTTGAGATTTCTTTTTTTTTGCTTTCGCCCCACTTCAACGAAAATGAACGATTGGTGCACCCAATCAGAATTAGAATTGGTGGTCCCCACTTCAATGAATGGGAATGAGAACGGTGGTTTATTTTTTTAATTTTAATTAGTATTATATAAATAGTTATATTAATTAATTAATTTAGCTTTAATTATTTAGTTTAAATATAAATAGAATAATTTAAATATGAGTGGACCCCACACCATTTTCTTCATCCATATTTCTTCATCCAAAAGACGCACACTACACGGAGTGGGCCCCACTTCAACTTTCCAACTACACAATCCAACCACACTTTCCAACAAAAGAACACACTACACCAAATTTCTCTCTCATCAGAATCCACACTTCTCAACTTTCCCCAATTCTACTTTCCTACAAAAGAACAAGCCCTAAGTGTTAGCCTTAGAATAAAGAAAGAGAGTGAGAAAGAAGAGTGACAGAGGGTATTAAATTATAATAGGGTAGGTGACAGTTGTAAGAGATAATATATTTGATGGATATTATAATAGGGTTGTAGTAGGTGTAGAGTAGGTAGTGTTATTAATTAAGATGTTAACATGATGATAACCATGTCATTAACTAGTGATAGGTTGATAATATTAATTTAACTAGTTAGTGTTAACTTTAGCAGCTTGTTGTTGGATGATAACAGAATAAAATAAAGTGTATCTGGTTAGTGTAACACATATAGACATCACCCTAGCCAGAGAACCCAATAAAATTAGACGAACCCAATTTAGGGGTAATTTTAATATTGTGCTTAACTCGCAATAAATCTAATGCAGTGATTTTTTTAACCAAAACAGAGAACCGAACATACCAACACGTAGTACCCTTCAAGACGAACCCACGACAACTGATACCACCGGAAACAGGCAAGTGATACTTGCCAGTGTTTGTTTAGGCCACGTTTTAGGCCAATTTGTGTACTAGCGTAAAAGAGACTAGGCGATGAAATGATAGTCGCCTAGACGCCTTACTAGATCTAGCTTGACAACGAAGCTAGATCCGACACCTTTAACATGCTATCATTTCATGCTGTCATATCATGTTTACTTTCAAATTATCTGTACGCACTTTTAATTGCTTATTGTCATGCTCATGCAACTTATCATGTCATTTCATGTATCATCTTACTCTATCATGATTGTGTAGCACACGCTACTTTAAAATGTAAGCTGCGGCGAGTAGGATCTTGACTCCTACATATTGATTCAGGCAAGGTGCACCCCTATGCCAAATTGAAAAACACTTCCTGGCTCGTAATTCAGAAGATGGGTGCCAGTCCATATACACGTGGAGGGGTAGGGTTAAACGGTCGCTTGAGCGTAGAAGTGAGCCCGTACAGCCACTTCAGCCAAAAGACAGAAACTCTGTGCACAAAGTGATAAATCAGTGAATCGTGAATCGTGAAATAGTGTTTTCGTAGTTTCTGCTACGATGTGCATGCTTGTTACTTCATGTCATTTTAATTGTTGCATACTTTTAATGTCATGTCATTTCATCATATTAGAACTGCTAGTCGCTTTACTTTTGTTTGTATCCTTGCACAAAAGTCCTCCGCTTTTCTTGGGAGACTTTTGCTGACATGTGCCCTCTTCTCTTTGGGTGTCATGTGTCAGGTTTAGAGACAGAGTCAGTTACAGGGGACGAGCTGTACGCGGACGTTGAGTTCGAGGTCCCTGCAGAGACTGAGTTTGAGAACACTGGTGACCAATCCTAGACTCACTTGGAGTTTCCCTTAGTTGTTGTTGCTTTTAGTAGTTGCTGTTAGGATTCGGTGCATATCACCTATCTCTCTATGTTTATGTTTCGGCCATGCTTTAGGCCTTTGTTAAGTCTGTGTACTTCTTTGTGACTCTCTCTGTGATGTTGGGAATACTTGTGGATGTTGTTGTTGGATATTTCTATGTCCGCTTTTCATTTATCATTGTTGTTGTTTCGTCGCATTTGCAAGAATCTGCTATTGGTATCATACACAGACGCTTATCAGACTGCAGCTTCACAGCACCAAGTCTGAGCGAACCTTTTCACGTCTCGCCTTCCGTACTTGGGAAGCGGGGCGTGACAGGTTTTAGTGGTGGCCCATGAAGGTCACTCTTTGCATCTGTGAAATATCGAAACAACAATAATGATAACACTTTCCCTAGAATCTTCTACCACGAACAACCTCATTAGAAAATTCAAGTCATAAGTTTCCGATCCTTAGTCAACCAAATTAGTATATCCTTGATTTTTAATCTCCCTTCATTTTACATTCCACTTTTTAACTTTAGGAATCTATCGTAGCCTTTTCACAAGTCATTTCCTACCCGTACTCACATTTGATCATCCGATTCTAATCCTTGCTCTCGATCCACGTGATCTTCCTGACAGCCATCATTATCCTTTGAATCACCTACATTACTATACTAATTCTACTGTCAATGTCCCTTTCATGGAATTTATCTCCTGATTTAACTTCTTTAAAAATCTTTAATATATATACATAGGCCTCATATTTTAACTGACTTAAAATTATTTTTTGAGTTGAGTTTCCTTCGCTGAAAATTTTTAGTCACTATATTATAATGATTTCTAATCTATACCATCCATACCCACAAATTTTACTTTCTACTTATGGAGATCTTTATCTTTAAACCTTTTTGTTGATGTCACGCATATAAATGATAAACTTCCTTCAATGGACCATGATCCGGTCAATGTGCTTGGCTAAGTTTGTTGAATCACCCTAGCTAGACTGGGGTTAAGTGATCTTGGCTTAGTCACTTCTCTGGCCACGTCCGCTGGACCGCAAGGACGTGAATCATGATTATGTATGTCATTTTCTTCTTACTATACTACAACAGATTTCGAAACAACCGACCATATACTAATTTTAAATACTTTTTATGCTAGATAAAACTTCAACTAGTTCAGTGTATTAGTTCTGTATTCATCGTATTTATACTTTTTAAAAAAATTTAAAAAAAGGAGATCTTTCTCCATTTCCGAAACAAACACTACATCTCTACACCTATAACTTTTTCGTCTATTGCTTATCTACTGTTTTAACTTATACCACCCACTCACTATCCTTATATACGTTAGTAAGATGTTGTAACATTTTTACACATACCTACCACTCTCCCATTTAATCATTCATAACCATTTCTATGCCACCTGATCAAGCAAACCCTTGCACGACTACTGATTTGATATCAGTGTTCCACAGACTAAGTCGAGACTACTCGAATGTGATAGAACGGTATAATAAGAAGCAGTCTTAAATTACTACTGTATCAGTGTTTAGAAAGGATTGGGAAGGGGGTTGGTCAACCAATGGACTTGTCCTGCGGTCATAGAAGTGACATGTGCCGTCAAGCCTTGACTGCCTTGCTGGTTTGGGAGTTAAGCTAGACTTCTTATTATTAGGCCAACCTACACTATTAGATGGTCAAGCAACGTTTGTTTTACTCATGCTCGCACATTACTTGTCTTTTCAGTGTTACTGCGTCCACCTGGTCGTCTTATTATTGTCATCACATTGTCTGTTGGTTAAAACGTTGTTGCTACTATATGACATGCCACTGTCGTTACTGTTGCACTTGCACAGTCACCTTTACTTTATGCATTACATACACTTTACTTACCACGCTTGAGCAGCCACCAGTACCTTAATTTTCGCTCGTATGCGCATGTCTGTTCTTACTTCTTATACATGTAAGATCATCTTTCTGATCGAGCTAACTCCATATCCTTGCCTTACCTGAACCCTTTCAACGTAATCTTGATTCGTTACATCAAACAACTCTGTATCCTACCATATCTCTTGGTTACACATTAGTGCATCTATTTACTTACTTTAGCGAGATTAGTTTTACTTTTGCGTTATAACCCTTTTTAAAAAAATGTTATTCTTTTACCTTTATTTTTATCATCAACAGTGTTGACTTTTGTTATGCGTTATGTTGATAAGATGTTAGATATGATTATTATTATAAGGGGATTATAATTACGGATAAGAGTAGTTGAGATGATGTAAGGTGTAGTTATAATGATTGTTTACTATATGATAGATAGAATGATGTGTTCAAGAGTAGTATTTCACATTTGGATATACCCATACGTGATGGCTTCAATAGGATTCCATACTATGAATGGTGCACAGGAAGACGAGTACATTACGGATTTGGAATTCGTATCATGATTTATGATGACGATGATGATTAGTAGAGTATGTAAAGTCACAAGACTTCATCGTATGGATAAAGTGATGGAGACGTCGGAAATGGTATGATATGTTGATACGAATGGATAGTTGAGTTAATCGGCCTAAGTTGCTTAGGGTGAGATTCAAACAGAAATGATGAGATGTGATTTAATAATTTGATAATTAGGGTGCTTAAACTTATGAGTTGTCACGATGAAGAATGAGTTGGAAGCCTGATAAATGTTGATGATAGATGGTGATGTATACTAGGCATATTTATACTTGTCGTCTTATGTTAGTAATTGGTAGAGCACCGTTATATCAATAGATTATTACAAGAATAAGATAGAATTGGGATTTGTGGATGTCACAATTATAGTACTACAAGTTAGGTTATACAATGAACAAGGGATGATACAATACGGATGAGACAACCTATGAGAATAGATAGTTTTTGGAGAACTTGGGTTCAAAGGATATCGTACATTAAAGACCCCGAGAAGATGTTCCTATCATAATAGCAATGATGAGCGAAGAAGTGAGGAAATTTGTAAGAAATATTGGTTAAGGATAGTTGGTAATTTCCTTTCTGAGGTTGCCTTGTTTAAAGTATTAATTGTTTACAGCAAGAATTATAAGGTAGAAATCAAAAAGAAAGAGTAAGTATTGGACATGTATTTGAGTTCAGTGTATATTTGCAATTGTAACATTATTCAGTGACGAGACGAGAAGTGATGATTTATAGGAACACTAGTTTGAGGTTATGAGTTTAAACAACCAGTATATTAGAATATTGGGGTTGCAGTTGGGAGTATTTTATTATTTTCTCACCTTCGTCCCTACACATCGCTGGTAGCCGTCGTTAGCTATTTTGCTTGCCTATTGACGGTTAAGGCCATCGAAGGTGCTTAGTCATCTGATCCTCTTTTTGAAACTCGGTCTTAAACACATCACTTGTGTCTTTTCCTAACCAATTTCATCTCTTCGTCTCAAAGTATTTCAGGTGATAATTTACGTCATAGAAACACCAGAGCGTTATCCATACTTGTTTCCTGCTCATTAGTTGATAAGAATTCCGAGGACGGAATTTTTCTTAAAGTGGGTAGAATGTAACGGCATGTGTTTTTAGACGTATTTTTAGATCGCGCGTACCAGCATTTTATTTCAGTCGTCCGGATAATCTTTTCGTCCGTACTTTCTTTGTTACGCATCGACGCGTACACATCTCTCTATTTCGTTTTTACCGTGTCATCATTAATTTACCATCAAGTTTAACTAAAATAGTTTAACTTAATTAACTTACTAATTACAATTTCCTAATCACGTTTAACTCTTACAAATTACCCTAATTAAACATCACTTGTCCGCAGCCCCTTAAAATTGATAAACGTGTGTTTAATATTTTAAAAAAAAACTTAGTCTAAGCAAACCTAACCTGCTTGACTAAATACTTAATGCTTGCCTAATATTTCAGTCAGCTCACGTCGTTTGAAAACATATACATCCCCCTCGGGTTAGTCAAAGGATTACATTAAAGTATGTCAAAATAAAAAAAACCCAATTGCTTTAACAAATGCGAAAGGGTTTCCCCATGCTAATATTTTTAAGACGTTCTTCTCTCTGCAAAACTTCTGCAGAATCATGTTTCCCAAAGCTAATCACCCAAATCAAATCATCCATTATTCATCAGATTTCTCAAACCAAGAACCCATTTCACCCAAAATACATTCTGCAAACAACTCCTACAGCAAACAAATTTCCCAAAACAAATCTACAAATCAGCCCTCAAACAATCAAAACCCAAAAATTCAGATCCAAAACCCAAGATTTCAAATCAAAACATATAACTTCAGATTCAATCAAATCTGAAAATAATTTCAAATTCAACCCAAGCAAACCCTTCATCCTCCTCCTCTTACTTTCCCTTCCTCCTCCTCCTTCCTCTTGACCGACGACTAACCTCACCATCCTCGCACGCGCCCCGGGAGCAACTGCCGCCGCCGGTGCACTGGACTGCAGGCCGCCGCCGGAGGAAGGCCGCGCGCGCCGCTGCCTGGCCGGAAGCTGTCACCATCCGCCGCCCAGGTGCACCGCCGGAGCCGCCTGCCCTCAGCTCCTCTCGTCGCGTGTAGTTGAGGCATCCCCCTTCCGCTACTTGTTTGCCTGCAAGTATTGAGAACCAAAAAAAGAGAAAGGATGAAGAACAGACGGATGAAGAAGAATATAGAGAGGTTGACATAATATTAAAAGAGGAGACGAAAATGAGATAGAGTATTTAAAAAAATAAGATGTTAAGAGGACAGCCTTGATAAGAGTAGAAGAGAGAGTGGGATGAATTGGGATGTTGTAGGCTAAGGGCGTGTTCGTTTGCAAGAAAGTTGGGATGGATTCTTGCATTTGGCACCATTTCGATACTGTTCATTGGAATCCTTGCTTGCTTTCAGGGTTTGTGCTCTTTTCCCCTATTTGTGATTTGAGAATCATATCCTACGTAGCGAGGCAAATCAGGATTCTCAACGCCGATTCATTTTCTCTGAGATTTGCTCAAATTACATAAGAATCCGACGTTGTGGGCCCCTCTCTCTTGCGCCCAATCAGCGTTGAGATTTCTTTTTTTGCTTTCGCCCCACTTCAACGAAAATGAACGATTGGCATGCCCAATCAGAATTAGAATTGGTGGGCCCCACTTCAACGAATGGAAATGAGAACGGATGTTTATTTTTTTAATTTTAATTAGTATTATATAAATAGTTATATTAAATAATTAATTTAGCTTTAATTATTTAGTTTAAATATAAATAGAATAAATTAAATATGAGTGGAACCCACACCACTTTCTTCATCCAACTTTCTTCATCCAAAAGAACACACTACACGGAGTGGGCCCCACTTCAACTTTCCAACTACACAATCCAACCACACTTTCCAACAAAAGAACACACTACACCAAATTTCTCTCTCATCAGAATCCACACTTCTCAACTTTCTCCATTTATACTTTCCTACAAAAGAATAGGCCATAACTGTTAGCCTTAGTAAATAAAGAAAGAGAGTGAGAAAGAAGAGTGACAGAGGATATTAAATTATAATAGGGTAGGTGACAGTTGTAAGAGATAATATATTTGATGGATATTAATAGGGTTGTAGTAGGTGTAGAGTAGGTAGTGTTATTAATTAAGATGTTAACATGATGATAACCATGTCATTAACTAGTGATAGGTTATTCTATGCAAATCTTTACCGCTCCTATATTCTATGCAAATCTTTACCGCCAATCTAATTATTGGAATGTCTTCCCTAAGCTTGTGACTAAGAAGATTCTGACTCCTGAGGCATCTATTTGGCTAGAGCGTGATATCTCCAAGGCAGAAATTAAAGAGGCAGTTTTTCAAATAGGGGTGGATAAATCCCCTGGTCCGGATGGCTTTAATGGGTTTTTCTATCAACATTCCTGGAGCACTATTGGTAATGACATCTCTGATGCTATTCTTTCGTTTTTTCGTCATGGTTCTCTCATGCACCCAATTAATCATACTAATCTTACTCTGGTGCCTAAAAAGGCTTCGGCCTCCTGCTTGGGTGACTACAGACCTATTGCTTGTTGCAATGTTTTCTATAAGGCTATTAGTAAAATCATTTGTAATAGGCTTAAGACTGTGGTGCATGAACTTATATCCCCCAACCAGTCGGCCTTCCTGCAGGGCCGCCTACTGTCTGACAGTGCTTTGCTTGCACATGAACAAATTCGAGATTTCAGTAACCCAATGGGTTCAAGAGCTTGCCTTAAACTAGATCTACGCAAAGCTTTCGACAGTGTTAATCGAGAATTTATTCTATATATTATGCATCGTATGGGGTGCAGCAGGAAATTTATCTCTTGGATCTCTGAATGTATATCCACCCCAACATTCTCAGTAATGGTAAATGGCTCACCTGCTGGTTATTTTGAAGGTAATAGGGGTCTCAGGCGGGGGGACCCCCTTTCCCCTTTCCTCTTCGTCATCTCTATGGAAGCATTCTCTCTCCTCATTGAAAATTCTATTTCCTCTGGCAAAATTCATCCCATGAGAAGAAGGGGGGCTATTTCACATTTACTATTTGCAGATGACCTTCTGTTGTTTTGTCGTGCAAATGAATATTCTTTCAAGGGGATTACCCAACTGCTTGGAAATTTCACAAACCTCACTGGTCTGGAGATCAACTGGGAAAAAAGTATGTCTATCTTCAGCAAAGGTACAAAAGACCCCAGATGTTGGGTAACATGTTGGGGATTAAAGTTGGCTCCTCCTTCACAACCTATTTGGGTCTCCCCCTTTCCACAAAGTACCCAAAATTCTCTATGTTTGCTAGGTTGATTGACAAATGCAATAAAAGGATGATGGGTTGGTCTACCAGTATGCTATCTGTAGCAGGGCACATCGAGCTTGTCAGAACTGTTATATACGGTATGCTTAATTTCTGGCTCCTTGTATACCGAATTCCTAAATCTGTTCTGCGGATTATCACATCGGCTTGTAGGAAATTCATTAGTGGCTCTTCTAAAGTGTGGGCCTGGAAAGATACGTGTGTCCCAAAGAAAGAAGGGGGAGTGGGTCTGAGATTACTTACTGATGTTAATAATGCGGCTGGGGTGCAGCTTACCTGGAGGATTTTGACTACTGATGGCCTTTGGGCAAGGTATATGCATACTAATTATAAAGATTCTTCCCAGCTATTTGGAGCTAAAAGTACTGTCACTCAATCTGGAACGTGAAAGTTTATACTGCACTGTAGAAGTTTCTCAAAAAACCTTATCAGGAGGAAAGTTCATGATGGCACGTCTACCCTGTTCTGGAAAGAAAACTGGCTCCCATGTGGGCCGTTGGCTGATTTATATGATATCCCCCAAGAAGTAATTTCCAAGAGAGTAAGCAACTATTGGAATGGACGCGACTGGATTTCTGATCCACACGTCGACCAGATTTTGCCCCTGTTACGCAATCACTCCCTTGCTCCGGGTCAGGACTCCTGGTGTTGGATTGATACTGCGGGGTTTTCCTTCAGATCTGCATGGGAGAAAATCAGAGTTCAAAGACCCCCATTTCGGTATTCCTCCCTCATTTGGTTTAATCACAATATGTCTAAAATGAGTATTATGTTGTTGAAAGCTTTCCAGGGAAAACTTGCCACCAAAGACTTGCTAAGCAAATGGCTGCCGAACTTGGACACAGCTTGCGTGCTGTGTGATGGAGCAAATACCGAAACACTTGATCACCTCTTCTTTAGTTGTCAATACTCGAAATACATCATCACTAGGAGCTTACTAAAAATGGGAATTTCGGCCATTACTGATCCTATGCTAGTAAATGTTGGAGATTACATCTTGTCAAAATATGAGATGAAGGAGACGATGGGAACCTTGGCTAGAACCGTGCTATCAGTGGTAGTGTGGAACATCTGGAAGGAAAGAAACAAAAGGATATTTGAGGGGCTCGAGACACCAAAGAGATTGTTATTTGAGCATATTGCTAAAGCCGTAAGAGATATTCTCCATCACCTTGATGCCAATACTCAGGAGGCAAAACATGCTATGGAAAAATGGGAATTTAGAGATGCTGGTTAATGTTACTGGTTGATGTCTTATGTATGGCCACGGCCAATATTTTGATTGTACTTTTATCGTGCAGTTAGAGGGTGCGGGAGTGGTGGGTTGAGGGTGACGGCGCTTGTGCCCTCTCCCCTCTCTCACATACCCCCAATCTGTCTGCTGTCATTGTAATTTTTGTACACTATGTGTTAATAAAGATTCTTACTATCCCTCCAAAAAAAACTAGTGATAGGTTGATAATATTAATTTAACTAGTTAGTGTTAACTTTAGCAGCTTGTTGTTAGATGATAACAGAATAAAATAAAGTGTATCAGGTTAGTGCAACACATATAGATATCACCCTAGCCAGAGAACCCAATAAAATTAGACGAACCCAATTCAGGGGTTATTTTAATATTGTGCTTAACGCGCAATAAATCTAATTTAGTGATTTGTTTAACCAAAACAGAGAACCGGACGAACCAACACGTAGTACCCGTCGAGACGAACATACGACAACCGATACCACCGGAAACAGGCAAGTGATACTTGCGAGTGTTTGTTTAGGCCACGTTTTAGGCCAATTTGTGTACTAGCGTAAAAGAACTAAGCGATGAAATGATAGTCGCCTAGACGCCTTACTAGATCTAGCTTGACAACGAAGCTAGATCCGACATTTTTAACATGCTATCATTTCATGCTGCCATGTCATGTTTACTTTCAAATTATCTGTACGCACTTTTAATTGCTTATTGTCATGCTCATGCAACTTATCATGTCATTTCATGTATCATCTTACTCTATCATGATTGTGTAGCACACTCTACTTTAAAATGTAAGCTGCGGCGAGTTGGATCTTGACTCCTACATATTGATTGAGGCTAGATGCACCCCTATGCCAAATTGAAATACACTTCCTAGCTCGTGATCCAGAAGATGGACGCCAGTCCATATACACGTGGAGGGGTAGGGTTAAACGGTCGCTTGAGCGTAGAAGTGAGCCCGTACAGCCATTTCAGCCAAAAGACGGAAACTCTGTGCACAAAGTGATAAATCAGTGAATCGTGAATCGTGAAATCGTGTTTTCGTAGTTTCTGCGACGATGTGCATGCTTGTTACTTCATGTCATTTTAATTGTTGCATACTTTTAAGGTCATATCATTTCATCATATTAGAACTGCTAGTCACTTTACTTTTGTTTGTATCCTTGCACAAAAGTCCTCAGCTTTCCTTGGGAGACTTTTGCTGACATGTGCCCTCTTCTCTTTGGGTGTCATATGTCAGGTTTAGAGACAGAGTCAGTTACAGGGGACGAGCAGTACGCGGACGTAGAGTTCGAGGTCCCTGCAGAGACTGAGTTTGAGGACACTGGTGACCAGTCCTAGACTCACTTGGAGTTTCCCTTAATTGTTGTTGCTTTTAGTAGCTGCTGTTAGGATTCGGTGTATAGCACCTATCTCTCTTTGTTTATGTTTCGGCCATGCTTTAGGCCTTTGTTCAGTCTATGTACTTCTTTGTGACTCTCTCTGTGATTTTGGGAATACTTGTGGATGTTGTTGGTGGATATTTCTATGTCCGCTTTTCATTTATCATTGTTGTTGTTTCGTCGCATTTGCAAGAATCTGCTATCGGTATCATAGACAGACGCTTATCAGACTGCAGCTTCACAGCTCCAAGTCTAAGCGGACCTTTTCACGTCTCGCCTTCCGTACTTGGGAAGCGGAGCGTTACACATGTGAAATGGGTTGAAGTGTGTAGATATTTGCCTAATATTATATTTTTCTTTTTTAAACTGTATTTCAGGTAATGAAGATGCAATGTATGCTTCCTTGGGGGACTTAAATTTCATGCTTTGATGTTAAAATGGTAAATTGCTTTTTCTTCACACACACTAAGTTATTATATACCTAGCAATCATTCTTTTCGATATATTGTTGTATCAATAGCTGATAGCTTTGCTGCAAAGGAAATTTCCACTCACTTGAGATTATCTAATGCAAAAGGAATATTTCATCATGTGAGTTTTTTCCAACATGTAACGACTTTTCCTTAATTAAAAAATATGCAAAAAAGTAGTGACTCAGTATTTTCTGTCATTTGATGCAAAAGAATAATATACTTCTATTAGATTTGTGATATTTATCAAGGGTAAAATGACTTTATGATATTGAAGCCACATTGTTTATGCTAGTGTACTCAAAATTGTGGCAGTGGATAGTGTGTGGGGTTATTTCTCTAGGGTGTATATGGTTGAGCAATCTAATAGGAGAGTTAGATGTAGACAAGATAATAATCAAGAAAAAACTTTCGTAAAAAGAGAGAAAAATACCGTAGCATATTGAACCAGATCATGGGTTAAGACACATTGTTCCCCGCTATTTGATTTAGAAAATTCCCATCCTATGTATGCTGTAGTTACAAAAATTATTTGTTTAGATCTGTAATTTCTGGGTACCAGTGGTAAAATTGTAATTTTAGGGATCCAGAGATAGATATGCAAGTTCAGGAAATCGTTGGCTTTTATAAAAGGGGCTGGGTTTATTAATGATTATGTTGAATATTGAAAAGTGAGAAGAGAAGAGAAGAGCTAGGAGTAGGAAATAGATGTAGTGAAGAGTTAGGCATTTTCTCTCGAATTAAAGGCTAGGAGAGTGGTCATCCTCTCAAAAGAGACCAACTATCATCGTATCCCTTTGTATTATCAATAAAAAATATACTTTCTCACCTAATCCACTTTTTAGCCCTAAAAATCCTACATTTCATCATAAAAATCCCATCGTTCACCCTAAATCTGCCAAAAATCTTATTTTTATCATCCCCCCACCCACCCCCAAAATCCTATCAAAATATTTATAGTTGAATTCCTACTTGGAGATGCACTTTTGAAGCATCCCTTGTCATACACGGGTTTATACCCATTGGGGTGAAAGTTATGAATCATGGATTATATTTAAGATTGTTAAGAATAATAGTTTCACATTGGATAAAATAAAAAACTGTGATATCTATGAAGTAGTAGTTGGACGTTTATCCATTAGCTTAACTTGTCCGCTATATATGATTTAGCTACTGGTTTGTGACTTAATGATATAAACCGACTTAATGATATAAACCAATCGTAAGTCCTAGTTTCTATTTTTAATTCTCACATGGTATCAAAAAATGAAAATAACTTTAGCTGGCTATTGTGTACTACTACTTTACAAACTGAAATATGAATATGATACGACCATTTTAGAGGGGCCCAAAAGCAAGCGGCCCAAGCCTACGCGGGAAGAAGAAGGCCCCAAAAAGAGTTTTGGGCCAACCGTCGAAGGCCCCCGTGAAAGCCAAACATCGGATCACCCACAATCGGACGTTCGTCCGGTCAGCCCACGACTGCGGGAGTTAACTGCTCCCTTAAATGCTCCCCCTTAATGACCATTAAAGGACCCTATTAATCCACCTTGATGGCGCATAAAGGCGCCTGGAGGGAGGCGGATCATGGGAGCATGAAGACATGACGATCGTGGGAGAATCTCTATATAGGAACTCGAGGGGGGACGAAGAAAGGGGCCTAACCCCAGATACCACAATACGGAGGTACTCTGCTAAAAAGACCTTGTTTTCCTCATTGTCTTCCCTCCCACAGCTTGGTCCGAGGAAACGCGTACAGGCCTCCTTTCGAGCCGTAACGGTCCCGTCGAGTTTCTTCCAGATCCGTTCTGACTTAGGCATTGGAGTGGACTTGGCCGGAACCAAGGTCCGGCCCCCCGACGAGCTTTTTCATCTGTCCAGGTCGAGCTGATACCAAGGCACCGAGGCTACCCTCAGCGCGGAACTCACTGAAGTAAGGCGCACTCAGCGTTGAGCCCGCTCGCCCCCGACGAGCATCTGCAATCAACCGAGACCAAAAGACAATCAAGGCGCCGAGGCTACCCCTCCGCACCTGATTAACCGAGGCCGAGCGCTCACCTAGGTGCCGAGGCTTCCCCTCCGCACCCTGCTGACCGAGGCCAAACACCACGGATGAAGAGCCTGCTCGTCCTCGTTCCCCCAAGCAAGCCGTTTTTTGAGCTGACTTGAGGACACACGCAACCCTCATCGAGTACACACATGCTTGGCGGGACCAAGGGATTCTAACCTATCCCTTGACCACGTTGACCGTCAAATTCCCGGTCAACGATCCAGTGGTGAGAAAACACCCGTAAACATCTGGCTCCATCTGTGGAGTAAACACAAGCCCACGTCAACCCACCGAAATGGAACCAGTCTGCAACGGACCGGGGCGCATGCCCCCATCCACGAGGAGGGAGATTACGTCCCTCCCGAGAACCAGCACAGCCACACCACCGAGGGGATGGGCGACTCCCACTCGGTGACCCAAGGGCAGCTCCGTCTCTTTGCCCAGGAAACCAATGCCCACCTCCGGACGTTGGCCGCCACGATTCAACAGCTCGTCGTCAACCCGTTCATCCTGGGAGATGGGACAGTGGGGGCCCTCGATCAGGGAGGGGTCCCGGCCTTTACGCTCGGCTGTGGTCACTGACCATGGGGATGGGGGAGCCAACCCCGAACGGCGATTCACCCTGCCGAACTTCATCCCAGTGCGATCTCTCACTCCCACCTTGCCTCGGGAGGAGGACGAGGCGGGTCCCGAGCAATCCGGAGACAAGTCGGCTACGGCCTTGTCTCGGAAACCACGCTTAACAAATCGGTGGTCGACCGATCGTCGAGCCGACGGGAACCAACCCCGCCGGAGTGAAAGTCGCCATCGCGGAAGGCAAAGGAGCCGAGAATATCGACGGGAGAAGAGAGGCGCCCGCCGACCAACTCCCGTCCCCAGCTCGACTGGGATTCGGGCGAGCCCCCCGCGTGACCCCGTTCGCTCGTCGCGGCAACTCAACCTCTGTGTTAGCATGGGAGGGCGTTCGGAGGGCACCAGGGGCGACCGTAGCCCGTTAACCAGGAGGATAACTGAAGCACAGGTGCCCTCTAGATTCAAGGTGCCGACATTAGAGAAGTATGACGGCACGGGGGACTCGGAAAACCACGTCATGGACTATACGGGGGTCATGGCGTTCCAAGGAAGCCGACGACACCCTACTCTGGAGAGGCTTCTACTCCACCCTCCGAAAATCAGCCCGGAGTTGGTACCACAGCCTCCCCAACCGTTCCATCGATAGCTTCGAGGACCTCTCCTAGCAGTTCTGCAAACAGTTCATGTCCAGACGTCAGGTAAAACCGGACTCAGAACTCCTGTTCATTGTGGTGCAAGGTCCCGGAGAAAACCTGAGGCACTACATGCGTCGCTTCAACGCGGAGAGGCTGAATGTGGAGAGCTGTCCCGAGTTGGTCGTGAAAACGGCCCTGAAGAAAGGGCTCCGGCGCAGGGGCCTGAAGAAGTCGTTGCACAATGATCCTCCGAAAGACCTCGCCGAGGTCAACCCGGGCGAAGCGCTACATGCTGACGGAGGAAGCGTTAGCCGCAGATAACGGAAGTCACCCAACAGGGGCTAGACGGGGCTCCAAGCAGGACGAGAGCGAGCGCCGTGGCCTTGATGAGCCTCGGCTAGAGAAGAAGGCCAAAGGAAAGCAATGCAAGGAGGAGCCACGACCCCCTAAGTTGAACACCGCCCCGGACGTCGTCCTTGCGCACGCTCAAAAGGAAGGGTGCTTTAGCAGGCCGCCTCCGAGGATGAAGAGAGGCGGAAAGGACGAGGAGAAAAATTTCAAGTACCACAAAGACAATATCCACGACAACGACGACTGCTGGCACTTAAAGAAGGATATATAGAAGCTGGTCAGCCGAGGCCATTTAAAGAATTTTGTCGACGACTCAGCCGCTGCCCCCGGGGAGGGGACGTCCAAGCAGATGGACAATGGAAATAAGGTGAATGTGGTTCAAGCGGCTATGTGCGTCATCGAGTGAGCGGACGGGACAATCAGCCGCTGCCTCCACCGGGCAAGATTAGCTTGCCCTCGCCTTCCCCGTTTTATTTTCCTCCAAATGTACATCCGGGTTTAAGGAATGAAAAGGAAACCGTGTTAGTACAGCTTTGCTTTTTCTCACCGTATCTAGCTTGGCAATCAACCGCAGAGCAGGTGGGAAATCACCCATCGGAGAGGCCTTGTTATGCTGATCGGACGGAAGGCTGGGGGAAACTCCCCCAGCGGGCCGATCGCACGGATCGACCGTAAGGCTGGGGGCAACTCCCCCAGCGGGCCGATCGCACGGGTCGACCGTAAGGCTGGGGCAACTCCCCCAGCGGGCCGATCGCACGGGTCGACCGTAAGGCTGGGGGCAACTCCCCCAGCGGGCCGATCGCACGGGTCGACCGTAAGGCTGGGGGCAACTCCCCCAGCGGGCCGATCGCACGGGTCGACCGTAAGGCTGGGGGCAACTCCCCCAGCAGGACGGTCCCTCGATCTACCGTAAGCCTGGGGGTAGCCCCCCAGCACGTATACCGACCCGACCGACCGTAAGACTGGGAGCAACTCCCTCAGCAGGCGGGTTCATCGGTTGGTCGTGAGCCTGAGGGTAGCTCCCCCAGCTGACCGACCGATCTGATCGACTGCAGGGCGGGGGGCAACTCCCCAGTGGTCAGATCAATATGGCCATCCGTAAGGCTGGGGGCAACTCCCCCAGCGGGTCAGAACATCGATTGGACGTAAGCCGGAGGGTAGCTCTCCCCGCTGACAAACCGACCCGATCGACTGTAAGGCTGGGGGCAACTCCCCCAGCGGTCAGATCAACATGGCCGTCCGTAAGGCTGGGGCAACTCCCCCAGCGGGCCGGAACATCGATTGGATGTAAGCATGGGGATAGCTCCCCCATCGGCTCAAACAATCCGATCGGTCATAAGGCTGGGGGCAACTCTCCCAGCGGGCCGATCCCTCGACCGCCCGTAAGACTGATGGTGAGCCCCCCGCAAGGCGATCACCCGATTGGCCTGAGGATCGCAGATGAAGGGAAAACCATAACAGGCGTAACGGCATACCGGTCGAGAACACTCCCGAGGCACGAGTCTATCAGGCCGATCGAAATGGTGTCCGGAGGATCACCTGCCCGCACGACGAGTGAGGGGGGACATCAGGGGATCACCCTCCCTGGCCGGATCGAACATGACTGTGGCTCAGAAGACCAAGAGTATTTCCCCACTATGAAACAGCTCAATCAGTGGAGGACAGAAAGGGAGATAACCCGATCAATCGTCGACGGTGACAAAAGCGACGCACAGGGAAAATGGCAGGAAACGAAAAGGTACAAAGACCCACAAACACTTTATAAATTACACCCAAATATTGTTCCCTATTACAGGACATGGGGATAAGGGAACAAAAATGGAGGAGCGTCGTCTAGGGGGCCGGATCCCGGGAGGAGGCGTCATCTGGGACCTCGCGTTGCTTGGAGCGAGGAGGCTCTTCGGGACCTGCCAGAGGTCAGGGAAGCGACTGTCGGACACGCTCCTCAAACCTGTGAAAAGAGTCCCGGAAGACCCTCACGATCCTGGGGGCCAAGAGGTCCTCGTAGGAATCGAAGGCCTCTTTGAGGGCGTCCGCAATCCGCGGCTTCAGGACCCCCTCGTAGCCCCTCTCCACTTCTTCGACGAGCCGGGGTGCGATGCGCCTGATGCAGGGCTCCCAGCTCGTTCCAGAGCTCGCCTCTCTCCCGACGGAATGCTTCTTCCGCCTCATGAGCCGACATCTAAGCGTCGGCCAGGGCCCCCTGCAGATCCAACACCTCGGAGGTAAGCTTATCCACCCGACGCTGCAGATGTCGGGCCTTCATGCGTGCTTCTTCGGCCGCCACCTCGGCCGCCCCAACCCTCAAGCATTCCCGCGCCAAAGACTTTCGAGGTTGGACGCGTGGGCCGCACGGCGCTGCACCTCAACGGCCATCACGGTGGCCTGCAAAACAAAAGAGGTGAGCCAAGGGAATCACGAGACAGGATTGAACGCAACAGAAGGACCAACCTGCTGAAGCTGCCAGACTAAAGTATCCATCAGTCGGTCGGAGGGAGCCCTCTCCAGGAGGGAGCGGTCCCTCAGAAGGACGGAGCTTCGCGCCAGCTGGGTGGCCACGGCTCGGTCGACAAAAACCGAATCACCGTGCGTGACTTCGGGGCCCGCCTAGAGAGTCAACAAGGCGCCCCCGGCTCCGGCCAAGGACGGCTCGGATGAGTCAACGGGGGTGGCCACCAGGGCCAGCGGGAGGGTTTCACCCGAGACGACTGATGCCCCGGGAACCACGGGGGGTGGACCTCCTCGGTCTTCTTCTTCTTCTTCTTCTTCCTCCTCTCGTCGGGGCCCCCGGACTCCATAGGGGGCGCTACCGCTCTGCGTCGCGACCACCCGTGGGCGCGCGAGGCACCGGGCCCGCGCCCCATTGCCTCCCACGGGTCGGACGGGACAGGAAGGATCGGCGGCCGCGGTCTCCCCCACTGGGGATTCCATCGCAACCGGGGCAGGGTCGGCTCCAAGCCATCGACGCTGCAGATCATGATGAACCCAACCAGCACCGCAATGGAGTATGGGATCAGTTGGCACAGGGCCACCATCAAGAACTCCATGACCTGGATGATGAAGGGATGAAAGGGGAAGCGGAGCCCCAGGCGAAACATCTCGACGTAGACACTGACCTCCCTGTTCCTTGGGAAACAAATCCTTTCGTCGCTGAAAGGGATCCGGACGTCATACGGGTGGCACAAATACTTCTCCCTGATCTTCGAAGCCGTCGAGAAGGGAACCATAGACGACGATCTAAGGGTCACTGGGGGAACGTCGAACCTTTCCGCCGCCTGAGCCTCATCGCCACCAACTGGGTCCTCAAAGAGCCCTTCCCTTTATCCGAAACGGGGCGTGTCCCCGAGGGGATATCAGGCCTCGGTGGCAGAGGATCGCCTTACTCAGGCACCGGAGGGACCCCGGACCCCGACGCGTAACCACCTATTCGAAGCGCGGCCATAGGACAAATCGAGGGGGGCAAAGGAAGGAGAAGGAAAGTTACCTTAGAAGGGAATTCGAAGGAAGAAAGGCGAAGGAGGGTTCGAAGGAGCTTGCAAGATCAGAGTCGGATAGAAAGGCGCGAAAGAATCGAACTCAAAAGGCCGGCGTCTTTATATGAAAAGCAATTCCAGAATCAAGACCGTCCGAAGAAGCGCACGTAGCAACATCTGGAGGACTGACGGCGCTCCGAATTCCGCACCCAGAGAAGTTCAAACGGGCCGCGTCATGATGGCCTCCATTTAATGGCTCGGTCTCGACTGACGCGCCTGTCAAAATCCACACGAGTCACATCACCTAAACCGAACCGACAGATCCGAACGACCCGAGTGATGGGGGCAATTGATATGACCATTTTAGAGGGGCCCAAAAGCAAGCGGCCCAAGCCCATGCGGGAAGAAGGCCCACAAAAAGAGTTTTGGGCCAACAGTCGAAAGCCCCGTGAAAGCCCTACATCGGATAACCCACGATCAGACGTGCGCCCGATCAGCCCATGACTGCGGGATGGGTTTGGATTTGGGTATGCCACCTCATCATGGTAGATCCCACTTGGGGGTGGGTGTGGAGATGGGTTTGGATTTGGGTGCAAGTAAAAAAATAAAAAATTCCACCCCCGAACCTTTCCATTAAAATGCGCAAAAAAATCCCCTCCTTCCCCTTTTTTATTTAGGTCCTTTTGGCATCCGTATTTACGTGTTTGGTCCCATTTAACCCCCGACGCTGCTGCTCTTTTCCAGTTTCGCGAATAAACCGCTACCGTGTTCATGGGGAATTATTTTTGCTCCGTGCACAATGTGCACGGGAAATTTCTAGTATACATATACATATTCATGCATATATAACCCTTCTTTTACACATGTACATAAACTTATGTCATATACATATACAAATTAAATATGAGAACTAGATCTTACTTTTTGAATGGTAAGACCCAATATAATTGTAATCTTTCATCATAAACTGAATTTAACCGCAATAAACAAAGGACAAGAGCCCAAAAAAGACATTATGATGAGCTTTAAGAATGCAATTCTAATTTAAATTGTCAACTAATTTAAATTGTGTTGACATGACATCAATATGTCAGTCCAATCACAGCTATCATTCGTTTTAGTTGTTACTATATCTTTTTTTTCAAACTTAAACCACAAATAGCAATTTGGACCCTGAAAATAAATAAAATAAATATTTGTATTAGTCTAACACAATGACACATTGGTCCTATCCCCCACATAGCTTACCATAAGTTCTTTTAAGAAGTCTATCGACCAGAATCCACAACGGCCAATGCCACAATGTGTGTTGACCTATGCTGCGCGGATATAGACATATCGAAACACACAAAATATGACATAACACGGTCGACACACCAACACACATCGACATGGACATAAAAACCTAACACACAACAAATGTGAGTACACACAAAACAGAAACATCATGATCGATATGTGCATCCAACATGATACGGCTTCACAATATAAGTGCATGAGATGTATAGCTGTTGTGCTACGAGTCTGACATCAGAACCCCACCTCATACTTTCAAAGAACTATATAAATTTCAAATCGAAAAATTCACCAGTCTATCTTCGAAATCGTTTAGTCCCCTTGACAAAATGATTACCGCATAGGGAAAAAAAATCTTATATTTTCCCCATATAGTTTGGCAAGCTCCTATTGTGCCTTGTGAGAAGCCATGGCGGGCATGGTTGAAATTGGGAAATTGCTCACTTGGAGATGAAACCAAAAAAATGGTGTGCGACTTTCACTGCACATGCCACAATGACCTAGCATACAACAGCACACGAGTTATCGGTTCTGGATAGATAGTTATCGGTTCTGGGTAGGTTTCAGTTAGGAAAATTAGGAACCGACGGGTATCGGGTCCGGTTCCGGTTCCCGTTTATAGGGAACGGGTACCCAGAACCGGAACCGATATTTTATATATTTAATTTTTTATATATTATAATATTAATGATCAAAATATATAAGAGTGATCCACCCTGGATGTATCAAATTTGAACTTATAATATTAAGGAGAACAACTTGCATCCTGAAGTTTTGAGCAACGCGTATGTTCATCAAACAATGCATTTGAATCAAAGATCATATTGTTCTCTTATGTGTTCAAAAGAGCAGTATAAAGTGCCCTTAGGTAGCTACTGCACACGTACTAGAGGGTGGTGAATAGTACTTTAAAATAATCAAGAGTGTTATTCCTAATTATTGTGCAAACATATAAACAACAATGCGGAATTAGACAACAAACAACAATTGACAAGAATTAACACACGCAAACAAAGTATGTAACGGGTTCGGATCCACCCAAGTCTCCCTGACTTGTTCCCGGTGATCCTACGTCCCAACCACCCGGATCCCCTCCGGATACTTGAGTTAGAAACCCTAACTCAAGATTTAGCACTATGAAATTCTTGTGAAAAACTTTCACAAGACCAAATCATACACAAAGTAAATGTGACTCCCACAACCCGGGATCACAACCTCTCTCACAACCGAGAGACACAATTGCAATATCGATTGAAATGAAATAAAGAAACACTTACCACAAAATCCTATGCCTTGAGTAAACTTACCAAATTAGGGCAAAGAGGGATTTTGAGGAAGAAGATGTCACCAAACCCTAGCTCCAAGATAATGACCAGCAATGGAGTCCTAGGTGGATGTTGGTGACCTTGGATCAAGCTCCTTGGCTTGGAAGGCTCACAATCAATGAATCTCTCTTTTGAAATAAGAGTGAGAGAGAGATTCTAGTGAGGAAGAGAGAGCTTAGGAATAGAGTTTAATGACTCCTCTTTGATTCTCAAATATCTCAAATGATCAGCCTTGAAGGCTTAGCAAGAAGCCCTTCAAGTATATATATGATAGAGCAAAGAGAGCGAAGAAATCGAGTCATTAAATGCTCCAACGGCTCTATTCTGAAGCAGACTAGTCTGTCTAAGAAGGATCACTGACCGACTAGTTCATTAACTAGTCGGTCGGTGATTCAACATGAACCGACTAACAGCTCGACAGCCAAAAGAGTGATTTCCAGGCAATATGAACTAGTCGGTCTAAGAAGACTTGCCAACCGACTAGTTTGCCAACTACTCGGTCGGTGAGTGTTCTTTGACCGACTAAGAGATGAAATCAAGTAGATGAATACAAGTTACACTAGTCGGTCTAAGAACAAATTCCAACCAACTAGTTTCACAACTAGTCGGTCGATGAATGTTCTTGGACCGACTAACTGTAAACAGTAACTCATGCTGAAATGAGGCAATGATAGCTAGTCGGTCTGAGAAGGATTCCTAACCGACTAGATCGTCATCTAGTCGGTCGGTGAACCTTCTTTGACCGACTAATTGATCAACAGTGAATGAGCTGAAATGAGCAAGGACATCTAGTCGGTTCAAGAGGAATTGACGACCGACTAGATCGTCATCTAGTCGGCTGGTTCTTCTACTTGAACCAACTAACATGCACTAAAAGCCGAGGGAAGAAGCGATAGGCTTCGGGAAAGTTTCTAATGGCTTCTAAGATAATCCTAGCTCTAAGATATGAGCGAAATGAAGATTATAATGTAAGTCCTACTCAAGGCTTAACATTATATTCTGTAACGGCCGGTATTTTTCCTATGCAGTTAATTATTGTGTGTGCCCGTATCTTTGTTTGTTCGTCCGAATGTGTTGTGTGCGAGTTCTTTGTGCGTCGACGCGAGCGCGTCTCGGATGACTTTTTAATTTTCATGGCACGATTAATAAATTATTACACTAGTTAATTACCCTAATTAAAATATTCCTAATCAAATATTTATTAGTTTTAACCTTAATTAAATTACTCTAATTAAACCCCTATTGAATCCCACCTCCTCCTGTTGGTGAGATCCAACAGGGCTCATCAAACCTCCCCCACATACAGCTCCCTCCCTTCAATCTGCCTCCCCTTCACTGTTGGTGTATAACCATGCAAACAACGACATTCAACAGCAGCAAACCCTCCTCCATCCCTGCAAACCCACCATCTTCTTCCCTGTAAACAACGATCTGCAAATTCTCCAAGCCAAACCAGCAACCAAAATCAACCCCCAAATTCAGATTTATCATCCTCCACAAATTCTCAAACCAATTTCAGCATACAATCAAACTTCATTTCCCAAATCCTTCCCAAGATCAAAAAAAAATCAAACCAGAGATCAAAACCAAAATAGAAATCCAACATCCAAACATCAACCCCAAACTGAAATCTAAAGAGGAGAAATCTGAGATCAAGTTTAGATTTTTACAAATCAATTTCAGATTGAAACCCCAAAAACAAAATTTTCAAACTTACAAACCCTAGATCTGAAATTAGAACAACAAATCTGAAAACAACCCCTCTTCTTCCTTTCTTCTCCTTCCTCCTCCCTCTCCCCTAGGCCGGCCTCCACCCTCACCTGCGCGCAGCCGCCGGCCATCCCCGCCGTCAGCCCGTCGCCGTCCGCCCCTACAACCGCCGTCGCCGCCGTGAGCCTGGAGCTCGCCGCCCGCCGGTGCAGACCCCCCCGCTGGCCAGAGAAGCCCCCTTGCGCCGCCGCTTGGAAGGAGAGCCGCCCACAGCCGCCCGCTGTCGCCGGAGGCCGCGCCGCCCGCTGTCGTCGGAGGACAGCCGCCGCCCGCCCGCCTGTCGCCGGCCGTCCCCTCCTCCCTCGCGCACAGTAAGCCCCCTCTCCCTTCGTTGATTGCCTGCAAACGAACTTACAAAAAAAAGAAAGAATCAAGCAGAGAGCAGACATAGAAGAGGAGAGAAGGGGTTATGACATGTGAGAGAAGTTTTAATAAATGAATATGAGGGGGGGTCAGTATGAATTAAATAGGTTTAATAAGAGAGGGGATGGGAAATATTAAAGAGGAGGTTGTTTAATACAGAGGTGACAGAGACTGAGGAGTGGGAAGTGTCAGCCTTGTGATGAATGGGAAGTTAGTGTTTTTTTTGGTGTGTGCGTGTGTAAAGGATAAGTGATAGCTTGTTTAAAAAGAAGTAATATTTGATAGGTATTATTATAGGGTTGTAGTAGGTGGAGTTTTGTAATCGTACCCTTATGATGCCATTGTAATTAGTTTAATAATGTTAATTAGAAGTTAATTAGTGGGTTATTATTAGTATAAATGATAATCGTTAAGTATTGGATAATTCAGCCTGTTATTAATTATAAAATAATGTTAAGTTTTATCATGTTAGCTTTCTCCCTTAGTCAAACTTAGTAAGTTAGTGGGTTGATTATTAAACACCATGTTAGTCCATGTAATTAGATTAACAAGTTAATTAGCTTAGTTAATTTATTGGTTGTTAATACTAGTTAGTATAATTTAAGCGTTAATTTGATTTAACCATGTTAGTTTAATTAAATAATGCTAGGGTAGTAATAATGGTATAAAATGAGACGTATCAAGTTAGTGTAGCACCATATAAGCATCACCCCAGCCAGAGAACCCGCTAAAATTAGGTGAACCCACTTTAAAGATCAACCCGATATCCTAATTATCTCGCAATATATCTAATTCGGTGATTTGTTTAACCAACACAGAGAACCGGAAGTGCCAACACGTATTACCCGTCCAGACGAACCCACGACAACTGATACCACCGGAAACAGGCAAGTGATACTTGCCAGTAATTATTTAGGCCGTGTTTTAGGCCAATTTGTAAAATTGTGTAAAAGAGACTAGGCGGTGAAATGATAGTCGCCTAGACGCCCTATTTGATCTAGTTTGACAACGAAACTAGATCCGACACTTTTTACCTGTTTCCATTCATGCTGCCATGTCACGTTTACTTTCAATTAACTGTACGCACTTTAACTGCTCATTACATGTCATGCATCAAATTGTTCTATCGTGATTGCGTAGCACACGCTACAATAATTGTAACTATTGAGGCTAGGCACCTGCTTTGCGGGCACAACCCTATGCCAATAAACACTTCCTGGCTCGTGATCCAGAAGCGAGCACAGTGTTGTTGGGAAACCAACGCTCGATACACGTGGAGGGGTAGGGTTAAGCGATCACTTGAGCGTAGAAGTGTGCCCGTACAGCCACTTCAGCCAAAAGGCGTAAACCCTGTGCACATCGTGAATACAAGTTAATCGTGAAATCGTGAAATCGTGAAATAGTGATTTGTAGCTTTCTGCTACGACGTGCTTAATTATTTTTATCTTGTTAATTTAATTGTTGCACTCTTTTAATGTCATGCCATATCATCATTGTAGAACTGCTAGTTGCATTATTTTATTTGTATCCTTGCACAAAAGTTCTCCGCTTCCCTTGGGATACTTTTGCTGACATGTGCCCTTTTCTCTTTGGGTGTCACATGTCAGGATTTGAGACAGAGCAGTTTGTTGAGGACGAGCAGTTCGTTGACGCTGAGTTCGAGGTCCCTGCTGAGGCCGAGTTCGAGGACACGGGTGACCAGTCCTAGACTCGTTTGGAGTCTCCCCTTAGTTGTTACCTTTCCTTAGTTGTTGTTAGGTTTCGGTGCGTAGAACCTATCTCTCTTTGTTTTGTTTGGCCATGCTTTAGGCCTTGTTCAGACTCGTACTTTTGTGACTATTCTGTGATGTAATATTTGTTGGATGTTGTTGGTGGATATTTTCTTATCTGCTTTATTATTGTTGTTGTTTCGTCGCAATGCAAGGACCTGCTACTTTCCGAAAATTTTTACAGACGCTTATCAGACTGCAGCTTCACAGCTCCACGTCTGAGCGGACCTCCTCACGTCTCGCCTTCCATATTAGGGAAGCGGGGCGTGACATATTCTAAGAAGCTAGAAGACAATAAATAATACATGACGAACCGTCTTCAAAGCTTCAAATCTTCATTCTTGACTTCAATAAACTCCTTGAGCTTCAACGAAGCTTTAGGCACACGATCACGCGTATTGAGAAGTCTTGAGACGTCGTTTTTGATGTACGTATCCTTTTGGCGACGATCTCCATAACTGCGATCACAAAGAAGTTAGTATACGATATTTATGTTTGCTCATCATCCAAAACCAAATCCGGGGAATCAATACTCAACATTCTCACCCTTTTTGGTGATGACAAACCAACATAAATAATAATAAAAAACAATGATTCGAAAGGAATTTACTTACTCCCCCTGCATTGATGACACGTTAATTCCAAAATAATTAATATTCATATGCATCAAGCAGACGAGTAAAGTAAATCATGAGATTTCAATTATTGAATATCGGATTTGAAATCCATTTTTATACTTAACTCCCCCTGAATCTAACATATCAAATTAGATTCACGGTAAATTGCTTTGAATGATAATTAGCACATCGTTATTATTAATTCTCTCCCCTTTTGGCATAAGCAAAAAGAGCGGGAGGAGATCAACGACAAATACAATGGCTAAAAAATAAAAGCACGAGAGTCGAAGAATACGACGACGGTCCAAATGACACCAATGTAAAATACCGAATAAAACAAAGCGTGCCAATGAGACCATAGTCGAAATACGAAAAACGAAATCCTCAAGCCATAGGCGAAAATCGAAAACCGAAATTATCAAGCCATAGGCGAAAATCGAAAAACGAAATCATCAAGCCATATGCGAAAATCGAAAAATGAAATCATCAAGCCATAGGCGAAAATCGAAATCCGAAATCATCAAAACTCAAATCAATTTCACTTATTGAGTTTTGGAACAAACTCTCCAAAATCAACATTCTTGGTTAATAGTGCACGGAAAACAATTCTATGTTTTCATAAAACCAATTCTATTTAACCAAGTTAATCGTCGAGTGACGAAATCAACATCAGAGACAAAAATCCAATGAGAATACCAAATGTAGCATGCAAAAGTGTTATGCCAAAAAAAAGATAGAACATCATAGAACTTATGGCATACACTAATCTAGCACACTAGGATTCAAATTGAAACAAAATGATACCAATCGTAATATAATCTAACAATGCATGCATTCAACCCACATGGATACCTAATGTATATCAAATGTAAGAATATACTTACACCATTACGCTCCCCCTACTTTGGTGCATCGCTTTAAGCACCATCAACTCCATTAGAGTGAAAAATCCTTGCAAATCACGGAGTTGGTAGGGTTGGTATCCCATGGTGGATTGAACCTAGAAAAACTTAATATGGAGCTAAAATTTGATTTGATGCTCCTTCTCTTATCCTTGAGTACCTAAAGATAAAACATCATTCCATGGTACCCAAGAACATTGGGGCCTAAGAGATTAGACTTTTGGAAGCCAAGTCCAATTGGACTTAGACTTCCTTACATAATCATCATTGTTCACGACATGCATAAAGTAAGAATTCATGTATGGTTGTTTCTCATGCATATTTGTGTCCTTCGGGCTCCAAATAGTGAAGATTTTGGGAGCCCCATTCCTATTGGGAACATGCATACGTTGTTGATTTCTACGTGATGCATGTCGTGGATAGACATATGGCATATTATGCAATGATGCATGATGATGATTATCCATATGAGAATGAGGGTGAACATATGCATGTGGAGGAACACGTGAATGAGTGTCTCACAAGGTGTGCACGTGCTCGTGGATGCGGAGCATAAAAATCATCATACGTGCGAACATGTGGGATAGGATGTGTGTTCCTATGTGGCATGGTATACATGAAAGCATAGCCCTTCTTTGGAGGTCCACCCAAAGTGGGTTTCTTTCCAAATAGGGGTGTGTACCTAGCGGAAGCACCATTGGTAGAAGAACTACCCATGAAGTGTTTACTCCCACTAGAAGAAGCATCGGACGTTGGCCTAACAAAGGTGGCGGACGATTTGGATGAATCTCCCAACTTATACCACAAGCCAATGTGATGATTTGCCGGAAGTAAGTCATTTAAGATATTATCCAAATGGCCCTTACCTTTATTGAATTCATTGATTCGGCCTAATGTACACTCATATTTCTCGGTGAGAGAATGCATCGAAGCATCCAAGGTGGACACTTGCGATGTGAGTGCGCAAACATGTGATTTGAGATTTTTATTCTCAATACTCAAAGTTGAGTTTTGAGACGTCAAATCCGCTATCACATGTTCATCCGAATCCTCGATATGAACATGCTCAAGTTGAGATTTGAGATTTTCAATCTCATTTCTCAACCCTTCAACAACGGTGTCGTTGTTGACGATGATAGGCTTAGGCGAGTTTTAAGACTATCTAGTTCATTTTTAGTCTTCATAAATCTAGTAGCCAAATTAGAAAACTTATTCCAAAGTTGTTCGTTGGCTAATCTAAGTTCATCCATAGTTACCTCTTCGCCTTCATCCTCGCTTCCATCCTCGCTTTCATCTTCGCTTTCATCGGAAAAGGTCTCTTGATCACGTTCCTCTTTTCCCATGAAGCACGTGTGTGCTTTCTCCACTCGTTCATCATCCGACTCTCCACTTGAGGAGTCCTCTTCGGAGTCGGTGAATGTGCCGACAAGTCTTTTCTTGTGTTTTCTCGACTTGTCGTACTTGGATGCCTTCCACTTCTCCTTGTGTTTGTACAGTGGACAATCCGGCTTGATATGTCCTGGCTTGTTGCATTTATAACACACGGGAGTATAAGCATTAGTCGAAATAAATCTTGATTTATTCTTCAACTTACCTTTTCGGAAGAATCGATGGAACTTCTTTGCCATATCGGCCAAAGCTTCCATGTCCAACTCTTCTTCCAATTCTTCATCATCGGTAGCTGGAGTGGCCTTGTACGCAATCGCTTTTTTCTTTGGCTCGTCTTGCTTCAAGTACGCCTTCATCTTCTCCTTCATCTTGATCTTACTTTCCTTGCGTACCTCGTAAGACAACAAGGTACCCATTAGTTGTACAACCGTGTACTTATTCATATCGTTAACTTCCTCGTTGGCGAATGTACGCTTTTCCCAACAAGAAGGAAGTCCGTCAATAATCTTCGCGACTTTCTCCTTTTGGGTGTAGATCTTCCCAAGAGCTTCCAATTCGTTGGATATGTCCACGAAGCGAGCATAGTAGTCCTTCATAGTTTCACCCTGATCCATGTGAAACAACTCAAATTCTTTGTTAGCGACAACGAGTTTAGAATCTTTTACCGTACTCGTTCCTTCGTGCAAGATGAGGAGTTGGTTCCATACTTGATATGCACTCTTACATGTGCATATCTTGTTGAAGTCTTCGGGCTCCAATGCACATTGCAAGGCATTCATGGCCTTGGCATTGCTTACCACCGCGGCGACCTCCGCGGTAGTCCACTTCGCGAAATCTTGTTCGACGGGCTCGACATACTCCGTCATCGTGGCTCTCCAAAGTGAAGCGCTCCGGAGGAAGGCTTCCATTCGACATTTCCAGTACCCATAGTTGGTACCGTTGAAGTAAGGAGGCCTGACTGAGGATTGTCCTTCCATAACTGAGGAGATCCGTGACGATCCTTGAAGACGTTGTAGTCGTTGTTTGTCATAGCTTTAACCTTGGCTTTGATACCAATTGAAATGCCATTGGGTAGCTACTGCACACGTACTAGAGGGGGGGTGAATAGTACTTTAAAATAATCAAGAGTGTTATTCCTAATTATTGTGCAAACATACAAACAACAATGCGGAATTAGACTACAAACAACAATTGACAAGAATTAACACACGCAAACAAAGTATGTAACGGGTTCGGATCCACCCAAGTCTCCCCGACTTATTCCCGGTGATCCTACGTCCCAACCACCCGGATCCCCTCCGGATACTTGAGTTAGAAACCCTAACTCAAGATTTAGCACTATGAAATTCTTGTGAAAAACCTTCACAAGACCAAATCATACACAAAGTAAATGTGACTCCCACAACCCGGGATCACAACCTCTCTCACAACCGAGAGACACAATTGCAATATCAATTGAAATGAAATAAAGAAACACTTACCACAAAATCCTATGCCTTGAGTAAACTTACCAAATTAGGGCAAAGAGTGATTTTGAGGAAGAAGATATCACCAAACCCTAGCTCCAAGATAATGACCAGCAATGGAGTCCTAGGTGGATGTTGGTGACCTTGGATCAAGCTCCTTGGCTTGGAAGGCTCACAATCAATGAATCTCTCTTTTGAAAAAAGAGTGAGAGGGAGATTCTAGTAAGGAAGAGAGAGCTTAGGAATAGAGTTTAATGACTCCTCTTTGATTCTCAAATATCTCAAATGATCAGCCTTGAAGGCTTAGCAAGAAGCCCTTCAAGTATATATAGGATAGAGCAAAGAGAGAGAAGAAATCGAGTCATTAAATGCTCCAACGGCTCTATTCTGAAGCAGACTAGTCGGTCTAAGAAGGATCACTGACCGACTAGTTCATTAACTAGTCGGTCGGTGATTCAACATGAACCGACTAACAGCTCGACAGCCAAAAGAGTGATTTCCAGGCAATATGAACTAGTCGGTCTAAGAAGACTTGCCAACCGACTAGTTTGCCAACTAGTCGGTCGGTGAGTGTTCTTTGACCGACTAAAAGATGAAATCAAGTAGCAGAATACAAGTTACACTAGTCGGTCTAAGAACAAATTCCAACCGACTAGTTTCACAACTAGTCGGTCGATGAATGTTCTTGGACCGACTAACTGTAAACAGTAACTCAGGCTGAAATGAGGCAATGATAACTAGTCGGTCTGAGAAGGATTCCTAACCGACTAGATCGTCATCTAGTCGGTCGGTGAACCTTCTTTGACCGACTAATTGATCAACAGTGAATGAGCTGAAATGAGCAAGGACATCTAGTCGGTTCAAGAGGAATTGACGACCGACTAGATCGTCATCTAGTCGGTTGGTTCTTCTACTTGAACCAACTAACATGCACTAGAAGCCGAGGGAAGAAGCGATGGGCTTCGGGAAAGTTTCTAATGGCTTCTAAGATAATCCTAGCTCTAAGATATGAGCGAAATGAAGATTATAATATAAGTCCTACTCAAGGCTTAACATTCTATTCTAAGAAGCTTGAAGACAATAAATAATACATGACGAACCGTCTTCAAAGCTTCAAATCTTCATTCTTGACTTCAATAAACTCCTTGAGCTTCAACGAAGCTTTAGGCACACGATCATGCGTATTGAGAAGTCTTGAGACGTCGCTTTTGATGTACGTATTCTTTTGGCGACGATCTCCATAACTGCGCTCACAAAGAAGTTAGTATACGATATTTATGTTTGCTCATCATCCACAACCAAATCCGGGGAATCAATACTCAACACAGTAGAGGTAAACGTGAATCATTCTTCCATATGTCTAGCTTTATCTAGTAGAAATGACTGATCAGTATAATTTTATCACTGAAGAAAGAGACTAGAGACAATATTTTATTTCCAGATTGATCTTTAGTCATGTGTATTTGAGTTAATTGTCATGCACAAATCATTTGAAAATCATTGTTCGTAATGCATCACAAATTAGATTTTTTTACAGGGTATCCGGAACCTACGCGGAACCATAGGGTCCGGGTATAGGGTCCAACTGGGTAGATTCCTGGTCCAAATTTTAGGAACCGGTCCCTTATCGGGTAGGGTCCGGGTAACATAAAAAAACAGGGTACCCGGACCCGCACACCCCTACTTGATATATTCAGGAGAAAAGAGAGGATAACCTGGATCTGATTATCTCTGATATTTTGGCTTTGGGTAAAAGTGTATGCTGTTAGGATCCTGTCAATAGCAAGCTAAACACTAGAGGGGCGGGGGTGATTAGTGTTTCAACTAATTGTGCACAAATTTAAAATAAATATTCTAAAATCCTTAGAATTAGTTAATTAACTAAAGAAACTAGTCGGCTGACTAATTAACTAAAGAAACTAGTCGGCTACTTCAGCAGCAGAATAGTAAACCCTTATATATTTAGCCTAGGTGACTTGTTAGAGTTGCCTAGACAAGTCTCTAATCAACACAACAATGATGCTTGCAATAAAATAGAGAGTTAAATGCAGCAGAATCAAGAACACAAAGCAAGCACAAAGAAATAATAGTCAGACACAACGCAAACACCAGGAATTTTATCCTGGCTAGTCTAGTCCCCAATCTCCAATTGGGATTTTCCACTAAATAACTCTCTTAAACAAGATAGCAATGCATCACCAAAAGGGCTTACACTTGCATAGTCTCACTCACTAGGTCTTCCACCAATACAACAATTATAACACCACACCTAACTCCTTGCTAGAAATATCAACTCAACTCCTCCCTTAAGGAGAGTTCAACAATACAACTTAATACTAACTAAGTTACCACAACACCTGTGTAATACAAGCCTGTGAGAAGAATGAATTTCTTCTTACACAATCCTATAACCAAAGGATGATGCTTTGAGTGCTTAACTGGCTATGAAAGAAAGTGTTTTGATCTCAAGAATAAAGAGACTTAAAAACTGAAAGAGATAAATAAGAGAACAATTTTTGAATCTCAGAAAATGAAATAGAAGTTCATGAGAATTCAAACCAAGACAGCCAAAGTTCTTAAAAGCTTGTGAAATCTGAAACTGAATTTAGGGCATTTATGGCATGAAAAGTTGGTAACTTTGAAGATGAAAGATTTTTTGTTTTTAATCTCTGTATATCATTAATACTAGGTGCCAAAAATCTTCAGCTAAAGCCCTTTAAATAGATCATAGATCCGTTGAAAAACTTTGGACAAAAAAGACCTCAAACGGTCAAATTCAACTTCCCGTAAAACACAAAGCTACATAAAACCCAGAAGTAGTCGCCTCCCATATTGAAACTAGTCGGCTACTTCCATAGTAGCTGTAGACTATTTCATATGCGATAGTCGGGTACTTTTAAGACAGTGGGCTTCATAATTCCTCCTATTCAATGTAGTCGGCTACTTTTGAGAATTAGCCGGCTATTTTTCTGATGTGGGGTTTTAAAACTTTGAAAACTTCATGAAATTAATTCTAAAATTTTTAAATCCTTTCTAAAACATTTGTGATGTATAAAACCTTATTTAGAATGTGTATACAAGCTTCATCTAATGACTTAAACAATCTAAGACAAAAATCAAAAAATGATACCACTCACTGATCTTGGAGTCTTGATGCATCTACAAAATCTTGCATTCCTTGTCTTTAGAAGTTTTAGAAGTTTGCACTTCAAGTGAATCATTTGTTTTTGGGCAACGAGTCTTCAATATGAGTTCTATTTTCCTTGACTCTTTACTATCGCTTTTTGGCTTCAATCTTCTTGCAAAAAAATCAAGCTTTGGCCATTATTGACTTCATTTAGCATACACTCATATATTTCTTCAAAAACATAATTAGTAACATTAAAAGTTTGCTTAATCATCAAAACTCACTTAGTAGAATTGCAATACCGAACATATGTGGCTTGTAATTGAAAAAGAGGAATAAGGACTAGACTTGATGGTTGTGATCAGGAATAACACTAAAAGGGTGGAATTTAAAAGAAACAAGGGAATCACCCTCAACAAAGAAATTTATTTTAGAAAAAAGAATCAATAACTTTGGCCCAGTTCAATCGTTCATCATTCAAGGTTAAAATTTGTGACAACGCCACTTCCCTTTTGTATTACTATGTATTTATATGTGCATTGCAAGTGTACCAATAATGAACTTGAAGATAATTTTATTATTCAACAAACTAATATTATAATAAGCATGATTGATGGGTGTTTGCTCGTCTGTGCATGTATATGTATTTAACCATATATAACTATATGTACACACACACAAAGAGAGTACTCTCTCGTCTATGCATGTTTGATAGAAATTTCCTAAGTTGGCAATTCATATGCAATGTTCTCCTTCCCCTCCTCTCTCTTTGAGATAGAGGAACATATATCAAATATATATAATGGAGATAGTAATGGAGATAGTAATGGAAGAATGGATGGTTGGTTGAAAATAGGAACATATATCCAATATAAATAATGGAGATAGTAATGGAAAGAAACACATATTGAATTAAAAAAAGTATATTAGCTAGTACTCTTAAAATATGAAGAACATTATATATCATAAGTCCGAGATATTCAATTTTTTAATCATTATGTTTCACTTAACCAAGAAACATAAAAAATTTCTTCTTCAAATTGAAGCAATTTTAACAAATACTTTGTTGATCCATGCAAGCCGTTTATAGCATTTGTTATTTGTAACTTCCGATAGTTATTTATGTGATATCAAGCTCAATTTCAAAAAAAAATCAAATTTGATTTAGATATGGAAATATGTTAGGATTGGGGTGCGGCGGCCAACCAGTGACAAATGTGTAATTTCTATGCAGTATGTGTAAAATTGTAATTTTGAGGGTCCGATGACATCTTATCTGTAATTTTAAGAAATCAGTGGCCTTTTCTCTCGAATTAAAGGCTTGGGGATCGGTCCTCTTAACAAAGTCCAACTATCATTATATCCATTTATATTATCAATAAAAATATCACATTTCTCCCCTAAATCCACTTTCTAGCCCAAAACCCCCAAATTTTCCTTATAAAATCCCATCTTTCACCATAAATCCACTACAAATCCTATTTGTAAACCCAAAATCCCTATAAAATCCTATCAAATTGGTATCAGAGCATACATCCTGATGGTAGAAAGGTGGAAACTTTGGAATAAAAACTTGAAAGCGAGACCAAAGGGATCACGAAATCGACAGAGAAGTTATCTTCGATGGACGAAAAGATCTCATTAATGGAGGAAATGATCCCAAATCAGATAAAGTTGTCAATGAAAACCCTAATGAAAAAAATTGAAGAGATGAACAGAAGACCTAGATCGGAAAAGGTGAATCCAACGAATCCAGATCTGAACGATGATGAAGTCATCGGCACAAAGCCGGGAAAAAGGCATCGACATTAGACAATGGCAAGAGAAAAATCATCTCTTTTAAGGAGAAGATCTATCCTAAAGGCGACCCAGCATTAGATCTGATCAAAGACAACGTAAATCTAGAGCAAAAGGCATCACATTTGAACAAGAGAATGTGAAAATTCATCAGCTTTGAGACAAAATCTGCATTCAAACGACAAGAAACCACACAAAGGGTGAAAACATCCCAAAAACTCATGGGGTGCGGCAAGGGCAGGCGAGCCCTGGGAGGGCCACCCCGGCCAAAACCATGGGCGGGTGGGCCGCCAGGGGCCCACGACCCCTAGGCAGGCAGACCTGGTCCCACGACCTCCAAACCCCTTCCAAGGGGCCTACGAGCCCTGGTTTGCATATAGAGGCTTTTCTAGGAATCGACAATAGCATTTTAGAGGCTATGAGTGTGTCAAGTTACAAACAATTTAAGCATATAAAGGACAGTTAAAGTAAGCTACTGAACTAAAATATAATAGGTTATATAACAAACCATAAAAAGCATGCATCTAAGCTTGCAATCTATTATTGTATTGTTATTGTTTATGTCATGTAAATTTAAAGATGTACCAATCCTAGGCTGCGACTCATATTGGAGAGTACGATGTACAACCCCGAAGACCACCTTGTTACACTAGGAGTACGATGTACATAACAGGCCTTGGTCATGTACGACCGGGTCGGAACAAAAATGGAAAAGGAACTCTGGATCCATCCAATGATCCAAACAGAGACATGAAAAGGGACTCGTCGAATAAACATATTCGTAATAGGATTCTCTAGATACAGACCGAAAGGATGGCTCCAATCGCTCCCGCACTCTCTCTAATATGAGTTACCCCAAAACCCCGCGAGTCAAATGTAATGTCATTTTATTATTCTGTGGGGTTGTCAAGTGTAGTTTATCAGGGACTGTAGCTACTACTATGTAGTTTCATGGTTTTCATGTTAATGTGTCGGAGTTGCATCATTGGGTATCAAGATGTGGTGATTACTATAGCATGCACCACATGTATTGTTACTGAGGCAGTCTCTCAAAAGTCCATGTGTATCATCATTGTAAATATGCATAGTTAGGGATACTATTTCTAGATTCATGGATCCAATATCTTTCAAGAGTCATATATCAACTTCCAACAAGTCCAACATGAAACAGAGCAATTATCCGTTCAGTGTTACAGTAATGTAACAGTTCAAGCTTAGCCTAACCTAAACTATGCATATTATTGATGTCAAATAAAGTTATTTTGAACATTGAATGCTAATATGCTATAGAGCAATTCCACAATTGATTTAGGTAATAGTGTCATAACATGTACTTGATCACAAATTTATTTTCATGAGTCCCAACCAATTAAAAACAATATGATGTAAATTTATAAGTTTTACGCACAACCATATACATAAATCTAAAAATTGATTTAAAGTTGATATTTAAATATTCTGTAAAAGAAAATAAAATAGGATATAAATCATAGGGGATCAGATTCACTTGTGGCAATCCAAACATTTCAGTCATTCACCCCAGACAGTGACCTACCTAACACAATAGGCAACCAAGGCGCACTAGCGACAGATAGTGAGAAACCCCCGAGCTAGCTAACAAGATAGGAACGGCCCAAGCAGCCAAACTATGAACAACCAAAGTGGTTAGCAGTCACAAGCCAACTGAGATCAGGCTCAATGCAGCAATTAAAGAGACAAGTCAAGCTGAATTAAATCGGAGGCCTGACGGGCTGCAAGCATTCTAAACAGCCCAGGGTAAAAAGCCCAAGGGGAAACAATAAGGGCAAAAAGCACATCAATAACTTGCATGGGTCAACGCCTACATGAAGCATACAACAAGGCCAATGAACTAGAAGTAGCCTTCGGAAGCAACCAAAAGGGGCATAATCCCTATCCAAATATGGTCGAACACTGGGAACAAAGAAGGGCAGCGGCGAGGGTCGTCGTAGAGTCTATATATGTGCCGATAATATCAATTCCATATGGGATACTTCCTTAAGATAAATCGTGAATCATTACGTCACAATTTTCCTAACGAAAATAATTGCCAACAAAACTATCTTACTTTCACGCTCAATGATTTTACAGACAATTTATGCTCCAATCAACAAAATTTCTATGCACACGATAAAAGAATGAGAGAAAATTGATTCTAACCAAAGATTAAATCGTTAAAAAATAAACTGATATAACTTGGGTCGAAATAATCTACAGTTGTAGTTGGCCAAAATCAACGAATTCCTCACTCAAGCCATCCATTACCGATGATGGTTGCTTGATCTACGAAGAAACGCAACGAGAGATCAGAACACTCCAAAATCTGAAAAGTTGAAATCGGAATTTTAGAGGATGGAAAATAATATTTTTCGCATGAAGACTCGAAGAAAAGGATAGATTATAGAAGAAGATGGTCGCAGTTAGGGGAGAGACGCACGTGCCCGTTATGCGAGAGATGGGAGAACGACGGGGGATCGTACGGTTCGGATGAGAGATGTTTGGGTTTCGGTTCTCGATGGTCGAAAGAGAAGATGGCAGCTGGGGAATTTGTTTCGCACAAAAGGGAGTGGGCCGATGCCAAGGGGATGCTGATGGTTTAAGTCGAGGGAGATGTGCTTGTTTACTTGAAGGAAGAAAAGAAATAAGAGGGGGAGGAGTGGGCCCAGCGGTTGGGCTTTTTAGTGAGGGGGAAAATGAAGAAAGAAGAAAAATAAGAAGTGGGGCCGGGGCTTTGTAGGGAAAATGGGACAGATTTGGCTGTGTGAGATTATATTCCAGTGGCTTTGGGCCGAATGAAGAAGAAAAAGAAAAAGAAAATGAAGGAAGAAGAAAATGCGAAAAATAATTTATAAAATATGGAAAATGATAGAAAATTCCCAAACATATGGGTCAATACATGGGCAGCCGGGGCCATCAACCCCACCATATTATTCCTATCCTCCGAACGAACCTACAGAGCCAAGTTAGGTGAGAAACAAGCGTCGAGATAGTCGGAAAATGCCGACGGTGCCACCCGCGCGACCATGCTATAATGTTGTCTCGATCGAGCCAACCCTGAGCCGCTGACCGAACCTAGCCGTTGATCAAGCTGTTGATCGAGCCGAGTCGATAACCGAGCAATTGACCATGACTGAGCCGCTGACCGAGCCGGCTACACAATGCGGCTTACCAATTTCCTGAGTATTATTCAGCCTATTTTCTTGGATTTTCGTGTTGTTTTGCTATTTTAAGGATTATGGATCCGTTTGAAGCCCAAATTCAATGACATTCACACCAATGGATAGCATCTCGACCAAGTACGCATATGTATCATATATATAAGAAAATCTGTTTTAAATTATGGAATATTGTAATGATTACTATGATGACTATTACCACGACTACACTCCATAAACAAACTTTGAGCTTGAGAAGTGGACTTGTACCAATCTTTTATGGTTTCAAGGATAAATTTGGATATGATGATTGAGAGTACTATCTACAAAATTCTCCCGTTCTGATTTATTAAAAGAAGCAAAATATAAGTATGTATGGCTCAAGCTATGTGGAGAATCAATATCTTGATGTCTGAATCTTTGAGTTCCTTATCATTAATGGTCAACATTCAGATCCGCTCTTTGATGTCAATATTTTTCCCAGTATTCGAAAATTCCACATGCACCCCAGCAATCTTTAAGCCCAAAAATAATGAAGGATCATATAGAATTGATACGTGAGATGCACAACATTCTTCTTCAAGCATACAAACTCAAGTCAGAGCCCACGATAGAGATTGATCCAACCCCTAAGGCAAAGTGTGAGCTTAAACACAAGCTGAAGCAGATCCTGACCACGAGATTAAGACATAGTTTGAGCACGAGTCAGAGGCAAAACCAAAGTTTGATCCAGTGTCGCAACCCGAGCCAAAGCCAAAACTTGATCTAGCACCGCAATCTAAACGACAACCTTATCTAGAGCCATCTATTAAACGAGCGCAAAGCTACAGATAGAAGCACCGTTGAAGCCAATTGAGCACATCGAATTCGGTATTACTTATCCTCCTCTTACTAATAAACAAATTTTATGTGCATTTCTATCTTTTGTCAATGGAGAGAAATTTTCAGAAGACACGGTTCTACCAATCTGCATCATGTTATACTTCAGAGTTTGTGGACTCGTCTTTTCAAACAGCAAGGGACTATTGGTTGTTGCGCAGCTGTGCTACTTTTGTCGTCTTTTGTCGTCCTTCACCAGATGGCTAAGTTCTCAATTCAAGGAGAATGATAGGAAACCGGTTTCGATTGAGATATAATTTTAATTTTAATTATATTTTGAGTTTTAGAGTCTTTTGGGTATTTTGATGTTTTTAATTTTTAAATATTTTAATATTTAGTCTCACATCCGATAGGAATAGGGAAAAAGTTAGATTGTAAGCATATATAAAGGCCCTAAACTTGTTTTATTTGCAATTAATGAATCAATGAATAGTTCAATAGAAAATTTCCCTCAGACCTAAAAAGGTCCCCTTCTTGATGAGAAGCATCAGAAACCCTTGATGAGAAGCCAATAATCTTAATCTATCAATTTCTTCCTCAAATCTACCAAATCTTCCCTAAACCCTCCATAAAAATCCCAAATCTATCCCATCCTACATCAATTTGGTATTAGAGATGAACAATTTTCTTTTCCTCTTCTAATTTTTCTTCCAAAAAATCAAAAAAAATTAAACACCCAAACCTTAACCCAACTTTCCAGCCGCCACCTTCCTCCACCAAAAATCAAACAAATTAAACTCTCAAACCCTAACCCTACATTCAAACAGCCATATTCCTCCATCAAAAATGAAAAAAATTAAACTCTCAAACCCTAACCCTACTTTCCAACTGCCGCCTTCCTCCAAATAAAAAATAAAAAACGCCTAGTTTCATAACCCTACCAACCCGCCGCCTGCCCACGCCACCAAACCACTCATCTGCAACTGAAACTCACGCCGTCGGTAACCTCAAGCGTTGTTTCCACCATCCTTGACAACCGCCTACATCATCATTCGACAATCCAAGTCATCAATTCGTAAAAAACCAGCCCCAACCGTCGTCGTCGCCACCTCTAGCGGTCTCCACAATCAGCGCCACTGCCTCCACAACATCCCCGTGACATTTTTTCAAGACCATCTTGCTCTGTAATTGAATAAATTTCTTTTACTAACATTTCATTTTCTTCGATTCATTATATTCCTTTCATGCATGAGTATTTCTCGTTCTTCTATTGATATATTCGTTGATTTCAGATTGTAAAGACCATACTAATAGTTGCTCACTATTAGTTAGAAGCAGTCAAACTCGTAGTTTTATTAGACGTGTTAGCATTTGGGTTAAAAGGGGAACCCAAATAGGTCTAAGTATGTGCAGGTTTATTACTTTCTATTTCCCTTGATAATCCAGGACGCGGGGAGTGACATACATGTATCCATATTAGGATACATTGGTCAAAATATGGGTACAAATTCAATTCATATTTTGATTAGATTATTTGTATTTATTTACATCCTTGGTGAAAAGGCTGGAGGCTTTGATAAACCAATTGTAATTGAGGGGGAATATCACAACAATAAGAAAGAAATATGGGCATTGAAGTACCAAAATTATTGTGACTGATTTCACATAATGATTGAAGAACTTCATTTCATAGTAACAATCAAGGTTTGAAAACCGGCTTGTACCAACCATTATCAGCCTTTTAAGATTGGTTTTTATGACAGAGATGTAACTGACCCTTTTTGACCCTTTTTTGTCAGGATATAAAGAAACTCTCTGAGTTTTGCAAGACATGTATGATATCAGGACATTTTGGGCCTGTAATATGTGGCTAAGACATTAAAATCTGATTTCAAAAGCAAAGCCAAATTGATCATATTGATTTAGAAGATATATTTCACGAATATGACCAAATGATACAATATGATTAGAAAAAGAAAGGTCAGCATCATCTTCATCATTCATGAATAGATGAATCACTTGCTAAGGATGAAGCTTTACCTACAATGCTCATTAAAGCAACTGGTACCTAAAGTCGATACTTTCAATACATATCACCTGATGGTTGATACTTCCAGTATATCCAATACCAGTAATACAAACCACTATAGCCAATTCAGAGACTGAAACCAGGATCTCAGACCTTGCTTTTAAGTGCATTTTATATCATCACTCTTTTTTGCAAGAAATCTCATGCACACTTGTTAGTAATATAAAACTGCACCTCAGACAAAAAAGGGTGTATAAAAGACTACGAAAAAGGCTAACTGTGTTAGGTTACATTCAATTATAGAGTAGTATGAAATCTTAACCACGCAACCAATAGATAAAGACTACCCTCTCAATCTCAACTAATTGATAACCAACAAACTCCAATATCTAACCAGTTGATGACAACGAATTCAAATCCCTAACCTAAACAGAAAAATAAATTTTGATGAACAAATTCCAAAAGAAATGGCGAGCAAACACAGCTCGGTGACTATTTGCATCAAGCCTCCATCACACGATCTAGGTCTTTAGCGCAAACACCACACCACCACACAGATAAGCGCACACACATACACACTCAAGAGAGCTACCTCTTTTCACTTCATTGACTATCCTAGTTTGCCATTCATTTTATTTTTAAATAGAAAGCGCCACGGTCAAAACCGAAACTTCGAAGGTCTGAAACTGAGTTTTTAGACCATGTGTTACCCTACAATATAAATATTTGTAACTTCATTAGTTGCCTACATTAGTTTAATCCATGAAAATTAATAGTACAAAGGATTGTTGGCCATATCCCAAACGGTCTCTCTTGTTGTGGTGAACTGGTTTGTGTATAAGACCAAAACAAAGAAAAGCCGAACTGTGCGATTGTGCACCAGTAGTAATCCCATAAATCACAAGCTCTCTTTCCATTATAATAAAAAATTTTGAAAAACATAATATAATAGCAGTGGACTATCATAATTGAACGATTGTGAATAGTGGCTACATATATCAAAAGCACGAAGAAAATGGCAATGGTCAGATGGCAAAACTCACTCTTTTTTAATGCTTATCAAATGAATTAACTTTCACAACAATCCATTCATCTTTTTCAGCATCATCATTCGTCACCCTAGCTGCCACCTAAAAATGAATAAACTTCATAAACTTTTAAACAATCCATGTAGATTTAATAAGATAAATGAAAAATGGATTAGAAATGCTTTAAAGGATTCAATGAATCAGCAATAAACTAAAATACAAACGAAATAAAATTCATTGAAACTAGTGACATAAGCACGAATCAGCAATAAAGTTTTCATGTTTTTACAAAATAACCAGCATATATTTTCATAATCTATAACGACTATACGAATGAATTTATCTATAAAAAAATAACTCCACGAGACCCCAAAAAGGATCATATTGAAGGACTTGCATAAAGTTCTAACAAATGGTGTGCCTAATTGCAAACTAGTTGAAGAAGGAAACTCTAGGCTACGTTGCATGCCACAGCCATACCTTTATAAAATCTAACAAGTCTAATGTGCATTGGAACTCTGTAGCCTATACTAACCAATGAATCTTGTACTAGAGATCAGAAATTTTTGAAGAAAAAACAAGATAGGAAGTTTTCCAACATCTAACACAGAGCGCCAAAGCAATCATACAAGGTATATGCAATGGACAACATTGCTTGCATTATGCTCATGTTGTATTCTGACCATACAGATGATCCCACCTTGGGTACATGTGCACCTTCTCTCTAAACATTTCCCTCCGTGTAACAATGGATCACTCCATTCAGCTCAATAAAGTCATTAGCATGATGAAGATCAAAGTTGATACCCAAGCATGGAAAATTCTGGGTTTTTAATGTGTAGGACAAAAACATTTGAAATTTTGAACGCTAGACGACCACATCCCAAACTTACTTTTTAAGGGATAAAATTATGTCAATTATCGCCATTCTAACACTTGAAACTATCATATAAAAAGGTACTGATCTTACATTGCATAACAGAGAAGGTTGTATTTATCTTATTAAGCAATGGTATTTTGAAATGAGTTAATTCATTACACATATTTGCATGCTCATCTATAGAATATAGGCAATGTCAACTTCTGTAAACCTCAAAGAGTTTTTGCTTCAGCAGTTTCAGCCCTTTTATTTCTCAACCTATAAAATATTAAGAACAGCATATAAATTCAATATTTTATATATGCAAGTTTTTGGATAAGAGCAGATAATATTAAACCCTATGAATTTCAAGCTACACAATGTACCTCCCCAATTGTTCTTAATGCTATACTTTCTAAATATACTATTCTTTTCCTCGTTAAGCTGTTTTCTGCTATGTTCGGTTCTAGCAACAATCATACACTTCCATTATAGCCCTCAAATCAGGAAAGATTTATGTTACATGTAGTCTGATACTCCCTCTAATATCTTATCTACTTTCTTTTTTTTTGGACCACGTCATTCTCTAAGAAATCATCTCCTTTCAACTCATCCAATTGTTCCTCTTTAATGCATGCACAACTTTTTCTGCACCCTTTTGAGTTCTCCAACGAATCCACATTTCATTCTGCATGTGGACTCATCAATAATCATTCAAACAATTCACATCAACATGAGATCAATCATGAAGCATGAGTCAAGATTTCCATAGAAGTATTCTCCAAGTTTACGATCATTTGTCTACCTATATCAATATTCTGCCATTGGGTGCTATATGAGTTGCTAACATCATGGAATGTAATATTTATGATAATGAAAGCAATGTGGCAAAAGAAGTATGCATACATGCACGTGTATGTGCGCAAGTGTGTTGTCTGTGGGATGTTGTGTATTACAAAATCTATAGCACATGACTTCATAAATGTACTTGAAAAAGAAGCTTCCAAGAAAAAAATAAAGCATGTTAAACTCTAAATTTGGGATTAGTTCACATATATTCGAGTGAACCTAGCATATGTTAGCACTAAAGATCTAGTGGTGGCCCCTGCTCTCCCTTCAGACTAGCAAGTTGCTCAAGGTGGCTTCTCATAGATGCAGCAGGAGGAAATCTTGGAAGATCTGCATCTGACTTCAACCGCTTCTTTTTCTGCTCGCTAACTTCTGCAATATGAGTATCAAGAAAATCGGGTTGATTCCAGGAGTCCGAAACTCAATGCAATTCTAGGAGTCTACAAAGGGTTAGCAAGAGAATCATTCAAATAATATCATCTTGACGTCATGCAGTTTATGCATCAAGAAATTTTAACACATAACATGTTGATAAAGGCAAGAAGAGTACTTCTGCTTCTATGCATATATCACAAATAAAAAATTCTTATTCTCGTCAAGAAATGAGTGTGTCGACGTTAATAAAATAATATCTATTTGCACATCTTTGAACAACATAAAATCCACAAAATCATAATTTTTGGAAACAAATTCTACAATTATATATAACCTTCTCTGTATGAAGTTCCACCCCCGTACTTGTAACCAAAACTTCGGTAATGTACGTCATAGTCTATGTTTTATAACCAGTATTAATGAAGATGTATACAAGCATATCATGTTGATACTGGATGGCAAAAGAAAGATCACATCCAATAGATGACAAAAAAGAGAACTTTCAGATCCTATCTTTCAATATTTTTTGGATAATATAAGAGAATTGAAAAGTTTGAACCTCATTCCTCACACTCAACAGATACAAAGATTGTGTATGCTATACAAATTCACCTTAACAAATCACATGATTAAAATGATGATTTCGTCCTTAATGATGGGTTTCTTAAAGATTTAACAAGATAATAAGAGATAAAAGCTCAATAATTAAATTACTTAACATAATGCATCACTCCCAATAAATGATTTATTATTGAACTCGGCCTTCCCCATCCCCCCCCCCCCCCCCCAAAAAAAAAACACCAATAATGGTAGCAGCTTCCTTAAGAATGATGATATTGCAATTTTAACTTCATTTGAAAAACATCCTGACCATGAATTCCTTCAAAGAAATTATTTTGTGGCTTGCTGTATTATAAGACAAGTATCCTGGTCTGCACCCTTTCTCTATTGAACGTGTCACAAAGAAAGCATCCACTAACATATTATCGGACTTGACCAGCCACCATACCGTATCTATGTCCAACCTATTATCTGTGGCCATGACTTGCCTTATAGTTATGTTTCTGGGAGAAAGGAACAGTTACTGTGCAACTTCCTATTGTTGTTAGGTTATGAGGGAAGATCCTTTCTTAGCACTCTTTCATAAAGATACTCAAAGCTCCACGGGTTTTAACTACTATGTCATAGTTAAACGTCAATACTTTTGCACAAGTTTTTCCCCTCACGCGACTTACTCACTTTTTTTCTCTGCTTTATCTTCCTTTTTGAATATTCACCTGAACTAGATCTTCTTCATAGCATGAATGCAAGCAATTATACTTATAGAAGTTAAGGTGTTTGCTTCCCCTTTCCTCTCGTTTGTCAAATCAAACATATCACCCCCAATAATCCCTAGATGCTGGTTCCTCCATCTTTCACCAATTTAAAAAACACAATAAACACACAAAAATCGCAGGCTTGAGATACGTTCTGAATGTACATTTCAACGGTTGTGCCACTATTTGAGGCATAGTTTCAGTTTAAATTTAACATATAGTAACCTAGATCAAGTCGACTCTTAGTTCTAGACCTGGTTATTCCAAACAGCAGTCCTCATTAGCACTCATTTTCGGTCTTGAAAGTGAAGATGCCGCCATCTATTTGTGATCTAAAAGTTTCCTCTGTTGTAGCAGGTTCTGAAAGCCATGGGCTGATTGTCAAGAGAACCCAATTAGCTGGATTGCTAAAGTATGATCAACATAGTCATCGCAACTAATCTAGATAAACTCTTCCTTATATTACTGGTCAAGGTAAAGAAGGTTACGTGACAGGAAAATTTGGAAACATGCAAAAAATGATCACATCTATTATAAGCGGGATCAACACAATAGTGATGTCCTGGCTCCTTGGCTTCATGTCCCCTCAAATTCAAACAGTTTGCTACTACAAAACAGCCTGTTGTTGTTGGGTTAAAATTGATCTCCTACCAGCATAACACTGTTCACATATGTTAGCGAAGCAGGAAGCAATAATATACGTAAAGGGGAGATATCAGCTGCTATACATTCTGCAACTCTGCAAAGTTTATGGGAAGGCCAAATCATTACTCAGTTTTTGACTGAGTGAGTGCAATAAAATCAGGATAAGTATCTCAAGCAAAATAACAAGGGTTGAATCTTTTGTGCTTCTCACTGGTCTTAATACAAAATTCAATACAAAGATCTAATATTCTTAATTCTCAAATTTTGAGACTTGAGGAAGTTTATGGATCTATAACATGCAGCAGAGAAGCATAGAGAGATAAATAGTGTCACAGTGGCCGCAAGTATGCGTCATTAAATGATTCAACAGTAGTTGCTTCTGTCAGAGGGAGGGGGGATGGTGGGGGATGATCAGCCAATAGACATGCTCAGGTGTTTGCTTTTGGGAAAGTTGGGCATAGTGCCATAGTGATGCAAAGTGTTGTGTTTAATATCGGTATCATCCCAGGCTGAAGTTCATGCGGCTAATTTTCTTTCTTCTCCTCTAGTTCAGTTAACGAACTTTTTTATGTTAAAAGCAGGTGACATGCCATGCACAAATTGTATTAGAAATTTAGAACCAAAGCTAAAACAAGAGTAGTAAATCAGAATTTGCCTCGCACTAATTCATATGATGATCTTGACGTTCCTATTGCATTTCAAAAACCAGCTGAAAAAAAAAATACAGTTCCGTCTAACTGTGCCACTCATTATTCTAAACCCAATTGCTAATCACATTTTCTACTTTCTGTTATCTCAATAACATTAATTGTCTATTCCTGCCCTTTTCTCAATTAAAGTGATCCAAATTTTCTGAGAAGGCAAAAAACCTGGGTAGCAAGAGGGAATAACACAGATGAATATGGTAATTACAAATAGCACATGATAACTAGTAGATCTATCAATAGGAAGATGATAATGAATGTGCAAACTTGTCTCTGACATATGGACGATACCAAACTATGAAACTAGAAAATAGTTTGAAGACACCTTGTCATTATGTCTCAGATCATTGATAGACTATAACTTCAAGCATTTTTTGCTTAACATATGCTTCATTATTAAAAGTAATAAATAATCGAAACCGAAAATATAAAACACATCCAGAACTATAAAAATGGTAAATAAAACCTCCATGCAATGGGCCGAAACTAAAAGGAATCAACTTAAAGGATTCATTTCGGGAAGGATTAACTAGAATGAAGATTTGGTCACTTAAACAAAAGACATCAATTATGAGTCCCCTCAGTCATGTCATGGACTGCTAAAGTAACTTTCAGAGTGCTAGTGCTGCAGGTTCCTTGGTTTATTTCAAGTTACACGAGAAACATACACCGAGACAAACTGATATACTATTAATGACTGCTGATCTTGATTCTTAGAGTAAAAGGGAACTATGAAGAAGACAGAGTACTTTTACATGGCATACCTAGGAGACTATTTCTTAAGTTTCATGAGATCAAATCAAAAGCTTCATGGAGAGTCATATCTTTGCACATACAGTTAAGAAAGAATAAAGTAGTTACCTATTTAAGTTTGGTACTGACTTTATCAAAAGGGGAAAAGGGGTTTGATCCAAGACAGTAAGGTGATACATAACCATGTTGCACCATCAGCATCAACTTCACAAAATGTACATATTGACTTTCACCTAAAATATCAATTGTGTGTCTTATGCATAGTGGCTCACCCATCTTTTTCCGATGTGCAGCTGTAAATCCAGAATGTAGTAACTAGTAATGCATCCAACTGAAGCACCAATTGCTGAGAAGCACTAAAAACCAGTGCATATTTTTAGAATGAGGGAATGTGATGGGACGCGGGTCTATGTCCGCAGGAAGACCTGCGCCCAAGCCCAGGCCGCCAGCCCACTAAGCCCATGCGCGCGCGATCCTCTTGCCTTGAAACCCTAATTTATATTATTTATATGGGAGCTAGCCGTCGCTTTGTTTTTTATGCTATCTTTTGACAATTGGAGTGATTTCATAGTTTAGACGAGTGCGGACGTCCTCTATTGGCGTCTTGGAAGGAGAATACACCTTTCTTGTATTCAATTATCTTTACTATTGTTGTTTAGTTTCGACTTTGATTATCTATTTGTTAGATTTCTTTTTTCGGATCTATCAATTTGGTATCAGAGCACGTGATGATCCATGGCGGCGCCAACAAGATCGAACGATAAATTCGACAATTTGGATGAAAAATTCATGGGAGAAATTGATGGGGTGAAGAAATCACACGAAGAGACGATGAAGGCGGTGAAGACGTTGGCGGAATCCATCAATTTATTGGCGGCTAATCAATCCAAGCAAGGGGAAACATTGACGAAGCTCCTCTCCCAGGGGTCGACGAGTTACCCCGATGAAGGAAACCCTAATTTGACATCAAAGACGACACCTTTGAGGAAGTAAAAGGAAGATGATTGGGATGCGGATCGGCCTTATGTGGAGGAGGGGTCATACGAAGGGGAAGATGAGGATCCGTGGAAGGAACACTACCACGAATCCATAAGACGAAGGGCCGAAGAGACCAAAGGAGGGGACGGCGAACCTAGCCGCCGCCCCCACAAGCGACGAAGGGTTGAGGGGCTCCCCACGGAGCCCCGGGACGACGGTCGGGGGGCGGCGCCCCCAGCACATCCAGGGGCCGGCGAACAGCCGCCGGCCCCCGACTGGCCTTGCGGCCCTTGCCCCAAGCCGCGGGGGCCTGGAGGAACACCGCCAAGGCCCGACGACCCTGGGTGGTCACCGCAAGGGCCCCGCGGCCCTGGTACAGGCCCGCGGGGGGCCTGGGCAGCTTCGCCCAGGTCCCGTGCCCCACCGCCCCGGGGGTCTTCGACGGCCCACCGCGGCCTCCCGACTTCTCTGACGAGCAGCGCGGACGACCGCTGTAGATTGAGAGGGGTTTTCCGCCATACTGGGAGGATCCGGCTTGCGATTTTGGTGGTGGATTTGACCCGGGGAGAGTCAGGGGTACTATGAGGAGGGAGGAGGATATGTAGCTGATTACGGAGATGACGCAAGATCGAATGACTTTGAGGGCAGGCGTGGGGGACCCCGAGGGGACTATGGTGGTGGCAGGGGAGAGCCACCTCGACAGAACAAGACCCAGGACGAGAGGCGCCAACACTATCGCCAGCCTCGCCGCCCGAAGGGGAGGCCCGATCAGGAACACTTTGGTGGGGACTGCAGCGTATGGAATCTGGAGATGCCGCTGTTCAGGGGAGAGGATCCACATGCCTGGTTGTTCACGACGAAGAGATACTGTACAACGCACCGCATGACAGATACTCAGAAGATGGAGGCATAGAAGATGGAAGCAGCTGATATATGTATGGAGGGAAGAGCTCTGGGTTGGTACCAGTGGAAGGAGAGGATGCAGCAGATTCGTGACTGGGAGGAGCTGAAGAACATGATTCTGGAGAAGTTCAGGGATCCCCACCTGGGAAACCTTCACGAGCAGTTATACGCACTCAGGCAGGAGGGACCAGTACGAGAGTACATTGAGAGGTTCGAGACTTTGGCAAGGAGACTACATGGCGTCTCAGACGAGTCACTAAAGGGCACCTTCCTGAAGGGGCTGAGACCTAGCCTTCGAGCTGCAGTAAGACCTTACAAGCTCAGGGTGCTTTCCCAGGTCATAGAGATGGCGCAGATGGTAGAAGACTCCCAGACCGAGGAGAAGAGAGTCAGGAGCGGCTACAGTGGCCAGATACCGAGGGAGACCCCGTCTAGAGCTGGAGGAGCTGGGACCACCACGGAGGCAGGCCAGACGAGCAGGGAGAAGGCGGGGGAGAGGAGCGCTATCCCAGCAGGATGACAGTTCAGGAGGATGACGATGCTGAGATGAGGGAGAAGCATCAGAAGAGCTTATGCTTTCGGTGTGACGAGCGGTTCACGCCATGCCACAGATGCGTGGGGCGCAAGTTACAGGTTCTGCTGTTGGAGGATGGCGACGTGGGTGACGACGTCGAGGACGAGAGCGCTGAGCAGGAGAAGGCTAATGGCCATCAGCTAGACGTGGCAGAGGTGTCCCTTAACTCCATGGTAGGGTTAACTCCGAACCACACCATGAAGCTGAAGGGAAAGATCGACGAGCAGGAGGTGATTGTGCTGATAGACAGTGGGGCGACCCACAATTTCATCTCCAGGAGAGTGGTGAACCAGCAGGGACTGCAGTTGACCGACTGCGGAAGCTTCAGTGTGATGATAGGGACGGAAAAGGAGAGTAGTCAGGGAGTCTGCAGGGGGTTGGTGCTGACCCTACAGGGGATACAGGTGATGGCTGACTTTCTACCTTTAGACTTGGGGAGCACAGATGTCATCCTGGGCATGACATGGCTGCAGACGTTGGAGGAGATGACGGTGAACTGGAAACTTCTGCGGATGGAGTTCCAGGATGAGAGGAGAGCTGTCACTCTACAGGGGGATCCCAGCCTTTGTAGAGTGGTAGTGTCATTGAAGACCATGCTGAGGATCTTACAAGCTAAGTGAGGAGGCATAGAGACCAGTGGAGAACACCGCGTAACAGGGGAGGTGCAACAGATGTTGGCGCAGTTTGAGGAGATTTTTCAGGAGCCTCGGGATCCGCCACCGCCGAGGGACCATAAGCACGACATAGTACTGCGGGAGGGTACTTCCTCCATCAGTGTCAGACCTTACCGGTACCCCAGCACCAGAAGGATGAGATTGAGAGGATGGTGGCCGAGATGGTGGAGGCGGGAGTGATTCAACCTAGTGTGAGCCCGTTCTCCAGTCTCGTGCTCCTGGTGAAGAAGGTTGGGAGACGGCGTTTCTGTGTGGACTACCGTGCATTAAATAAAGAGACAGTGCCAGATAAGTTCCACACACCAGTGATAAACGAGCTCCTGGACGAGTTACATGGGGCAGCCTGGTTCAGCAAGATAGATCTCAAATCAGGTTATCACCAGATCAGGATGCGGCGGGAGGATGTGGCCAAGATGGCGTTTAGGACGCATGAGGGCCACTACGAGTTCCTCGTCATGCCCTTTGGCTTAACGAACGCACCAACGACCTTTCAGGCACTCATGAACAAGGTATTCTGCCCATACCTGAGGTGATTTGTACTTGTTTTCTTTGACGATATACTAGTGTACAATCGCACCTTGGTGGAGCACCTAGACCATCTGCAGGTGGTGTTTACGGAGTTGCAGTACCATCAGCTGGTGGCGAACAGGAAGAAGTGCTTATTTGGGCAGCCACAGGTGGAGTACCTAGGGCAGGTGGCGTCAGCAGAGGGGGTTACAGCAGACAGGGGGAAGATCGCGACGATGCTGGACTGGCCACGTCCCACCAGTTTCAGGGGGCTGCAGGGGTTTCTAGGGTTGACAGGTTACTATCGCAAGTTTGTGGAGGGGTATGGGACGATCACCTGGCTGTTGACCGAGCTACTGAAGGACAAGTTCCACTGGGGGAGGAGGCGACGGCAGCTTTTGAGGCTCTGAAGAAAGCCATGACTACAGTACATGTCTTGGCACTACTAGACTTTTCCAGTCCTTTTGTGGTGGAAGCGGATGCGTCAGGGCATGGGCTAGGGGCGGTGTTATGCAGGAGCAACGGCCCATTGCATATTTCAGCCAGGTGTTGACAGCCAGAGCCCAACTAAGGTCGGTTTACGAGAGAGAGCTGATGGCCATAGTTTTGGCTATTCAGAAGTGTAGGCCGTACTTGTTGGGGAGGAGTTTCCTTGTACGCATCGATCAGCAGAGCCTAAAGTACTTATTAGAGCAGCGGACGGTAACTGAGAAGAATCAGAAGTGACTGCAAAAGCTAATGAGGTACAGGTTTGAGATCGAGTATCGACCGGTGCTGGAGAACAAGGAGTCTGATGCCTTATCACTGCGAGAGGAGGCGAAGCTGGCTGCACTAGCAGCGTCCGTACTTCAGGTGTAACGGCCGGTATTTTTAGGCGTGTTTTCGATTGTGCGTACCTGTATTTTCGTCTGGTTGACTTTTCGTCCGTACGTGTCGACGCGAGCGCGTCACTGTTTTTGTTTTTAACCGTATCGTCATTAATTAACCACCGAGTTTAATTTTTAAAAACTTAAAGTTAATTATTTTACTAATGACTTATGTTAATTATATAATTACTTTTAACACCTAATTTATTACTCTTCATGCAACAAACACGTTTAGTTTTTTTAGGATGAGAAGTATAGCACGCTACATTCCCTCGGTTTGTCAAACATCATTAAACCTAGTCTTAATCAACAACCTAACCGCATTAAAATTGTTCCCAGCTAAATTCTTCTTAAGGCGACTATCTTCCCTGTTAATCATGTGCAAACACACCCCTGCAATCTTCCTCCATCAACCTGCAAACAAACCCTCCATTAGACAAACCCATCTTCTTTGCCAATCTTCCATCGGACAAACCAAGAATCCATCTTCATTCCTACAAGTTTCCTCCCCTCTCCAACCAGAAATCCACCTTCATAGTCTGTAAACAAACCCACCACACCAAATTTTCTCCAAGAGCCACTTCCAAAAATAAAAAATCAAATCAGCCCCAAACTGAAAGCTAAAGAGAAGAAATCTGAGATTCAAGTTCAGATTTTTACAAAAACCTACAAACCCTAGATCTGAAATTAGATCAACAAATCTGAAAAACAAACCATCTTCTTCTTCTTTCTCCTTCCTCCTCTCCTCCCTAGGCCACACCCCCTCACCCCTACGCACGCCGCCGTCGCCTTCAGCCGCGCGCGCCGCCCAGCAAGCAGCCACCCATCCGCCTGCGTCGATCGTCGGAGCAACCACGCACGCCGCCCCGCACGGAGCCGCCGCCGCCGGAAGCCCCGTCGCCCAGTCGCCGGCCGTCCGCTCCCCTCTTCCGCGCGTGCGTCGCTTCTCTTCCCCGTGAGTGAGTGCTCTCCCTTTGCTTGTGTTTGCTGCAACCGAATGAAAACAAGACTAAAGGAAAAAAAGGGATAAGAAAGAAAGAACTGAGAGAAGCAGACTAAGAGAAGAGTAAAGAAAGAATTAATTATTAAAGAAAGTTAGTTGGTGGGAGCCTTTGTATATGGTAAAGACAGATGAGAGAGTGAGAGAAAGAGAGTAGGGATAGGGTTATTTATTATATAATGATAAATTTTAAACATGTTAACATGTTACCCCTTTTAGTCAAAGTTAGTAGGTGAATTAATAAATACTATGTTAAGCCATGTAATTAGACTAGTGAGTTAATTAGCTTAATTAGTTAGTTAATTGTTAATATTAGTTAGCGTTATAAGTTTAAATGTTAATTTGATTTCACCATTTTAGTAATTTTTAAACAACGTTAGGTTGATAAATATTAAATTAATGAGGCGTATCATGTTAGTGTAACGCCATATAAACACCACCCTAGCATGAGACCCTGATAAAAATCTGACGAACCTAATTTAGGGATTAACTAAATTTTGTGCTTATCTTGCAATGGACCTAATTCGTTAACTTGTTTAATCAAAACAGAAAACAGGACGTGTCGTTACGTAGTACCCGTCCAGACGAACCCACGACAACCGATACCACCGGAAACAAGCAAGTGATACTTGCCAGTAAATGTTTAGGCCACGTTTTTAAGGCCAATTTATTTGTTAGCGTAAAAGAGACTGGGCAGTGAAATGATAGCTGCCTAGACGCCCTATTTGATCTAGTTTGACAACGAAACTAGATCCGACACTTTACCTGTATTTATTCATGCTGTCATGCCATGTTTAATTTTCAATTAACTGTACGCACTTTAACTACTCATTACCATGTCATGTCATGCATCAAATTGTTCTATCGTGATTGCGTAGCACACGCTACAAAAATTGTAACTATTGAGGCTAGGCACATGCTTTGCGGGCACAACCCTATGCCAATAACACTTCCTGGCTCGTGATCCAGAAGATGGGCGCCAGTCCATATACACGTGGAGGGGTAGGGTTAAACGATCGCTTGAGCGTAGAAGTGAGCCCGTACAGCCACTTCAGCCAAAAGACGGAAACTCTGTGCACAAAGTGATAAATCAGTGATTCGTGAATCGTGAAATAGTGAATTGTAGCTTTCTGCTACACCGTGCTTGATTATTATTATCTTGTTCATTTAATTATTGCATTCTTTTAATATCATGTCATACCATCATGTTAGAACTGCTAGTTGCATTATCTTATTTGTATCCTTGCACAAAAGTCCTCCGCCTTTCTTGGGAGACTTTTGCTGACATGTGCCCTTTTCTCTTTGGGTGCCACATGTCAGACTTTGAGACAGAGCAGGTAGCAGAGGACGAGCAGTTCGTGGCCGCTGAGTTTGAGGTCCCTACTGAGACCGAGTTCGAGGACACCGGTGACCAGTCCTAGTCTCACCTAGAGACTTCTTTAGTTGTTGCTGCTTTTATAGTTGCTGTTAGATTTCGGTGTGTAGCACCTATATATCTCGATGTTTATGTTTCGGCCGTGCTTTAGGCCTTGTTCAGACTTGTACTATTATGACTATTCTGTGATGATGTAATATTTGTTGGATGTTGTTGGTGGATGTTCTTTTATCTGCTTTATTATTGTTGTTGTTTTGTCGCAATGCAAGGACCTGCTACTTTTCAGAAAAAAATTTACAGACGCTTATCAGACTGCAGCTTCACAGCTCCACGTCTGAGCGGACCTCCTCACGTCTCGCCTTCCATATTAGGGAAGCGGGGCGTGACATCAGGACTGGGGGCCGCTACAGCAGGAGGTGGAGCAGGACCCGGATCTAACAAGCATACGAGAGGCTCTTCTGCAGGGGTCGACTGAATTTTCGGGATATTCTCTTCAGGATGGACGGCTACTCTATTGGGGGAGATTGGTGCTACCGAGGACATCCGCATATCTACCGGCCATACTCCAGGAGTTTCACAGCAGTGTCGTCGGAGGACATTCTGGGGTCCTCAAGACCGACCAGAGATTGGTGAGGGATGTCTCTACCGGAAGGGGATGAAGGAGGCGGCGAGGATGGTAGCGGAGTGTGACGTATGCCAGCGTCACAAGTACTAGGCGATGTCCCCAGGAGGACTACTACAACTGTTGTCCTTGCCAGATCGAGTATAGGAGGACCTCCATGGACTTCATAGATTGGTTACCGAAGTCGGGGGATAAACAGTTATATTTGTGGTGGTCGACCGCCTCAGCAAGTATGCGCACTTTGTTCCGCTTACTCATCCTTACAGTGCAGTATCGGTGGCAGAGGTATTTTTGAGGGGGATCATCTATCTGCATGGACCTCCAAAGTCCATAGTCTCAGACCGAAACAAGGTATTCCAGAGTAGATTCTGGCAATTCCAGAGTAGATTCTGGCAGGAGCTCTTCAGGTTACAGGGAACGGTGTTGAAACAAAGCACGGCCTACCACCCTCACACCGATGGCCAGACGGAGGTCGTAAACAAGAGTGTGGAGACTTACATGCGGTGCTTCATTTCGGATAATCCCAAGGAATGGGCTCGTTGGCTGGCATGGGCGGAATACTGGTATAACACATCATATCACACGGCAGTACAGACGACACTCTTCAGAATTCTTTATGGCAGGGGCCCCTCCACTTGCTACATTATGGGCATGAGACGACGCCAGTTTCGGATGTGGAGCAGTACTTGGAGGAGAGGGATCAGGTTTTGAAGGAGTTAAAGCGCCATTTGGCCAGAGCGCAGCATGTCATGAAGGCGAGAGCAGACTTGCATCGTCGTGACATACAGTTCGCGGTTGGGGACATGGTGTACTTGAAATTGCGACCTTACAGACAGAGATCCGTGGCTCATAGGAGGAATGAGAAAGTCGCACCACGATACTATGGGCCCTTCGAGGTTGAGGCGAGGGTTGGACAGGTGGCCTACAGATTGAGATTGCCCCCAGGATCGGTTGTCCATCCAGTGTTCCATGTTTCACAGTTGCGCCAGGCTAATGGCGACCACACCTTCCCCTTCCTTACCGTAGACCATTACTGCTGATATGGACGTGAGGCTGGAGCCCGAGGCGTTGAAAGGAGTTCGACGGGAAGACACAGGAGAGCTTCAGGTGTTGCTGCAGTGAAAGGGCTTGCCAGAGCATGAGAGCACATAGGAAGTTATGGACGAGATGTCGACGCGATTTCCAGACTTCCACCTTGAGGACAAGGTGGCTCTTTGAGGGGAGTATTGATGGGACGTGGGTCTATGCCTGCAGGAAGACCCGCGCCCAAGCCAAGGCCGCCGGCCCACCAAGCCCACGCGCGTGCGACCCTCTTGCCTTGAAACCCTAATTTCTATTATTTATATGGGGGCTAGCCGTCGCTTTGTTTTTTATGCTATCTTTTGACAATTGGAGTGATTTCATAGTTTAGACGAGTGCGGACGTCCTCTATTGGCGTCTTGGAAGGAGAATACACCTTTCTTATACTCAATTATCTTACTATTGTTGTTTTGTTTCGACTTTGATTATCTATTTGTTAGATTTCTCTTTTCGGATCTATCAGAATGTTACACAGTAAAATCAAACACTATTCATGAATTAAACATAAAATCTCTGTCATGAGCTCAACTCAACGAATAAATTTTAGGACAATTTAAATCAGTTGCATTATAATTTATGTAAATTAAGATGAAATAGACAATGAAAGAGCTAATGAAGCCATAAGTAGCTGTCAAAAAACAAGAAAAAACATAAAACGATTCAAAATTCCAGTGTTATTACAATGAAAGAGCTAATGAAGCCACAAGTAGCCGTTATCAAATAACAAGAAAAAAATTAAACCGATTTGAAATTCCAGTGTTATGCAAAATCGAATATTCAATGGACAATAAACACTATAAGCATGACATGCAACTCGAATGAGGATGCAAATTGAGCCCCCAACTGCAGATTTATCCAAAATGCACCAGAAGAGAACAAAAATAAGCTGCCTATGGTGAAACTTTTAAGAATAAGAATGGTACTGTCAAGAGCTTACGGTGCAAGATAAAGCAAATTTGGAATGCATTACTTGCTTATAAACCAACAATTTAACCAAGTCTACAGGAAGCTTTCTTGCATCCATAGAACTATGCAATCTTTATTCTGACTCATGATGCTGATTGTCAATACCTATAACCTATTGTGCACCAAAACAGATACAACATACAGGAAACTGTTCCTACGGATTATTGGCATATGTAATGTATGTATATGCAGTGTCATGGATACAATGATGATAATAGCTGCAGCTATGAAATCCTCAAAAAGCACACATAGTTCCCCTACAACTCTCAGCCTTCTTATAACCTATATATGCCTGATCATGGTAATGGGAGAAAATCTCTTTTAGAATTGAATTATCCATGAGAACAAAAAACAATATATATACGTGAGTAGAAATGTGATTGATATGTCTCAAACAGAAAGCCAGGTGTTCATACAGCTGTATATAAAATATCTAAATAATATGCTCTAGAACAACTACAGAATATGTCATACAATATAATAGTGTTATTGGAACAGAAGATCTCTAGGAAAAAAAACTAAACCCCAGATGACATAAGAACTACTACAAATCAATATTCTGACGGCATACCTCATGTCATGTTCGGAGAGCTTTTTTGCAGTCGCATATAAGTTTCAAAGTGTATTTAATGTATTATCCCCTGACTTTTCAACCATCTATGGAGCTAGATTGACATAACAGAAAAGAAAAATAAAATAAAAATATAAACTAAATGATCATAACATGAAATTTAAAGTGAGTGACCCTCATAGAATGAATTTAAATAAAAAAGAAGGTTTTAGAAAAGTAATATCTAAATCCATATCTAAAAACAAATAAATGAACATATTTCAGGAGTATAAATAACTTCTATAATTTTCTTAGAGTATTAATCTGCTTCATTGTTCAATCTTAATACATAATACTACCGAAAATCAAGGCAATCCATTAATCTACTTGCTGAGGATAATTATATTGCAAGTTTGTAACTAGATAATACCAGCCCCTCTAATGTTGATTATTGATGGGCAACTTATTAAGGATTATTGATTTGTTGGCTTCCCATTTGCTAAGTAGTATATATTGCGTGTATGGAATCAAGAAGGTATGTACTTATTGTGCAGGAATGCATTCCCCAATTCCCCAACTAGCAGAACACTCAATTATCCAATATTCGCTCAAACATATATTGCTTCTTGGAAATGGCTGATTGAAAGAACCTTTATCTGAGAACAGTTTCCATACAGAATTCCCAAGAAACAATGTCAATTCACATCTTCAAAATACTCATCATGTAGGCTTTCCCATCCAAGATGCAAATAGCGCAAGGCTCCATCAAAGAACATTAGTCGTTTTACTAATATAATAACAGTATAATAAATTAATAATGAAGCCAAAGGTGGACGATTAGAGAAATTTCTCATTGTTTGATGTTCAAGTGTTGTGTGATACTAGCCATCCTTGTCTATAGATTTTACAGCAGGAATCAAAATAGACGACCAAAAAGTTCCATAGAAAAAGGAAAACCAAAAGCAAAAAATGACTGTTAGCCCTTAAAGAAAAAACCGCCAAAATATTTTAGGTCAAAGGTGGGACGAGAATTCAAGTAGATAATAACAAAAAATTTCAAGTGCCAAGCAGCATTATGTGATGTGAATCTAAGAGGCAACACTAGAGGAAATAAAGATCACAGAAGCACATAGTGAGTGTGACCAAAGAAATAAGGCAAAGAGTGGGCCATTGGAGGAGGTTTGACCCTTCATGTCACGAAGACATGGTAGGCTTATGTCAGCAAAGCCCAAAAAAGAGGAATATATGTGCATGCTCATGCAAATTGATAGAAACACACCGCTTCCTTCTTTTAAATGCTATGGCATATTCAAAATTGTTGGTCCCAACACTAGCAAAGCTGTAGAACAATCAAGACATAAACTCTCGGGTGCAAATTCAGGATAGCAGATAAAATCATAGCAAGTGAAGGTAAATAAAAGGGGATTGTTGCCTTAATATTCATGTTACAACAATAACTGCAAGATGAATTTGCCAAACTACCTCAGGAGTTGTTAGGCTAGATCATTGCCTCGCTTAGGCATCGATGGCAACACGAGCATGTCCATAAATGATAACAGCATACATGAGCTAATAAACATGCAAACTTCTGGCGTATTTGCCAAGGTTTGATATCCCAACCGACACAAATACATATAATTTGTATCGTGTCGGATTTCAAGCATGCTAATACAAACCATTCCATTTGCAACTGATCGATACCACCTAATAACAACTACTATAAGATGATATTCAAGATTTGAATTACTAAAATTTGAAAATATGTTTTATTTGACATAATGGTCTTAAAAATCTCATTTAACAAGCAAAATGAAGGTTTAAGATATTGATTTGTTAATTGAGTGTGTTAGAAAAAGAGAAGATAATGCCTCAAATGATTGAGATAATTGAAAGAAAGATAAGCACTTAATAAAGATGACAATATCAATTCAAATTTCAAAACTATTTTGAGTTAAGGCAAACGATATGTAAAGACCAATCTTGCATAAAGAATTGCCCAATATTTTTGATAAACCATCGAGCGATACTGAGACCAAAACCGAGATTTTGAACCTCGGTATCAACAATGCTATATCCAGCGAAATAATGAGGCACTTGCCTTTATAGCTCAATGAGAGAATTGGTCTAGGCAAGTCATTTTATCCAATATTATAGAGGACGATGTCCACTTGATTAACGAGTTTTCAAATAAGCTTCGACCAAGCAGGAGGGGAAGCTTATAATCAGATAAAGTTCAAAATGAAAACATAAATGATGCACAAAGAGTACATGCACGAGTAAGAGTAACATTTGAATATGGCAACAAGGCATGTCATCATGCTTGTTTTAAACAAGCCATCATTAATGCAACAACTGCAAATTGATAAACAAGGTAACCCAAAAAGCCTTAATTCTTATGACAGATAAAAGTACTTAACTTACATTTATGAAAGAAAAAACAAGTAGCAAACTTGGTTGGTTGCAAGTACAAGCTGCATTAGCATTTAAAATCAGACATGTCTTTTGAATCCCCTCTTCCTATGTGGAAATTGGATCCAGTAAGCTAAATAGAGATCACAATTGAGATCCTCATGGTTTGCACTAAGAACTGATCATTCAAATTGTTTGAATTTGACTTTTAATTTAGAATTTTAACGCCCATATAAATATGTACTCCAAGCTTACCAATACAATCAAATTGATCTTATTTTTAAAAAATAAAAAAAATTACAGGCTGTGGTTGGGCCTTGATTTGACATCAATTTATGGTAACAGTAAGGGACACAAACCTTGTAAAAAACATGATTTTTATTCAATGTAAATCTGTTCATGTTCTTCAAATTGATAAACAGGAATGATTTCAATGGCACGATACACATAACTAAATGAGAAATCATAAAGAAATTTTGTATGAGAATTTTCAGGATTTATGTGAATGATCCCCAGTAATAGCTTCAAATCTATCTTGAATAAAAATGGGATGGCAACTACCTGTCTGAACATTCAAAACAGGATAAGATGTATAAATTTTCATGTTCACAGCAAGAATCAACCAATAAAAAACAAAGAGATTAATAGTGACAGGAAAACAGAAGGTCGCTCTTATGTACTGGAATGATGTGCTTCAAAAGTCTAGCTACATGCAGGATGCAACATCCAGTAAAATTTCTTGTTACAGTTAAAGCTGAATCACGGACACGAGTATAGCTCAAGGAATGCAATGCCAAATATTTCATCTGGACCATATGCCAATTTGGATTACTAAGTTGTGTCATTCTTGTTCCTCAGAAAAGACTTTAATTAATTGCCTACAGCAGAATTTCTCATCCCTCGTCTTTTTTAGACTTTTATTAGCCTAATGGTTTGAAGGTTGCCCTTCACTGCACGAGCTTCAAATGCATGGCCAAGAAGGTAAGCACCAGGATTCGTCATCTAAGAATTTAAGGCAGTTCCGAATCTTGCCTAAGCTGCTCAAGCCATCGACAACAGCTAAGCTCGCCTTCACAACGACTCATTCGAGATTGATTAATCAAGCTCAGTGTAGGTCTACATCTCAATAATATTAGAAGAAAGGAGCTCAAATTAAAGTCGGCTCAACTTGATTAAGCACAACTAAATCGGATATCCAAAATTTATGTACAATATGAAAAGTATGACCAATGAACTTCGTTGAAACTAAGGTGACATTCAAACATCTCAGCAAAGGTATTACTTAAGTTCAAGATTGATTTTATTTTTCTATGATAACTTGGATTGGCTTTTGATCACATAGAATAGTTTGTACAAATCAAGTTGATTTGCGTTTATTCAAAGGTCTTTATATTTAAAGCAGCATTTTCTTTGTACAAATCAAGTTGATATGCAGGATCACGCACACAATTGGATCATCTGTACTAAAGCAAGAGGTTATCCCCTATTTATGGACCAATCCCATTCAAGTAAGAAAACTGATTTCGAGAAGACAGTATATCAACCAAAATTTCAAGCCTTAAACTACATAATGCAGAACAGATGACACACAAACAAGCACAGAACGGTAGTGATCAAATACAAAATTCAAATCTCAAAATCTCACCAGACTGCAGCTTCATGTGGATCATGTTGATCTCGAGCGGGGTGTCCTCCTGCTCTTTCCTCAGCAGATCCAGCCCCTTGGACTTATCAAGCAGGCAGTTGATCATCTCGATCCCCAACATATCCTTCTCCACATCCTCCACCCCCAAATTTGGGACAAGAGAATTCCCAGAGAATCGAATAAAATAGAATCAATCGAAAAGGGGAAGAAATTTAGAGGGTTTCTGTTTTAGGCCTCTCTCTATGTTTGACAGCTCTCTAAAGTTCTCTCTCTTTTTAATTTAATTTATATTGTTGGGAGGTTAGGGGCAGTCTTATTTGGAGATGGGTAATAACCATGGTTTGAGGTTTCGGCCGGAACCGGCCGTTTCGGACCGGTCTCGGAGGGGACCGGTCCGAAACAACCCCTCTTTTCTCGGTATCGGCCGGAACCCTAGGGTTCCGGCCAGTTTCGGCCGATTCCGGCCGAAACGGGCCGAAACCCTAGGGTTTCGGCGTGAAGACGAAGCTAAATACAGTCAAAAATTGAAACATAAGAGGAAGAAGAGGCAGAAGGAAGAAAAAACAGCAAAAAAGAAGAAAAAGAAAAAAAAGGAGGAAGAAGAAACTGTAACTTACCTCCACCCCGCTTGCTGCCGCTCTCGTCGCTGCGCATGTTGCCTTGCCGCGCCACCACGCTGCCGCGCCTTGCCGCGCCGCCCCGTCTACTCCCTGGCCGCCCCCTCCCCAACCGAGAGAGAGAGAGGACCGCTCCATGCCACCAGTCCTCTCCCGTGAGAATGAGATAGAGAATGAGATTTGAATGATTGAAATGGCAAACTTGTAAATATGTGGTATGTGTGTGGAGTAAAACAGCCGTTGCACATAGCAACGAAGATATTTTATGGCAAACATGTTAATAATTGGTATGTGCACAAAGCAAAATGGTGGGTGCGCAAAGCAACTCCAAGCTATTTTTGGCAAACTTGCAATTAAGTGGTATGTGTGCAAAGTAAAACGGTGGGTGCGGAAGGCAAACTTCAAGCTACTTTAGGTTTTTACGTATGTGATAGGGTTTTAAGTATTTAAAGTTACCGATACGGATGAACCGAAACTCACGTCCGAAACCGCCAAAACGGACGATACCGATACCGAAACCTAAATTTTCGAGAGAACGATACTGATACCGAAACCGAGACCTCAATCCTTGGTAATAACAACCTGATCGATGGATCCAAGCTAATTACTTGCCTTATATTAATTGGTGGTTTGGCTCGTTGTCCGGCGCTGACCCAATGTAGACCTCCTTCACACGGACCCACCGTTTCCCTCCTTTCTTTCTTTTTTTTATTTTTTTCCCTGGGTTTTAAACAAAGAGGATATTAGATGCATGCCCTATCATAAAAACATCAGTATCCTTTTTTTTATTTTTTTAATACGATTATCGTATATATTCTAAAATCCCCAAACCTCAAATACTTGTGAACCCTAAGTGAATTTGACACTCGATTCGTTCGTTACGAAAATTTTCAATTATTATGAAACTGAAACCATTGAATTTGTGACATTTGGATCGATTGTAATGCTAAAATGCAAAATGATATGTGTGTGTAATGCTAAATTGCAATAGACATCAAATTAAATGTCCCTACTTTTCCCAAAAAAATTATTGGTAAAAAATATGTGGCTTTTATACCAAACGAAAAGAGAATTAGCTAGCATTTAAATTAATTCTATTATTGTATTACAATTTATGGATGATGTTAGTGATATCTTAGCAAGCATATCCACGGTCTCATTATTGGGATAATTACTCCTAGTTGAAATTGTGTTGGCATGATTAAATTGAGAAACAGGTTTTTTTAAAAGAAACTTTCAAGGATTTTCGCTTTAGCTTTTTAAAATTGAACAATTACACAATTCTCATGAATGCTATTTATTCCAACTGCATATTTGTAATACAAGTTGATGTGAGAATTGATGCAACTTGTGCACATACCAAACAAGATAGTAACCATGAACATACCTCTCTTTGATGATATATATGAAGAAAACTCATTAATTTCATTGTTATTCTTGCCTACAACACTCACGGTTTACTTAATGGTAGGAATAATTAATCCGAAAATAGGCATTAATTCAATGTAATTCATACTTCACCATTCTTCACCATGCATTTGTAGGCAATGACTCCTCTTTATATAACTCCTTCCATTAAGGAGTTATAATAACTACCTATGCAGTAATAATACCCACCGTAACTTTTTTATATGGTTATAATATGCCAAAGGACATTTCAATATGTGCTCACATCTATATGCATATATAAGCATATCTTATGCTACGTGTAAATAGGCTTGGAGAGTCACATTATTATTAATTTCTTGCATTCTATTACTTGAGTTACATTAATAGGTTTGAAGAGTCACATTATTAAGGAGTTATAATAACTACCTATTCAGTTATAATATGCCAAACAGTGTGATTTGCTTATTTCGAATGGCAGGTACGATATTGGAAGGCAAGAATTGTTTTGAATGAAATGGATTCTGGTAGCCAGTGCCTATTTGCTTTGGTGTTGTGTAATGAAAAGGTGAAAATAGTAGAAGATTGATATTAAGAACTAAAGGCACATCATGCTTTATTTGCAAGAAATTCAGGCATTGAAAGAAAGACTGCTAAGAAAGAAACAGAAATAAAAATGAAGTGATAGGTTTTTCATCTGTTGCAATTATGAAGACGGAGGATGTTAATAGTAAAGACTAAAGAGGCATATGATGTGTTGATAGCTTGTAGGTTAGATATTGGGAGTCAAGCATGGATAATGGATTCATGGCATCGTCCTGTGTGACACCAAATAAGGTGTGTTGATATACCTACGGATAAATGAGTATGTTTCGGCCCTTATTGTTGGATCGTGTGGATGGCAAATAACACTAGAAGTGGGGTTGAATAGTGTTGTGTATATAGTAAACTTTTTCGCTCAACGATATTAACACAAATAAATTCCTTCTAATGTTGCCTAAGAAACCAAGTAGAGTGATCTACGTTTGGTTCTTAATCAACAAAACAATCTTAACAAGAATATGAAAGAGATTGGATTAAGATCAGATAAATATAACTTTGACAAATAGATCTTTACAAATAGATTATTACACAACGGAAATTAAAGATACAATCTTTTCAATAAGTTAACAATGAATTACAAAGATGAACAATTAATAAGTAAAGAATGCTTGTACAAGAAAGATAACAAATCACAGAAAACAAACGCAGACAAAAGGATTTTTATCCTGGTTCCCCGCAACCCGGGTACGTCCAGTCCCCGACCAATCCGGTACGAGATTTCCACTATCTGCCTTGGCAAATACAATTACTTAACTTCACTCGTTAGGATTTCCAACGACCTAGCCTTGACCCGGATTTCCAATCACAACACCTAGACTTGTCTAGGGTTTACCCTTGCCTCACAAACCGAGGACTTTCCAACTGGCAACAACTAGACTTGTCTAGTGTTCCAACAATCAACACAATGAGAATTTATCCAATACACCACAATAAATGATGGAGATTGGTTTACACACCCGATTCTATAGCCAATCAAAGTTTAGACAAATTTGTGTAGTGGCTTGATAGAATGATAGTCTAGATCACACAAAGATACGAGAGAAGTTCTTTGTGATCTAGATCTTTTCAAAAATCCTTTAAATAAAATAAAGAGAATAATAGCAAGGATTTTGAAAATGTGTTAGCCAATAAAAATAAGAGTATGATCTTCAAAAGAATTTATAAAAGAATATTGCAAGATCAAATAAAATCAAAATTGGCTTAGAGAGAAAATGAGAGCTTTGAATTCAAGAGAGTTTTCACAATAGATTGATTTTCAATGTTGTATTTTTCATCAAAGAATTCAGCTCTATTTATAGGGAAAAAACTGAGGTTTGAATTTCAAATTTCGTTTGACTTTTGTCCCAAAAATTACAGAGTAAATTGCTCAAAGGTTTTCAAAATTCAAATTCAAAAACGTCTGAAAATTTACAGCTGGTAGTCGACTCCCTCATATAGGTAGTCGACTCCCAGAGAACTCTAGGAGTTTTCGATCTCTGACAAGTAGTCGACTCCCTACTTTTGGTAGTCGACTCCCAGAGGAGTTTTTCCTGTTGCTTTTCTAGTCAGACAAGTAGTTAGCTCCAGGGTGCGTGGAGTTTCACTACGAAAATTATGGAGTGACTAGAAAGAAGCTCTCGAAAATATTTTGAAGATAATTAAAAGTATTTTCAAAATTGTTTGTGTGTGTGTTTTGTCTATTTGATATGGCTTTAACAAATACCCTAAAAGACACGACACACTCACTATGGACACAGAACATGTCTTCGAAAGTTTGGTCAACTTGATGAAGTGAAAGCGAGCTTCTCTTTGTGCTTCTTGTTCTGTTTGAGCTTGAGCTTCATCACTTGAGTTTAGTCATGTTCGTCTTTGTCTTTGAGCGTTGAAGTGTGCTTCTTTGAGTATGAGTAGAGCTTCGCAAATTCTGCGCACTTGAGTGTAGTGTAGTTAGTACATCAAGCTTTCATTTGGTGTGCTCATCATCAAAATCACTTGGGGTGGAATTCAATTTCCATCACTTATGTGTAATGATTTATGCAAGGTTGTTTGAGTTGGTTCAGGGAGAATCAAAATGTTTGATGCGTAATGTATAATCTCGCTTATGTGTGGAACGTTCCAAAGCTATGGAAATCACTGATATCTTTGGAGGTATTAGATTCTCCCAGTTACAAGATAATTATTGAAATGGATGCTCTCCATATATCGAAGGGATCAATCGTGGAAATGATATGTCAAAAAGTTAGGACCTTGTGTCTGCTGAAGGGGATGACTATCACAGGAGATGCTAGCATTTGATTAGAAAGTTCGTGTGGTATTGATTTGACCCGGTTGTGGCATCTCAGGCATGGACATGTCGCAAGGAAAAGGTACAAAGCTTTGAGAAAGCACGGTTTGATCAACAAAGTGAACTTTTAGTCAATGCGTTTAAGAAGTTCAGGGAGTTGAGACCTTTGGAAAGGCAAATAGGTAAAAAGCTAATTGTGTTTAGATCTAATAATTGTGGTGAGTTTACCTCTAATGTGCCTAAGGAATTTTATGGGGGGGTATAGAGTAAAAATGCACTTCACTACACAGGAAGAATTATAATCGGATGGAGTAACAACGAGGAAAAAGAAAACACTTCTAGATAAATCGATGTGCTTGAAGTGTAAATCTAATTGGCAAAAAAAATTTAGGCCGAAGTCATATTTGGTGAACATAATTCCATCATTAGGTATCAACGAGAAAATTTCAAAGAAAAGTTGGACAATGAAGCCAGTGAAGCTAGACGAGACAATCTTTAGGTGTTCAAAAGTTTGGGGTATGCTTACGATAAAGGTAACAAATTGGATACCAAAGAAAAGAAGTGTGCCATACTATGATACAATACAGTGTTTGGAGTCCAAATAGGAACGTCTGTGTTAATTGACATGCGACGTTTGATGAGTTGGTTGTGCTGAAATATTATGCTTCAAGAGTACCGAAACAGGCGAATGTAATCATATGCCAAACAATGTGGATGTGCTTATTTCGAATGGCACATTCGATATTAGATGTCAAGAATTGTTTTGCATGAAAGGGATCAGGTAGCCAGTGCCTTTTTTGTTTCGGTGTAAAGTAATGAAAAAGGCGGAAATAGTTAAAGATCATGTTAAGAACTAACGGCACAATATGCTTTATTTGCAAGAAATTCAGGCATTGAAAGAGACTGTCTAGAAAGAAGGATAAAAATAAAGAGGCGCATGATGATGGGGGTGGATTGTGAAGATGATGGAGGTTAGTAGTGAAGAGGCACATGGTGTACTGATAGCTTGTTCATCCGAGAGTGTGAGTCAAGCATGGATCATGGATTCATGGCGTCGTTTCACCTAAATTCCAAATAAGGTGTGTTTCTACAAAAGAAAAGATGATGTTCGGCCCTTATGGGTAATAATGCATGCAAGTTTGTTGGAGTTGGTTCAGTGAGAATCAAAATGTTTGATGGCGTAATGCACATGCTCACAAATGTATGGTACGTTCTAAAGCTGTGGAAATCACCGATCTCTTTAGATGTGTTAGATTCTTTGGATTGCAAGATAACGATTGAAATGGATGCTCTAAAGATATCAAAAGGATCAATCGTGCTGATAATAAGTGAAATAGCTAGACACGTGTATTCGCTGAAGGAGAGGACTATAATGCGAGATTTTAGCATTGAATTAGAATCTTTGCAGAATATTGATTCAATTCTGGTGTCACATCTCAGACATGGACATGTTGTAAAAATGCTACGAAGCATTGAGAAAGCATGGTTTGATCAACAAATTGATCTTTAAGCATCTGGACTTTTTGCACGAAATGTATAGATGAAAAGCATATGAAGATTAGTTTCGATAAGCGGAAACATAATACAAGATAAATTCTTGAGTACGTTTATAACATTTAGGATCCTACACCAATTCACTCTATAGGTGGAGTTTGTTATTTCACATTATTCATCGATGATTCTCCCAAAAAGTTTGGGTGTACGTGGTGGTCAGACGCGTTCAAGAAGTTCAAGGAGTGGCGAAGACTTGTGGAAAGTTAAACATGTAAAAAGCTAAATGTGCTTACATATTAATGATGGCGAGTTTACTTCTGCTGAGTGTATAGAATTTTATGGGGAGTATGTGGTATAATGGCACTTTAGTGCTTCAGAAGAACTGCATTCGAATGAAGAAACAAAGAGGATGAAGGAAACACTTCTAGAGAAATCGATGTGTAAGCGTTATATATCTAATTTGTCGAAAGGTTTTTTGGTCGAAACTATATTTGGTTAACATAATTCCATCATCAGGTATCAATAGGAAAATTTCAAAGAAAATTTAAACATGGAAGCCAGTGATGTAGCCTATACAAATTATAGGTATTTAGAAGTTCTGGAGAAAGGTAACAAGTTGGATAACAAAGGAAAGAATTGCGGTATGCTAGGATATATAGATTGCGTTGGAGGTTACGCGGTTTGGAGTGAAAATAGAAAGTGTCTTGCTTAATCGACATGTGACATTGATAAGTTAGTGTTGCTGAAAGACAAGGATCCAGTGAGTTCTGAAACATGTGAAGATAAGAATATATCAAACAATGTGGATTTACTTGTTTCAAATTGCAGATTCGATTTTGGATGGCAGGAGTTGTTTTGAGAGCGAAAGAGATTCAAGTAGCAAGTGCATGTTTGCTTGTGTAAGGTAATGAATAAGGCAGAAATAATTTAAGCTCGATGTTAAGAACTGAAGGCACGACATGCTTTATTTGCAAGAAATTCAAATATTGAAAAATATACTGCTCAGAAAGAATGAATAGAAATAAAGAGGAAGTGATATGTACTTTGTCAGTTACACTTGTGAAGATAGAGGAGGAGGTTATTAGTGAAGAGGCATAAGATGTGTTGATAGTGTGTTCGTCAGAGATTGGGAGTCAAGCACTGATCAAGGATTAATGGCTTTGTTCCCCATGACACTAAATAAGGTTTTTTTTATGGTGTGTTTCTACACCTACGAGAAAAGAGGATGTTTCGGCCCATTATAGATAATGATACAAGCAAAATTGTTGGAGTTGGTTCAACGAGAATCAAAATCTTCGATGGCATAATGCGCAACCTCACTAATGTGTGATACGTGCGAAAGCTCTGGAAATCACTCTCTTTAGAGATGTTAGATTCTTTGGAGTGCAAGATAACGATTGAAAAGGATGCTCTGAAGATATCGAAGAGATCAATCGTGGTAATGATAAATGAAAAAGTTAACTTGTATCCGCTAAAAGGGAGGATTATCATAGGAGATTCTATCATTTGATTAGAAAGTTCATAAGATATTGATTCGATCCGGCTGTGGACATATCACAAAGAAAAATTGCGAAGCTTTGAAGAAGCGTGGTTTGATCAACGAAGTGAACTTTAAGGAGCTAGAGTTCTTGCTAGGAATGTATATACGAAAACCATATGACGATTAGTTTCGGAAAGGGGAAGCATAATAGAAGAGAAATCCTTAAGTATGTTCACAACAACATTTAGCATCCTACACCAGTTCACTCTCTTAGTAGAGCTCGTTATATCACATCATTCATTGACGATTTCTCCTGAAAAGTTTGGGTGTACATGATGGTCAGATGCATTAAAAAAGTTCATAGAGTGGAGAATTTTGAAAAGTCAAACTGTGAAAAGCTAAATGTGCTTAGCTCCGATAATCGTAGTGAGTTTACTTCTGCATAGTCTAAGGAATTTTCTAGAGGGTATGGAATAAAAAGGCACTTTACTACACCTGAAGAAATGCAATCGAATAGAGTAATGAAGAGGATAAAGCAAACACTTCTACAAAAATCAATATGTTTAATGTGTACATCTAGTTTGTCGAAAGGATTTGGGGTCGAAGTTATATTTGATGGACATACTTCCATCATCATGCATCAACGAGAAAATTTCAAAGAATATTTGGACAGGGAAGACATTAAGGCTAGACTATGTTTAGGTGTTGAGAAGTTCAATGTATGTTCACGAGAGTGTTGATAAGTTAGATATCAAAGGAAAGAAGTGGCATATTGGGATACATAAATTGTGTCGAAGGTTACGTGCCTGGAGTCATACAGCAACAGTCTTGATTAATACACATGTTGGATGAGTTAGTGGTCCTAAAAGACAAGGTTTTATGGAGTACCGAAATTGATGAAGGTATGGATATGTCAAACAATGTGGATGTGCTTATTTCAAATCGCATGTTCGATATTGGATAGCAGTAGTTGTTTTTAGAGCGTAAGAGATTCAGGTGGCTAGTGCCTATTTGCTTCGGTGTAAAGTACTGAGTAAGGCGGAAATAATTGAAAATCAATGTTAAGAACTACATGCACTACATGCTTAATTTGCAAAAAATTCAAACATTGAAAGAGGGACTGCTCGAAAAAAGGAACAGAAATAAAAAGAAAGTGATAAGTTCTACGTCAATTGCAGTTGGGAAGATGGAGGTAAATAACGAAGAGTCATATAATATGTTGATAGCTTGTTAGTCAGAGAATAGAAGTCATACATGGATCATGGATTCATGGCATCGTTTCGCATGACACCAAATAAGATGTGTTTCTATACCTATGAGTGCAAAGACGTTGCTTCGGCGCTTATGGGTAATGAGGCTACACTAAACTATCTTTAGGTGTTTAGAAGTTCAGTGTATGTCCACGAGAAAGATAACACATTGGATACCAAAAAGGAAAGAAGTATGTCACAATGGGTTACATAGATTGTGTCGAAATGTGGTTAAGAGTCCAAATAAAACGAGTCTTAGTTAGTTGACATGGGAAGTTTTATGAGTTAGTGGTGATAAAAGACATGGCTTCAGGGAGTATCGAAACTGGTAAATGTAAGGATATGCCAAATAATTTGGATGTGCTTTGAGGAGCATGGTTTGATTAACGAAGTGAACTTTCAGGAGCTGGAGTTTTTGCAAGTAATGTATCTACGAAAAGCATATGAAGATTAATTTTCATGATGGGAAATATAATACAAGAGTAATGTTGAGTGCTTTCACACCAACATTTAGGATCCTACACCAGTTCACTCTTTATGTGGATCTCGTTATTTCACATCTTTCTTCGATGATTTCTCATAAAACGTTAAGGTGTACGTGATGGTCAGATGTGTTTAAGAAGTTCAAGGAGTTGAGAAGACTTTTGAAAAGTCAAACGTGTAAAAATTTAAATGTTTTCCGATCCGATAATGGTGGTGAGTTTAGTGATGCTGAGGCTAAGAAATTTTGTGGAGAGTTTGGAGTAAAAAGCACTTCACTACACCAGAAGAATTCCAATCGAATGGAGTAACGAAGAGGATAAAAGAAGCACTTCTAGAGAAATCGATGTGTTTGAGATGTACATCTAGTTTGTCTAAAGGATTTTAGATCAAAGATATATTTGGTGAACATAATTCCCATCAACAGTTCAACGGGAATTTTCAAAGATAACTTGGACAAGGAAGCCACTGAGGCTGGACTATCTTTATGTGTTTATAAGTTCATTGTATATTCGCGAGAAAAGTAACAAATATGCTACCAAAGGAAAGAAGTGTCATACTGAAAGACATAGATTGTGTCAAAGGTTTAGGGTTTGGAGTTCAAATAGGATGAGTCTTGGTTAATCGACATGCGACGTTTGATTTGTTAGTGGCGCAGAAAGACATGGCTTTAGGTAGTATCAAAACATGTGAAGTTAAGGATATGCCTAACAATAGGCATGTGCTTATTTAAAATCGCTGGTTGATAACGAATGGCAGGAGTTGTTTTGAGTGAAAGAGATGCATGTATCCAGTGCATATTTGTTTCAGTGTAAAGCAATGAATAAGGCGGAAATAACAGAAGATCCATGTAAAAAACTAAATGCACACCATGCTTTATTCGAAAGAAATTCTGGCATTGAAAGAGAAACTGCTCAGAAAGGAATAAAAATAAAAAGGAAGTGATGATTTATTCATCAGTTGCAGTTGTGAAGACACGAGTTGCAGTTGTGAAGACATGATGTGAAGAGACATGATGTGTTGATAGGTTTTTTGTCAGAGATTTGGAGTCAAGCATTCATCATGAATTCATGGCATCATTCTGCTTTGTGCACCAAATGTGGTGTGTTCCGATATCTATGAGAGAAAAGTGAATGTTTTCGGCCCTTATGGGCAATAATGCATGCAAGGTTATTAGAGTTGGTTCAGTGAGAATCAAAATGTATGATGGCGTAATGTGCATGCTCGCTATGTGTAATATGTTACAAAGCCGTGGAAATCACCGATCTCCTTAGAGGTGTTAGATTCGCTAGGTTGCAAGATATTGATTGCAATGGATGCACTGAAAATATTGAAGGAATAAATCATGACGATAATAAGTGGAAAGTTAGGAACTTGTATGCGTTGAAGAGTGTAACTATCATGGAAGATTCTAGCATTGCTTAGAAAGTTAGTAGGATATTGATTCGACCAGGCTGTCATATCAAGTATGAAGTTTTGATGAAGCATGGTCTGATCAACGACATGAACTTTAAGGAGCTGAAGTTTTTGCAAGGAATTTATCTACGTAAAACATATAATGATTAGTTTTGGTGAGTGAAAACAAAATACAAGAGGAATTCTTGCGTACGTTCACAACATTTAGGATCATATACAAGTTCACTCTTTTAGTGGAGCTCGTTATTTCACATCATTCACCGATGATGTCTCCGAAAAAAATTGTGTGTATGTGATGGTCGGGATGTGTTTATGAAGTCCAACGAGTGGAGGAAACTTTTGGAAAGTCAAATGAGTATAAAGTTAAATATGCTTGATCTGATAATGGTGGTGAGTTTACTTCAGCTGAGTCTCAGGATTTTACATCGGAAGAACTGGAATTGAATGGAGTAACAAAGAGGATAAAGGGAACACTTTTAGAGAAATTGATGTGTGTAACGGTTCGTTTTTAAGAGCACAGGCCCACTTCCTTTTTAATAAACCCAAACTTTATTACCCCTCTCCCCACTAACTCTCTCTCTCACCTGATGCCAGTTCCCTCTTTTTCCCCGAGCCCCCTTTCCTCTCACACTTGGGCGAGCGGCAGTGAAAAAGGGTTTTCGAAAACCCTAAACGATCCGATCTCCTCGTTGCCGCGGATTTCTCGGGATTTCAAGATCCTTATCTCCCGCTCCCTCCCTCCCTCCTATTAATATGAGGCATGGTTAGGGTTTTGGCATGCGAAATTGTTCTTCTCCTCAAAACCTCTTCCGATTGGTTTCGAATTTGGGTTTTCTCTCCAGATTTCTCTCGACTGGATTTCTGATATTCTTCCGGATCTTCAGCTTTGGTTTTCTTCAAGATCGGTAAACCCTATTTGCCATAAATTTCAATTATTTCCTTCGTGCTTTTGGATCTGTGGAAGAACTAGGGTTTCTGGATTTTCAGATAATAGAAAATGATGATTCGTTAACGTAAAAGAGGGATTTTTATCCCCTCATGATAGAAAAGGCATCCTACGAGCGAGGCGGCACCTTTGCCGCAACTTCGTACATATAGATTTGGGACTATTGGGCACTAGGGTTGGCCGCCGAGGTTTTTCCTCCTTACCAGGCTGCTCGGTTGGTTGTGGGTTTGCTGTGTTGTCTTCCTGTTAATATTTGCGGCTGGTGGCTTATGGTGTTTGGCCGCTGTTTGTTAATTTCTCGCTGTTTTGGTGCAGTTTCTCCATGTTCGGCTCATTATATGCTATATTTAATATGCATGTGTAGTTCTGATAGTTCGGTAGCATATTTTGGCTGATTTGTGAGATTTTAAATGAGATTAGTCCATCGTCTTACTTCCAGAAATTGACGGAAAATTCCCTTGGGCTGGTAAACCCTAGAAACCCATCACGGATGCCTAAAAATATGAATCTGATCCTATAGTTGAATTATTTAATTCCATAAACAATTTCGTTTTAGTTTTAAATGTTTGAATAAATTGATTACATTTAGAACTGTTTTTAGATCATATTAAATATAGTTTCCTTCACCGTAAAAATTGATGTATGGAATTGTTTTGGTTAACAAATAAACTTGTTAGAATTGTGCAAAATTCAGTATTTGTGAAATAATGTTACATTGGACTTGTTTCTGACGACATATAGTTTTTGGTGCACTTTCTTCCGACAAAGTTTATAAGGAATAGAATTAGTGAATAGTTGAGATAGACACTGAAATAGTCAGAACGACATGGGGTTTGGGAACTCTTAATTAAAGTTAGAAAGGGTGGCGAAGACTACGCTCATTGACAGAACCGAATGACTTGATTGTGTTCCTTGATGAATACCTTGGACCAATAAATGTAGGGCACCGGTGAGCTCGCCGGTGAAACCCGAGGTTGTTCTTTAGCCCGCTCTTTCCCTTTACATTATGAGCATAATAAAAGATTGGAATGTATTGGTTAGATAGGTTCAGTCTAGTGTTTAGTGTGGTTGGCTTGCTTAGGACTAGGGTTGCATGAAAGATATAATTATTGTTTATTACAAATATTGTTTACTTTATCCTTTTGAATGTTTTCCCAACAGAAATTGAACCAGAGTACGAGGAGGCTCCAGTTTTCAAGGAGTCGGAATTTCCAGTGGAGAGTGCTGATTTCTGAGTCAAGGATTAGTAAGGAGAGTATTCTTCTATTGTTTGGTTGCTTTATTATTGTTTAGAAATAAGGACTGGTAGATTATATCTTGTTATGCTTTGGTACCCTCTTGGAAGGATGAATAAAGTTAATTCTGTTATGAAATTATCTGGTTGCTCTATGTTGGCTTCACTGGATCCTTGCATAGCCTGCACAATTAACGGAAAAGTAATGACACCAGGAAACGGGACGTTACAAGTTGGTGGCCCATGCAAGTCCCCGCTAGACACCTCGTGAACAGTATAGAGCAAGCAGAAATGCTCATAGATGAACAACTGGACTGACATCATTCTTTGGGATACAGGATGTCTAAAGCAAACCATCGTCGACGCGGTACTGCGAGCAATCCAATCATTACACATGCAAACTTGGCGGGAAATCACAGTGAAGGGCGTAGAGCTGGGACCATGAACCACGTCTCCAACAACGCCAATCACATTGCTCATGAGAATATTGACTATGGTAATGACTACAACTACGACGCCGAGGACCAACTTAATGATCAAGTCGACAATAGGAATGCTGACAACAACAACGTCGACCCCAACCTCAATGGTACTGTCAACAATGGAAATGGCGAGAATCATCACGTTGGCAATGAGAATAATGTGGATAACAATACTGAGCGACTTGCAGCGACGATCCAGATTACAGACCAAACTCTACGAGAAATGGTTAGAGCATTGCAAAGGCAACCGGAGCAAAGGGAGCCTGAGCACAGACGTGAAGGTGGAGTTCAGCAATTCAGATCACTGCGCCCACCAGTTTTCAAAGGAACAGAGGGACCACTGGCAGCAGCAGAGTGGTTACGTCACACAGCTGCTATGCTGAAAGCAGCATGGATCGCACCAGATTCATGGGTGGACATGGCAAAGCTACAGTTGGTTGAAGACGCTATGTCATGGTGGGATTCAGAGGAGGATCAATTGGTCCAGCCAATTTCATGGAGCACATTCACGGAGAGGTTTAACGCTTTACATTTCTCTCCTGAAGCAAAGAGGACACTACAGGCCCAATTTATGAACCTGAAGCAAGGCTCCATGAATGTGGAACAGTACAACGCTGAATTCTCCAGACCCAGCAAGTATGTATTACAACTTACACAGTTAATCTATAGATGTATGTAATTTGCTAATAAGCGGCCTTTTTGCAGGTTTGCGAAGAATGTGTTGTCCGACCTATGGGACAGAGCTCAGCGTTTTCAGGAAGCGTTGAACATGAAGATTCAGAAGCAACTAGTAGGGCACAGTCTGAAGACCCACACTGACGTACTCTCTGCAGCTCGAGACTATGAGTACGTGCAACAGAAGGAAGATCTGGAACGACAATCGAGTGCTCCTCAGAGGCGACCCCCTCCACCACCTAGCCGACAGGCGGCCCGACCAGCTCAGCAGACATCTTCAAAGAGGCCAGCCCCACCACGACTACAGCAGCCACAACAGCGCAGACAGCAGACCGTCTGTCACTATTGCAACAAGCAAGGGCATGTCAAGCCAGAGTACCGATATCTACTGAATCAGTGCCTGATTTGCGGAGCAGACGACCACGTTGCCAGAGACTGCCCCCAGAAGGGACAGAGACCAGCGGCTCCAGCACAGACATCTGCACCAGCTACAGCTACAGCTCCAACGGGAAATACTCAGCGTGGACCCCCACCACAGCGACCGGGATTTCAGCAGGCACGACCACAGGCTCCACCTCCAAAGCGCCAAACGTACATCATGACAGCTGAGGAGGCCGAGGCTATAAGCCAGGTCATTACAGGTACAAATTTATCCTTATCTTTTAATTTGTTTTATTGTATGATGCATGCTTAGACATAGTTTTCGCGACCGTAGGAGTTGTGTTGGTAGCTAGCAAACCCGCTCATGCTCTTTTTGATTCGGGAGCTTCGCATCGTTTTATGGCGACGCAATTTGTCAACCAACACGCTATCCCCATTTCACCACTCACCTCTAGCTGGGACGTCAAGACGGGAGGTGCATGTTGCAGACGACTAGTGGATATTCAGACTGTCTCGTAGTCATATGCAAGCGAGAGCTCTATGCCGACTTTTTAGCCATCGATATACCGAGTTTTGATGTCGTATTCGGGATGGATTGACTAGGGACCTTTTATGCCACAATTGATTGTTGACGCAGGAGAGTGGTGTTCGAGATCACAAACCACCCGAAATTTGAATTCGTCAGCGGGAGCCGATCAGAATGACCAGTGAAGTACAGAGCCAGACTTTCGAATGCCGTGATGACCTCTATGGATGCTGCTACAGAAAGACCGGTGATAGTGCAAGAGTTCTCAGACGTATTTTCGGATAGCTTTACAGGCTTACCCCCAGACCGTGCCGTGGAGTTTTCGATCAAGCTAGTGCCAGGAGCTCAACCCTACTCCAGAAATCCTTATCATCTGGACCCATCAGAATTGGTTGAAGTTCGGACTTAGTTTGACTATCTTTTGCAGAAAGGTTGGATTCGATCTAGCGCATCATCATGGAGTGCTTCGATACTTTTGGTAAAGAAGGATGGGACCAGGAGGATGTGTATGGACTATAGAGAGTTGAACAAAGTGACGGTGAAGAATAAGTAACCTCTACCACGCATCGAAGACCTGTTTGACCAGCTTGAGAGTTCGTGCATCTTTTCTAAGCTGGATCTACAGTGGTTATCACCAGCTGAGAGTCAAGAAGGATGACATTTACAAGACAGCGTTCAGCACCAGATATGGACAGTACGAATTCTTGGTAATGCCATTTAGTGTGACCAATGCACCTTCGGTCTTCATGAGTCTTATGAACCTAGTGCTGAACGAGTATTTGGATAAGTTCGTGGTGGTTTACCTTGACCACATCCTGATATATTCAAAGAGCGAGCAGGAGTAAACAGTACACTTGAGGATGGTCTTAGGGACCTTGAGGCGACACCAGTTGTACGCTAAGTATAGCACGTGCGCATTTGGGATGAAGAAAGTGGGATTTCTTGGTCATGTGTATCAGGAGAGGGGATTGCAGTAGACCCAGAGAAGGTAGCTGTTGTTTTGAAGTGGCCAGCACCTGAGACAGTGTCTGACATTCGGAGTTTTCTGGGTTTGGCTGGTTATTACAGGAGGTTCATTCCGAACTTTTCGAAGATTGCAGAACCTATGACCCGATTGACGCGAAAAGATGTGGTCTATATTTGGTCTAACACTTGTGACGAGGAGTTCCGGGAGCTGAAGAAAAGATTGACTACCGCTCCAGTGCTACTATTCCAGACCGATCGGAAGGATTTGAAGTTTTCTGCGATGCATCCGGTAAGAGTCTCGGATGTGTCATGTATCAGCATAGGCGTGTGGTAGCCTATGCATCAAGGCAGCTGAAGAAACATGAGCAGAACTACCCCACCCATGACTTGGAGTTAGCAGCCGTCATTTTCGCATTGAAGATTTGGAGGCATTTTCTCCTTGGAGAGCGAGTGAAGATTTTTACGGACCATAAGAGCTTGAAGTATATCTTCGATTAGAAGGACCTGAACTTACGATAGAGGCGATGGATCGAATTAATGGCAGATTACAACATTGATATTCAGTATCATCCAGGAAAGGTCAATGTTGTACCCGATGCACTGAGTCGACTTCCAGCGGTGCTTACCCTTACGACTCAATGGATGCTTCAGCAGGAGTTGCGGGAGTTGGAGATTGAGGTGATTCTACCTGGACTGGCTTCCTCATTGATGGATCTTCAGATACAGTCCACTTTAGTAGACAGGATCAAGGCTGCGCAGGCAGGAGATACTAAGCTACAGAAGATCCGAGAGTTGGTGATGGTAGGACAGCGACCAGAGTTCACGATACATTCAGATGGATCCTTGAGATTTGGCACCAGACTTTGTGTACCATTTGGAGATGTTAGAGAGGAGTTGTTGAAGAAAGCGCACACTTCGCCCTATTCCGTTCATCCGGGTGGTACGAAGATGTATCAGGATATGAAGCAGTACTATTGGTGGCACGGAATGAAGAGGAGCCTTGCACGGAGCGTGGCCAAATGTTTAGTGTGTCAGCAGGTGAATGCTGAGCACCAGAGAGCTGCAGGATTATTACAGCCACTGCCAATTCCTGAGTGGAAATGGCAGCATATCACGATGGATTTTGTGACTGGCTTGTCCCGAAGCAAGAAGCAGAACGACGCTATATGGGTAATTGTGGATCGTTTGACGAAGTCTGCACACTTCATACCTTTCACAGTTGGTCAGTCTATAGAGGTTCTTGCTAAGAGATATATGGAAGAAGTTGTGAGGCTACACGGAGTACCGGTGAGCATAGTTTCAGACAGAGACACCTGGTTCACATCGCATTTTGGGAAGGCCTTTAGAAGAATATTGGCACTCATCTCAAGTTTAGCACTGCCTATCATCCTCAGACAGATGGACAGTCAGAGCGCACCATTCAGATCCTTGAGGACATGTTGCGAGCATGCATGTTGGATTTCAAGGGGTCATGGAAAAATCACCTACACATCGTGGAATTTACATACAATAATAGTCATCAGGCGAGTATCGGGATGGCCCCATTTGCGGCCTTATATGGGAGGAAGTGTCGGTCCCCCTTGAGCTGGGACGACATTGGAGATCGGCCCGAGATGATAGTGGATGCGGTTGATGTGGTACAGACAATTAGAAATCAGAGACAGACTGCAATTGGCACAAGACAGATATAAGCATTGGGCAGATTCGAGACAGACATTTAGAGTTTCAGCCAGGAGACAATGTATTTTTGAAGATTTCGCCGAATCGTGGTCTGATTCGCTTCGGCGAGGAAAGCTTAGCCCACGCTTCATTAGACCGTTTGATGTACTCGAGCGAGTGGAAGAAGTGGCTTACAAGATTGCCCTGCCTCCATCCTTAGAAGGAGTGGATAATGTGTTCCACATTTCTCAGCTACGCAAATGTGTAGGAGATCCAGCGCACGTGGTGGACCATTCAGAGATTTCAGTGCGCCCAGACCTAACGTACGAGCAGCAGCCAGTGGAGATTATCAATCGACAGCAGAAAAATCTGAGGAACAAGATAGTCAATTTGGTGAAAATATTATGGCATCGTAATGCACCAGGCGAGGCTACTTGGGAACGAGAAGACGAGATGATGGAGCGCTACCCCCTATCTTTTTGAGTAAGTCTTGATTCTTTTAATTCCGAGGACGGAATTTATTATAAGGGTGGAGGATGTAATGGTTCGTTTTTAAGAGCCCAGGCACACTTCCATTTTAATAAACCCAAACTTTATTACCCATCTCCCCTCTCTCTCTCTCTCTCTCTCTCTCTCTCTCTCACATGATGCCCGTTCCCTCTTTTTACCCGAGCCCCCTTTCCTCTCACGCTTGGGCGAACGGCGAGCTGCAGTGAAAAAGGGTTTTCGAAAACCCTAAACAATCCGATCTCCTCGTTGGCGCGGATTTCTCGGGATTTCGAATCCGATAAGATCCCTCTCTCTCCCCCTCTCCTATTAATATGAGGCATGGTTAGGGTTTTGGCATGCGAAATTGTTCTTCTCCTCAAAACCTCTTCCGATCGATTTCGAATTTGGATTTTCTCTTCGGATTTCTCTCGTGGATTTCTGATATTCTTCCGGATCTTCGGCTTTGGTTTTTTTAAAGATCGGTAAACCCTATTTGCCATAAATTTCAATTATTTCCTTCGTGCTTTTGGATCTGTGGAAGAACTAGGGTTTCTGGATTTTTGGATAATAGAAAATGATGATTCGTTAACGTAAAAGGGGGATTTTTATCCCCTCACGATAGAAAAGGCATCCTACGAGCGAAGCGGCACCTTTGCCGCAACTTCGTACATATAGATTTGGGACTATTGGGCACTAGGGTTGGCCGCCTGGGTTTTTCCTCCTTACCAGGGTGCTCGGTTGGTTGTGGGTTTGCTGTTTTGGCTTCCTGTTAATATTTGCGGCTGGTGGCTTATGGTGTTTGGCCGCTGTTTGTTAATTACTCGCTGTTTTGGTGCAGTTTCTCCATGTTCTGCTCATTATAAGCTATATTTAATATGCATGTGTAGTTCTGATAGTTCGGTAGCATATTTTGGCTGATTTGTGAGATTTTAAATGAGATTAGTCCATCGTCCTACTTCCAGAAATTGACGAAAAATTCCCTTGGGCTGGTAAACCCTAGAAACCCTTCACGGATGCCTAAAAATACGAATCTGATACTATAGATGAATTATTTCATTCCATAAACAATTTCGTTTTAGTTTAAATGTTTCAATAAATTGATTACATTTAGATTAGATCATATTAAATATAGTTTCCTTCACCGTAAAAATTGATGTATGGAATTGTTTTGGTTAACAAATAAACTTGTTAGAATTGTGCAAAATTCAGTATTTGTGAAATAATGTAACATTGGACTTGTTTCTGACGACATATAGTTTTTGTGCACTTTTCTTACGACAAAGTTTATAAGGAATAGAATTAGTGAATAGTTGAGATAGACCTGAAATAGTCAGAACGACATGAGGTTTGGGAACTCTTAATTAAAGTTAGAAAGGGTGGCGAAGACTACGCTCATTGACAGAACTAAATGACTTGATTGGGTTCCTTGATGAATACCTTGGACCAATAAATGTAGGGCACCGGTGAGCTCGCCGGTGAAACCCGAGGTTGTTCTTTAGCTCGCTCTTTCCCTTTACATTACGAGCATAATAAAAGATTGGAATGTATTGGTTAGAAAGATTCAGTCTAGTGTTTAGTGTGGTTGGCTTGCTTAGGACTAGGGTTGCATGAAAGATATAATTGTTGTTTATTGCAAATATTGTTTACTTTATCCTTTCAAATGTTTTCTCAACAGAAACTGAACCAGAGTACGAGGAGGCTCCAACTTTCGAGGAGTCGGAATTTGCAGTAGAGAGTGCTGATTTCTGAGTCAAGGATTAGTAAGGAGAGTATTCTTCTATTGTTTATTTGCTTTATTATTGTTTAGAAATAATGACTAGTAGATTATCTCTTGTTATGCTTTGATACCCTCTTGGAAGAATGAATCTTCTGTTATGAAATTATCTGTTTGCTCTATGTTGGCTTCACTGGAACCTTGCATAGCCTGCACAATTAACAGAAAAGTAATGACACCCGGAAACGGGGCGTTACAATATGTTTGAGGTGTCTCTAGTTTGTCAAAAAGATGCTAGGGCGAAGCTATAATTGGTGAACATATTACATCATCTGGTATCAACGTAAAAATTTCAAAGAAAATTTGGACAAGAAAACCAATGAGGCTAAACTATCTTTAGGTGTTTGAAGTTTAGTGTATGTTCACGAGAAAGGTAACAAGTTGGATACCAAAGGAAAGAAGCATGACAAACTGGGATACATAGGTTATGTCGGAGGTTACGAGGTTTTGAGACCAAATCTGAAGAGTCTTAGTTAATCGACATGCGACGTTTGATAAGTTAGTGGTGCTAGTACATAAGCATGTGATTGTAAGGATATACCAAACAAAATGGAAGAGCTTATTTCGAATAGTAGGTTCAACATTGGATGGCAGGAGTTGTTATGCGTGAAAGGGATTCTGATAGTAGAGTGCATGTTTGCTTCAGCAGAAAGTAATGAAAAAGGCAAAAATATAAGATCAATGTTTAGAACTAAAGGAACAACATGATTTATTTGCAACTAAATCAGGCATTGAAAAAAGAGACCGCTCAGAAAAATGAACAGAAACAAAGAAGTTAAATGTTCTTCGTCAGTTCCAGTTGTGAAGACGGAGGAGACGGAGGAGGGGGTCAGCAGTGACGAGGCATATGATGTTTTAATAGCTTGTTCATCAGAGAGTGTGAGTCAAGCATGGAACATGGTTTCATGACATCGTTCTGCATGACACCAAATAAAGTGTGTTTCTATAACTTCGAGATAAATGAGAATGTCAAGCTCATTAATGTGTGGTACGTTTCGAAGCTGTGGAAATCACTGATTTATGTAATGGTATTGGATTCTACGGGTTGCAAGATAAGGTTTGAAATTGATGCTCTCAAGATAACGAAGGGATCAATCGTGGTGATGATAGGTCAAAAAGTTAGGAACTTGTATCTGCTTAAAGGGGGACTATCACATGAGATTCGAGCATTTGATTACAAAGTTCGCATGATATTGATTCGACCCGGCTGTGGCATCTCAGGCATGGACATGTCGAAAAGAAATGCTATAATGCTTTGAGGAAGCATGGTTTGACCAACGAAGTGAACTTTAAGGAGTGGAAGTTTTTGTACGGTATGTATCTATGAAAAGCATATGAAGATTAAATTCAACGAGGGGAACATAATACAACAAAAATTCTTGTGTACGTTTACAACAACATTTAGGATCCTACACCAGTTTACTCTATAAGTGAAGCTCATTATTTCACATCATTCATCGATGATTTCTCCCGAAAAATTTGGGTGTACGTGATTGTCAAATGCGTTTAAGAAGTTCACAGACTGGATGACACTTTTAAAGTTTTCCGGGTAAAAAGATAATTGTGCTTAGATCCGATAATGGTGGTGAGTTTACTTCTAATTTGTTTAAGGAATTGTATATGAAGTATGGAATAAAAAGACACTTCACTACACAGGAAGAACTGCAATCGAATGGAGTAACGAGGATAAAGGAAACACTTCTAGAGAAATCGGTGTGTTTATGTGTGCATCTAGTTTACCGAAAGGATTTTGAGTTGAAACTATATTTGGTGAACATAATTCCATCATCAGGAATAGGCGAGTAAATTTTAAAGAAAATGTGGACAATGAAACCAGTGAGGCTAGCCTAGACTATCTTTAGGTATTTAGAAGATCAGTGTAGGTTCACGATAAAAGTAACATGTTGGATACCAAAGGAAATTGGTTGGGATGCAGAGATTGTATCGGAGGTTACGGTGTCTGGAGTGCAAATAGAAAGAGTATTTGTTGATTGACATGGCAACGTTTCATGAGTTGGTTGTGCTGAAATACAAGAGACTATAGCTAGTACTGAATCAGGTGAAGGTAAAGATATGCCAAACAATGTAGATGTGCTGATTTCGAATGGCAGGTTCGATATTGGATGTCTGGGTTGTTTTGTGCAAAACGAATTCGCATAGCCAGTGTCTTCTTGCTTCAGTGTAAAGTAATGAAAAAGACGGAAATAGTTGAAGATCGAGGTTAAGCACTAAAGGCACAAAATGCATTAATTGCAAGAAATTCAGGCATTGAAAGAGAGACTACTCAAAAATAATGACCAGAAATAAAGATGAAGTGATATGTTCTTTATCAATTGTAGTCGTGAAGAGGTTGGAGGTAAGTAGTGAAGAGGCATTTGATGTATTGATAGCTTGTTCGTCGGAGATTGGGAGTCAAGCACGGATCATGGATTCATGACGTCGTTTTACCTGCCAATGAATAAGGTGTGTTTCTATATCTACGAGAAAAAAGATGATGTTTCGGCCCTTATGGGTAATGATGCATGCAAGTTTGTTGGAGTTGGTCTAATGAGAATCAAAATGTTTAATGACGTAATGTACATGCTCACTAATGTGTGGTACATTCTAAAGCTATGAAAATCACCGATCTCTGAGGTGTTAGATTCTCTGGGTTGTAAGATAACAGATGCTACGAAGATATCGAAGGGATCAATCGTCGTAATGATAGGTGAAAAAGTTAAGACACTTCAATTCTCTAAAGGGGAGGACTAGCATAAAAGATTCTAGTATTGAATTAGAACGTTTGCATAATATTGATTCAATCTTGTTGTGGCTGCTCAGGCATGGACATGTGGTGAATAAAAACTACGAAGATTTGAGAAAGCGTGGATTGAACAATAAAGTGATCTTTAAGCAACTGGAATTTTTGCAAGAATTTATCGACGAAAAGAATGACGATTAGTTTCGAAGAGTGGAAACAAAATTCAAGAGGAATTCTTGAGAACATTCATAACAACATTTAAGATCATACACCAGTTCACTCTATAGGTGTAGCTCGTTATTTCACATCATTCATCGATGATTTCACCTGAAATGTTTGTGTGTACGTGGTTAGAAGAATTTAAGAAGTGCAAGGAGTGGAGGAGACTTATGAAAAGTCAAAGAGATAAAAAGCTAAGTGTGCTTAGATCCAACAATGATGGTGAGTTTTCTTCTGCCGAGTATAAGGAATTTTATAGTGAGTATGTAGTAAAGGTACCCCGAAAAAACTGCAAGCAAATGGAGCAACGAAAAGGATGCAGGAAACACTTTTAGAAAAATCGATGTGTTTAAGGTGTATATCAAGTTTGTCGAAAGGATTTTGGATCCAAGCTATATTTGGATAACATAATTCCATCATCAGGTATCAACGGGAAAATTTCAAAGCAAATTCGGACATAGAAGTCAATGATGCTAGACTAGACTATCTTTAGGTGTTTGAAGTTCAGTGTACATACACGAGAAAGGTAACAAGTTAGTTACCAAAGGAAATAAGTGTGTAATAATGTGATACAAAGATTGTATCAGAGGTTACATGGCATGGAGTCCAAATATGAAGTGTCTTGATTAATTGACAAGCGATGTTTACTGAGTCAGTGGTGCTGAAAGACATGGCTTCAGTAAGCACCGAAACAGATGAAGATAAGGATAGGCCAAACAATGTGGATGTGCTTATTTCATTACACAGGTTTGATATTAGATGGTAAGAGCTGTTTTGAGCGAAAGAGATTCTGGAAGCCAGTGCATAAAGATGGAAATAGTTGAACATCGATATCAACAACTAAAGGCACAACATGCTTTATTTGTAAGAAATTCTGGCATAGAAAGAGAGACTGCTCAGAAGAATGTACAGAAATAAAGAGATGAACATCGAAATGATAGGCTCCTCGTCAGTTGCAGTTGTGAGACGGATGATGTTAGTAGTGAAGGGGCATACTATGTGTTGATAGCTTGTTCCTCAGAGATTGGGAGTTAAGCATGGATCATGTATTCATGACATTGTTCCGCATGACACCAAATAAGGTGTGTTCCTATACCTACTAGAGAAAAAAGAATGTTTCAACCCTTATGGATAATCATGCAAGCAAAGTTGTTGGAGTTGGTTCAGTGAGAATCGAAATGTTTGATGGTGTAATATGCATGCTTCCTAATGTGTGATACGTTCCAGAACTGTTGAAATCACCGAACTCTTCAAAGGTGTTAGATTCTCTAGGTTGCAACATAACGATTGAAGTGGTTGCTCGTAAATATCGAGGGGATCAGTCGTGGTGATGACAGGTGAAAATGTTAGGAACGTGCATCCAAAGAGGATGACTGTCATAAGAGATTCTAGCATTTGATTAGAAAGTCCGCAGGATATTGCTTCAACCCGACTGTAGCATCTTAGGCATGGTCAAGTCTTAAAGAAAAGCTACGAAGTTTTGAGGAAACATGGTTTGATGAACGATATGAGCTTTAATGAGCTGGAGTTTTTGCAAGGAATGTATCTACAAAAAGACAATGAAAATTAGTTTCGATAAGTGAAAGCATAATACAAGAGGAATTCTTATGTACGTCCACAATAACATTTAGAATCATATACTGGTTCACTCTCTAGGTTGAGCTCGTTATTTCACATCATTTATCAATGATTTCTCCCAAAAAAAATTAGGTGTACGAGATGATCAGATGCATTTAACAAGATCAATGGGTGAAGGCTTTTGAAAAGTCAAACGGGAAAATAGCTAATTGTGCTTAGATCAAATATTGATGGTAAGTTTAGTTCTACATAGATTTTGTATCGAAGGTTACGGGGATTGGAGTCCAAATAGGAAGTCTTGGTTAAGTGACGTTTGATGAGTTAGTGGTCCTGAAAGACATGAGTTGTTTTGGGCGAAGCAGATTCAGGTCACCCGTGCCTATTTGTGTCAGTGTAAAGTAATGAAAAAGGCGAAAATAGTTGAAGATCGGAGCTAAGAACTAAAGGCACAACATGCTTTATTTGCAAGATATTCGAGCATTAAAGAGAGACTGCTTAGAAAGAAGGAATAGAAATAAAGAGGAATTGATAGGTTCTTCATCAGTAGCAATTCTAAAGACGAAGCAGGTTAGAGGAGCCCGATATATGATATGTTGATATCTGGTTCGTTAGAGAAATTAAGTGTCAAGCATGGATCAAGGATTCATGGCGTCGTTTTACCAAACAACAAATAAGGTATGTTTCTATACATATAAGAGAAGAAGATTTTTCGGCCATTGTAGGTAATGATGCATGCAATATTGTTGGAGTTGGTTAAGTGAGAATCAAAATGTTTGATGGTGTAATACGCATGCTCATTAATATGTAATATGTTCCAAAGCTGTGGAAATCATCAATCTCTTTAGATGTATTAGATTCTCTCGGTTGCAACATAACGACTGAACTGGATGCTCTTAAGATATCAAAGGGATTAATCGTGATAATGATAGGTGAAAAAGTTAGAAACTTGTACCGATTGAAGGGGGGATTATCACGGGAGATTCTAGCATTTGATTAGAAAGTTCACATAATATTGACTTGACCTAGCTGTAGCATCTCAGGCAGGGACATGTCGCAAAGAAAAGCTATGAAACCTAGAGTAAGCAATGTGTGATCAACACATTGAACATTTAGTAGCTGAAGCTTTTGTAATGTATGTATCAATGAAAAGCATATGAAGATTAGTTTCGGTTCGAGGAAGCAAAATACAATGGGAATTCTTGAGTACGTCCAGACCAATAGTTAAGATCATATACAAGTTCACTCTCTAGGTGGAGCTCATTATTTCACAACATTCATCGATGATTTAAGAAGTTCAAGGAGCAGCAGAAATTTTTGGAAAGTCAAACGATTAAAAGGTAAATGTGCGTAGATCTGATAATGGTAATGAGTTTATTTCTGCTGAGTCCAAGGAATTTTATGGGGAGTGTAAAGTAAAAAGGAACTTCACTACATCAAAAGAAATGCAATCAAATGGAGTAACGAGGACAAAGGAAAGACTTCTAAAGAAATCGATGTGTTAGATGTGTACATCTAGTTTGTCGAAAGGATTTGGGGTCGAAGTTATATTTGGTGATCATAATTCCATCATCAGGTATCAATGGTAACATTTCAAAGAAAATTTAAATAGGGATAGCAAGTGATGCTAGAGTATCTTTAGGTGTTTAGAAGTTGAGTATATGTTTACGAGAAAGGTAACAAATTGAATACCAAAGAAAAGAAAGGTGACATACTAGGATACATAGATTGTGTCAAAAGTTACATGAGAGGTCTTTGTGAATCAATATGCGACGTTTAATGATTTAGTGGTGATGAAAGAAAAGGATTCAAGGAATACCGAATCTGGTGAAGTAAAAGAGATGCTAAACAATTTGGATGTGCTTATTTCAAATCGCATGTTCAATTTTGGATGGCATGAGTTGTTTTGAGCGAAAGAGATTTAGGTAGACATTGACTATTTGCTTCGGTGTAAAACAATGAATAAGGTGGAAATAGTTGAAGATCGATGTTAAGAAGAATTAAAGGAACGTCAAGTTTTATTTGCACGAAATTAAGGCATCGAAAGAGAAACTGCTCAGAAAGAAGGATCAGAAATAAAGAGGTAGTGAAAGGTCTTCGGCATTTGCAGTTATGAGGACAACGAATGTTACTGAAGAGGCATATGATGTATTGATAGTTTATCATGGATTTATATCTTCGTTCTGCATGTGTTTCTATACAAATGAGATAAAAGAGGATGTTTTGGCCCGTATGGATAATGATGCATGCAAGGTTATTGAAGCTGGTTCAGTAAGAATCAAAATATTTGATGACGGAATGCGCATGCTCACTAATGTGTGGCATGTTCCAAAGATGCGGATATCACCGATCGCTTTAGAGGTGTTAGATTCTCTGGACTGAAAGATAACGATTGAAATGGATGCTCTTAAGATATAGAAGGGATCAATCGTGGGAATGATAGGTGAAAACATTAGGAACTTGTATCTGCTGAAGAAGAGGACTATCATGGGATATTCTAGCATTTGATCAGAAAGTTCGCATGATATTGATTGGACTCGATTGTGGCATCTCAAGCATGGACATGTCGCAAAGAAAAGCTACGAAGCTTTGAAGAAGCATGATATGATCACCGAAGTCAACTTTAAGGAGCTAGAGTTTTTGAAAGGAATGTATCAATGATGAAAAACATACGAAGCTTAGTTTTGGTAAGGGAAAGCATAACACAAGAGTAATCCTTAAGTACATTGACAAATTTAACATCCTACAATAGTTCACTCTCTAGGTATAGGACGTTATTTCTTATCATTCATCGATTAATTTTCCCGAAGAGTTTGAGTGTACGTGATAGTCAGGTGCATTTAAGAAGTTCAAGGAGTGGAGTAGACTTGTGAAAATCAAATGTGTAAAAAGCTAAATGTGCTTCGATCTGAAATGGATGTGAGTTTATTTCTGCAGAGTCTAAGGAATTTTGTATGGAATATGGAGTAAAAATGCCCTTCACCACACCGAAGAATTGCAACAGAATGGAGTAACAAATAGGATAAAGGAAACATCTCTAAATAAAGTGATGTGTTTGATGTGTTCATCTCGTTTGTCGAAAGGATTTTGGGTCGAGGTTATATTTGATGAACATACTTCCATTATCAGGCATCAACGGTAAAATTTCAAAGAAAATTTCGGCAGGGAAGCCAATGAGGTAGACCATCATTAGGTGTTTAGAAGAATAGTGTGTACACGAGAAAGGTAACAAGTTGGATACCAACGGAAAGAAGTGTGTTATGCTGGGATACCTAGATTGTATCGGAGGTTACGGTGCATGGAGTCCAAATAGGAAGGGTCCTGGTTAATCAACATTTGACGTTTAATGAGTTAGTTGTGCTGAAAGACGCCTGGTCTTTCAGTGAATACCGAAACATATGAATGTAAGGATATGCCAAACAATATGGATGTGCTTATTTCGAATGGAGGGTAAGATATTGGATGGCATGAGTTGTTTTGAGCAAAAGGGATTTAGATAGTCAGTGCAAATTTGCTTTGGTGTAAAGTAATGAGAAGGCGTAAATAGTAGAAGATCGATGTTATGCACTAAAGGCACATCATGCTTTATTTGCAAGAAATTCGGGCATTAAAATAAAGACGGCTTAGAAAGAATGAACGGAAATAAAGAGAGTGATAGGTTCTTTGTCAGTTGCAGTTGTGAAGACGGATGAGGATGAGGCTAAACTGTCTTTAGGTGTTTAGAATTTTAGTGTGTTCACGAGAAAGGTAACAAGTTGGATACCAAAGGGAAGCAGTGTGCCATACTAGGATACATAGATTGTGCCGGAGGTTATGGTGTTTGGAGTCCAAATAGGAAGGGTCGTGGTAATCGACATGCGACATTTGATGAGTTAGCTGTGCTGAAAGACAAGGCTTCAGTGAATACCGAAACAGATGAAGGTAATGATATGCCAATTAATGTGGATGTGCTTATTTCGAATGGCAGATAAGATATTGGATGGTAGGAATTGTTTTGAGCAAAAGGGATTTAGGTAGCCAATGTATATTTGCTTTGGTGTAAAGTAATGAAAAAGGCGTAAATAGTTGAAGATCGATGTTATGAACTAAAAGTACATCATGCTTTCTTTGTAGGAAATTCAGGCATTGAAAGAGACTGCATAGAAAGAAGGAACAAAAATAACGAGGAAGTGATAGGTTCTTCGTCAGTTGCAGTTGTGAAGACGAATGTGGTTAGTAGTGAAGAGGCATATGAAGTGTTGATAGCTTGTTCGTCAGATATTAAGAGTCAATCATGGAATGGATCCATGGCATCGTTATGTATGACACCAAATAAGGTGTGTTTCTATACCTACGAGAGAAAAGAGAATGTTTTGGCCATTATACGCAGTGATTCATGCAAGGTTATTTGAGTTGGTTCTGCGAGAATCAAAATGTTCGATGGCGTAATGCACAAGCTCACTAGTGTGAAACGTTCCAAAGCTGTGGAAATCAATGATCTCTTTGGTGGTATTTGATTCTCTGAGTTGCAAGATAACGATTGAAATTGATGTTCTGAAGATATCGAATGGGATCAATCATGGTGATGATAGAACAAAAAGTTAGGATCGTGTATCCAGTGAAGAGAAGGACCATTATGACGGGAGATTTATTCGACCCAGTAGTGGCATCTCAGGCATATAGACATGTCATCACAAAGAAAAGCTACCAAAATTTAAGGAAGCATGATTTGATCAACGAAGTAAACTTTAAAGAGCTGAAGTTTTAGCCAGGAATGTATCTACGAAAAGCATATGAAGCTTAAATTCGATGAGGGGAACATAATAAAAGACAAATTTGTGTGTGCGTTCACAACAGCATTTAGGATTCTACACCAATTCACTCTCTAGGTGGACCTCGTTCACATCAAACTCATCGATAATTTCTCCCAAAAAGTGTAGGTGTACGTGACGATCAGCGATGTTTAAGAAGTTCAAGGAGTGGAGACTTTTAGAAAGTCAAGCGGGTAAAAAACTGATTGTGCTTAGATACGATAATGGTGGTGAGTTTACTCCTAATATGCCTAAGGAATTTGGTATGGAGTATGGAGTAAAAAGACACTTCGCTACACTAGGAAGAACTGCAATCGAATGGAATAATGACGAGCATAAAGAAAACACTTCTAGAGAAATCGATATATTTGTTGTGTATATCTAGTTTACCAAAAATATTTTGGATCCAAGCTATATTTGGTGAACATAATTCCATCATCAGGTATCGACGAGAAAATTTCAAAGAAAATTTTGACAGTGAAGCCAGTGAGGCTTGTGTTAAGAAGTTCAGTGCAAGTTCACGAGAAAAGTAACAAATTGGATACCAAAGGAAATTAGTATGTCATACTGGGATACAGAGATTGTGTCGGAGATTGCGGTGTTTGGAGTCCAAACATGAAGAGCCTTTATTCATCGACATGTGCTGTTAGATGAGTAGGTTGAACTGAAAGACATGGCTTCAAGAAGTACCGAAAGAAGTGAAGGTGAGAATATGCCAAACAATGTGGATGTGCTTTTCTCGAATGGCTAGTATTGTATGAGGTGAAAGGGATTCAGGTAGCTAGTACCTTTTTGCTTCGGTTAGAGTAATGAAAAAGGCAGATTTAGTTGAAGATCGAAGGTAAGAACTAAATGCACAACATGCTTTATTTGTAAGAAATTCAGGCTTTGAAAGAGAGACAGTTCAGAATTAAAGAGGAAGTGATGGGTTCTTTGCCAATTGCAGGTGTCAAGAGGTTGCAGGTTAGTAGTGAAGATGTATTGATAGCTTGTTCGTTAGAGATTGGGAGTCAAGTATGGATCATAGATTCATGGTGTCATTTCACCTAACACCGAATAAGGTGTGTTCTATACCTACTAGAGAAAAGATGATGTTTCGGTCCTTTATGGGTTTTTATGCATGCAAGTTTGTTGGAGTTGGTTTGGTGAGAATCAAATGTGACATAGCATAATGCGCATGATCACTAATGTGTGGTACGCTCTAAAGCTATGAAAATCCCCGATCCGTTTAGAGGTGTTAAATTCTATGGGTTGCAAGATAACGATTGAAATGCATGCTCTGAATATATCGAAGGAATCAATCGTGGTGATGATATGTGAAAAAGCTAACACACTTGTATTCGCTAAAGGGAATGACTATCATAGGAGATTTTAGCATTGAATTAGATAGTTCATAGAATATTCATTTGATCCTGCTATGTCATCTCAGGCACGAACAAGTCGTAAAGTTACGAAGCTTTGAGAAAGCACGATTTGATCAATGAGGTGATCTTTAAGCAACTAGAGTTTTTGCAAGACACGTATCGACAAAAAGCATATGAAGATTAGTATCGATGAGTGAAAAATATAATACAAGAGGAATGCTTGAATACGTTCATAACAATATTTAGGATCCTATACAAGTTCACTTTATAGGATGAGATCGTTATTTCACATTATTCATCGATGATTTCTTCAAAGAAGATTGGGTATACGAGATGATTATATGCTTTTAAAAAGTTCAAGGAGTGGAGACTTGTAGAAAGTCAAATATGTAAAAAGATAAATGTGCTTAGATCCGATAATGAGTAGGTAGTAGAAATTTTAAGTTTACTTCTGCTGGGTCTTAAGAAATTTTATGAGTATGTAGTAGAAAGACAATTTAGTACACCTGAAGAACTACAATTGAATAGAGTAACCAAGAGGATGAAGAAAACACTTCCAGAAAAATCGATGTGTTTGATTTGTATATTTAGTTTGCCGAAAGGATTTTGGGTCGAAGCTATATTTGGTTAACATAATTACAGCATCAAGTATCAACCAAAACATTTCAAAGAAAATTTGGACATTGAAGTCAGTGATGCTAGACTAGACTATCTTTAGGTGTTTAGAAGTTCAGTGTATATTCACGAAAAAGGTAACAAGTTGGATACCAAAGGAAAGAACTAGCATATTGTGATATATAGATTGTGTCGGAGGTTATGGGGCTTGGAGTCCACATAGGAAGAGTCTTGGTTAATTGACAAGCGATGTTTCATGAGTTAGTGGTGCTGAAAGACATGACTTCACGGAGCACCGAAACATGTGGAGGTAAGGATATGCCAAACAATGTGGATGCACTTATTTCAAAGCACATGTTCGATAATTGATGGCAAAAATTGTTTTGAGCGAAAGATTCTGGTAGCCAGCGCATATTAGCTTCGGTGTAAAGCAACGAAAAAGGCAGAAATAGTTAAACATTGATGTTAACAACTAAAGGCCCAACACGCTTTGTTTGTAAGAAATTCTAGCATAGAAAGACTACTCGGAAGGAATGAACAAAAATAAAGAGGAAATGATAGTTTATCAGTTGTGGGCCTTGTGGCTGTGAAGACGGATGATAGTAGTGAAGAGGTAGATGATGTGTTGATAGCTTGTTCGTCAAATATTGGGAGTTAAACATGGATAATGGATTAATGGCATCGTTCCGCATGACACCAAATAAGGTGTGCTTCTATATATACGAGAAAAGAGTGTTTCGGTCCTTATAAGAAATGATGCATTCAAGGATGTTAGAGTTGGTCCAGTAAGAAACGTTAAAATGTTTGATGGCGTAATGCGCATGATTAGAGGTGTTAGATTCTCTGGGTAGCAAGATTAGGATTGAAATGGATACTCTGAATATATCAAAGGGATCCGTCCTTGTGATGATATGTGAAAAGGTCGAAACTTGTATCCACCAAGGGGATGACTATCATGGTAGTACTAGAATTTGATTAAAAAATTTGCATGATATTGATTCAATCCGACTGTGCCATCTTGGCATGGATATGTCACAAAGAAAACCTACAAAGCTTTAGGAAGCATGGTTTGATCAATGAAGTGAACTTTAAGGAGATGGAGTTTTTGCAAAGAATATATCTAGGAAAAGCATATGAAAATTAGTTTTGGTGAGGGGAAGCATAATACAAGAGGAATGCTTGAATACGTTCACAACAACATTTAGGACTATATACCAGTTCACTCTATAAGTAGAGCTCGTTATTTCACATCATTCATCGATGTTTTCTTCTGAAGAGTTTGGGAATGCACGATGGTTAGATGTGCTTAAGAATTTCAAAGAGAAGAGAAAACAAAGTCAAACTGGTAAAAAGTTAAATATGCATAGATCTGATAATGATGGTTAATTTAATTCTAATGAGTCTAAGGAATTTTATGGAGTATGAAGTAAAAAGGCACTTCACTACACCAAAAAAATTGCAATAAAATGGAGCAACGTGGATAAAAACACTTCTCAATAAATCGATGTGTACGAGGTGTAATCTAGTTTGTCAAAAGGTTTATGGGTCGAAGCTATATATAGTGAAGATAATTCCATCTTCAAAAGTACCAATGGAAATATTTCAAAAAAAAATTGGACATGGAAGCCAATGAGGCTAGACTATCTTTAAGGGTTTAGAAGTTCAGTGTATGTTCACGAGAATGATAACAAGTTAGGAAACAAAGGAAAGAAGTGTGTCATACTGTGTTACATAGATTGTATCGGGTGTTACGGGATTTGGAGTCCAATTAAGAAGAGTCTTGCGTAATCGACAAGCAACGTTTGATGAGTTAATGGTGCTAAAAGATGTCTTGGAGTACCGAAACAGGTGAAGGTAAGGATATGCCAAACAATGTAGATGTGTTTATTTAATAGCGCATATTCGATATCGTATGACGAGTTATTTAGAGCAAAAGAGATTTTGTTAGCTAATGAATATTTGCTTAATTTGCTTCAGTGTAAAGTAATGAAAAAGGTAAATCAATGTTAAGAACTAAAGGCACAACATACTTAATTTGCAAGAAATTCCGATATTAAAAGAGAGATTGCTCGAATAGAAGGAACAAAAAAGGAAGTGATAGGTTTCATCAGTTGCAGTTGTGAAGCCGAACGATGATAGTAGTGAAGCATCATATGAGGTGTTGTTAGGTTTTTTATCAGAGATTGGGAGTCCAGCATGGATCATGGATTCACTGCATCATTCCACATTGCACCAAATAAAGTGTTTCCATACCCACGAAAGAAACAAGGATGTTTCGGCCTTTACGAGCACTAATGCATGCACAGTTGTTGGAGTTGTTTCGGTGAGAATCAAAATGTTTGAGGCTGTAATACGCGTGCTCACTAATGTGTGGTACATTCAAAAACTGTGGAAATCACCGATCTCTTTAGAGATGTTAGATTCTCTGGGTTGCAAGATAACGATTGAAGGGCACTTCACTACACCAGAAGAATTGCAATTGAATGGAATAATGAAGATGAAAAAGGAACAGTTCTAGAGAAATCAATGTGTTTAAGTTGTATATCTAGTTCGTCGAAAGGATTTTAGGTCGCAGCTATATTTGGTGAACATAATTCCATCATCAGGTATCAACGGGAAAATTTTATTAAAATTTAGACATGGAAGCCATTAAAGCAAGACTAGCTTTCGGTGTTTGGAAGTTCAAAGTATGTTCGAGAGAAAGGTAACAAGTTGGACAATAAAGGAAAGAAGTGTAGTATACTGGGATACATAGATTGTGTCGGAGGTTACGGTGTTTGGAGTGCAAGTCGGATGTGTCTTTGGTTAATCGACATGTGACATTTGATAAGTTAGTGCTGCTGAAAGACAAGGCTTCAGAGAGTTCCGAAACATGTAAAGGTTAGGATATGCCAAACAATGTGGATGTGCTTATTTCAAATCGCATGTACGATATTGGATGGCATGAGTTGTTTTGAGAGTGAAAGAGATACAAGTAACCAGTGCCTATTTGCTTAGGTGTAATGTTATGAATAAGGAGGAAATAGTTGAAGATCAAAATTAAGAACTAAAGGCACAGAAAGAGAGACTGTTCAGAAAGAATGAACAGAAATAAAGAGGAAGTGACAGGTTCTTCGTCAGTTGTAGTTATGAAAATGGAAAAGGTGAGTAGTGAAGAGGCATAAGATGTGTTGATAGCTAGTTAGTCAGAGATTAGGTGTCAAACATTGATCATGGATTCAAGGCTTTGTTCCACAAGACACCAAATAAGTTCTGTTTTTATATGGTGTGTTTCTATACCTACGAGAATGATGCAAGCAAGATTACTGGAGTAGGTTCAACGAGAATCAAAATGTCCGATGGTGTAATGTGCAAGCTCACTAATGTGTGACACGTTCCAAAGTTGTGAAATCACTGATCTCTTTAGAGATGTTAGATTCTTTGGGTTGCAAGATAATGATTGAAAAGGATGCCCGGAAGATATCGAATTGTGGTAAAGATAGTTGAAAAAGTTAAGAAATTGGATCCGCTAAAGGAGAGGACTACCATAAGAGATTCTCGCATTTGATTAGAAAGTTCGTTGGATATTGATTCGACCCGGTTGTGGCATCTTAGGCATGAACATATCGTAAAGAAACGCTACGAAGCTTTGAAGAAGCATGGTTTAATCAACGAAGTGAACTTTAAGGAGCAGGAATTTTTGCAAGGAATGTGTCTACGAAAACCATAAGATAAGTTTCAGTAATCGTATAAAGGAATTGTTGAGTACGTTCACAATAGTTAGCATCCTAAACTAGTTCACTCTCTAGGTAGAGCTCATTATATCACATCATTCATCGATTTCTTTTAAAAAGTTCGGGTGAACTTGATGGTCAGATGCGTTTAAAAAGTTCGAGTGGATGTGACTTTGGAAAGTCAAACAGGTAAAGAAGCTAAATGTGCTTGGATCCGATAATGGTGGTAAGTTTACTTCTGCCAAGTCAAAGTAATTTTGTGAGGGGTATGGAGTAAAAAGGCACTTCACTACACCAGATGAAATGTAATCGAATGGAGTAACGAAAAGATAAAAGCAAACACTTCTAAAGAAATCAATGTGTTTGAGGCGTACATATATTTGTCAAAAGGATTTGGGGTTGAAGTTATATTTGAAGAACATACTTCCATCATCTGGTATCAACGAGAAAATTTCAAAAAAAATGGACAAGAAAGCCATTAAGGCTGGACTATCTTTAAGTGTTCAGAAGTTCAATGTATCTTTACGAGAAAGTAAACAAGTCGGATACTAAATGGAAAAAGAATCATACTAAGATACATAGATTGTGTGTAAGGTTACTGTGTTTGGAGTCCAAATAGGAAGCGTGTCTTGATTAGTCGACAAGCGACGTTTGATGACTTAGTGGTGCTGAAAGACAAGTCTTCAGGGAGTACCGAAAGGGAGTACCGAAACAAGTGAAGTTAAAGATATGCTACACAATGTGAATGTGCTTATTTCAAAGCGCATGTATGATATCAGATGGTAAGAGTTAATTTGATGGAAAGAGATTCTCTTAGCCAATGCATATTTGGTTCAGTGTATAGTGATGAATAAGGTGGAAATGATTGAAAGAAATTTAGACAAATAAAGAGAGTTATATGTTCTTCGTCAGTTGCATTAGGGGAGACAGGAGGTAAATAGTGAAGAGGCATATAATATGTTGATAGCTTGTTCGTCAGATTATGACTCAAACATAGATCATGGATTTATGGCATCGTTTCACATGACACCAAATAAGATGTGTTTCTATACCTATGAGTGAAAAGAGGATGCTTCGGCCCTTGAGGGTAATGAATGGTTGTTGGAGTTGGTTCAATGAGAATGAAAATGTTTGATGATGTAATGTGCATGCTCACCAATGTGTGGTATGTTCCAAAGCTGTGGAAATCGGCAATCTCTTTAAAGATGTTAGATTACCTAGGTGCAAGATAACAATTGAAATAGATACTCTAAATATATCGAAGGGATCAATCATGGTGATGATAGGTGAAAAAGTTGGGAACTTGAATTCCTTGAAGAGGACTATCAAGTGAGATTCTAGCATTTGATTAGAAAGTTCACAGTATACCGACTATGTCATCTTAGGCATTGACATGTCGCAAAGAAAAGCTACGAAGCTTTGAGGAAGAATGTTTTGATCAACAAAGTGAACTTTAAGAGCCTAAGTTTTTGCAAGGAATGTATCTATGAAAAGCACATGAAGATTAAATTCGGTAAGGGGTAAGATGATACAAAAGAAATTCATGTGTACGTTCAAAACATTAGGATCCTACACCAGTCCACTCTAAGTTGAGCTCATTATTTCACATCATTCATTGATGATTTCTCTCAAAAAGTTTGGGCGTACGTGATGGTCAGATGCGTTTACGAAGCTCAAGGAGTGAAGGAGACTTTTGGAAAGTAAACTGTTAAAAAGATAATTGTGCTTAAATCCGATAATGATGGTGAGTTTACTTCTGCCAAGTCTAAGAAATTTTGTAAAGGGTATGGAGTAGAAAGACACTTCACTACACCAGAAGAACTACAATCGAATGGAGTAACAAAGAGTATAAAGTAAAAACTTCTAGAGAAATCGATGTGTTTAAGCTGCCCGTCTAGTTTGTACAAAGAATTTTGGGTTGGAGCTATAGTTAGTGAACATAATTACATCACCATGTATCAAATGGAAAATTTCCCAGAAAATTTGGACAAGGAAGCCAGTGAGGCCAAACTAGACTATCTTTAGGTGTTTACAAGTTCAGTGTATGTCCACGAGAAACGAAACGCGTTGGATACCAAAGGAAAGAAGTGTGACTGAATGGGATACATAGATTGTGTCGGATGTTACAGGATTTGGAGTCCAAATAGGAAGAGTCTTGGTTAACCGATGTGTGACGTTAAATGAGTTAGTGGTGTTGAAAGACAAGGGCTTTAGGGAGTACCAAAACATGTGAAGATATAGGCATGCCAAACAATTTTGGATGTCCTTATTTCAAATCACAGGTTCGATATCGGATGATAGTTGTTGTTTAGAGCAAAAAAGAGTTAGGTAACCAACGCATGTTTGCTTCGGTGTAAAGTAATAAAAAGATGGAAATAGTTGAAGGTCGATGTTATGAACTAAAGGCACATCATGTTTATTTGCAAGAAATAAATGCATTTAAAGAGAGACTGCTCAAAAACATTGATCAGAAATAAAGAAGAGATAGGATTTTCGTCAGTTGCAGTTATGAAGATAGATAAGGTTAGTTGTGAAGAGGCATGTGAGTTGATAGCTTGTTCATCATGGATTGGGAGTCAAACAGTGGATCATGGATTCATGGCAGCGTCCCGCATGACACCAAATAAGGTGTGGTTCTATACCTATGAGAGAAAAGAGAATGTTTCGGCCCATATAGGTAAAGATGCATGCAAGATGTCTGAAGTTGGTTTAGTGAATAAAAATGTGTGATGGCGTAATGTGCATGCTCACTAATGTGTGATACGTTCTAAAGTTGTGGAAATCACCGATCTCTTTAGATGTGTTAGATTTTCTGAGTTGGAAGATAACGACTGAAATGGATACTCTAAAGATATCAAAGTAATCAATCGGGTTGATGATAGGTGAAAAAGTTAAGAACCCTTGTATCCGGTGAAGGGAAGGACTATCAAGGGTGATTCTAGCATTTGATTAGAAAGTTTGCAGGATATTAATTCCACCCGGATATTAATTCCACCCGGATGTGGCATCTCTATCATAAACATGTCACAAAGAAAAGGTACGAATCTTTGAGAAAGCATGGTTTGATTAACGACTTGAATCATGAGCTGGAATTTTTGCAAGGAACGTATCTAAGGAAAACATATGAAGATTAGTTTCGAAAATTACTGATCTCTTTAATGATATTATATTCTTCAGGTTGCAAGATAACGATTGAAGTTGATACTCTGGAGATATCGAAGGGATCAATCATGATGATGATAGGTCAAAAAGTTAGGAACTTGTATCCGCTAAAAGGGAGGACGATCACATAAGATTCGAGCATTTTATTAGAAAGTTCGCATGATATTGATTCCACCTGGCTGTGCCCAGGCATGGACATGTCGCAAAGAAAAGCTATAATGCTTTGAGGAAGCATGGTCTGATCAACGAAGTGAACTTTAAGTGTCACGCCCCGCTTCCCATAAACGGTGGAAGCGAGAGCGTTACAAAGGTCCGCATGAACTGGAGCGGTGAAGCTCGAGTTTATTACGCGTCTGTGATAACAACTTGCAGGGTTCTTGCTTGCTTTCCAGAACAATAAAAACATTATTAAATTACATGCCACAATCCAGAAGTTCGCAGAAATAAAAATTACAAGACAAGGCCTCAGCAGGGCCAAAGAAATACAACAACGACATACATCAATAAAAGATACAAATAGCAAATCCAGAGGGGAACAGCAATAGTCCGAGCTCTAGTCCTCCGCGGGGAGTGACTCAGCGTCAACGGCAAATTCCTGACTTTCCAAGTCAGGTGTCTCGAACAGATCTTCCTGGTACGCAGGCTCGGGATCTGACATACATTCCAAAAACACGAATGTATGTCAGCAAGGGTCTGCAAGAAAAGGTTAGCCGACCCAAGGCAAGGTGTAATAATAACGAAATATGAAATTTTGCGCAATATGTCTACAACATGGTTATAACAAATTTAAAGAAAGTAAAGTACTTTTAAGCATGGCAGTTCTACGAAATTTAAAACAACTTAGCAGTTCTAATGTATTTAAAACAAGTGGGCAGTTTTAAAGTACGACTAAATTTGTGACAATCATTTCCATTTTCATGCAATATTTATCTAACATGCTTAGGGTTCTCGCCTTTAAGACGTGATGAGTAAGTCATTCTTCTCGCGGGGGTATAATCGCGATTGATACTAACCCACCGTATAGGTGGTGTTCTTAAAGACATGACCCTTTCATACGCTTAGCGACCGCTCAACCCTAACCCCACCCGAAAATGTGCTGGCACGGGCCAGCCTAATCACGAATGCACGTGTTCACGAAATCGAGATGTTTGCCTTGAAGCAAACGATTTTTACGAATTCAAGTTGTTCAAAGTGTTCCGTCAATGTCCATAGTACTAAGCAATTCAAGAGTGCGTTTTAATCAAGTGTGTATGGCATGAAGTGAAGCGTATTGAGATTTAATGTATTCTAAAACAAGGGAATACAATTTTTAAATGGAGTAACAATTTAAAAGATTAATAGTTCAATAATTTGATCAAGGTAGCACACTTGCCTGACTGCGATGATTTTGGGTGTCCAAGCAATTTATGGAAAAATACACGACGTATCTGCGTTATTAAACATACAATATCAGACTAGTCAAACACAACCGATCAAACTAACAACCTATAATTTAACAACCTAGGTGTAATCTTGCTAGTTAATAAACCCAACCCAATAACACAATTTTAAACCCAATACCCATTTTAAAATCCAATAAGTTAGTTCATGTGAACTATACCCAATAAGCTAATTCCTCAAACCCATTTACTTAAAACCCTAAGGCTATATCCAAAATCCATTAACATGGCACCCAAACCCAATAGCTACAATTTAAACTAAACAAGGGTTATTACCCAATACCCAATAGCACAAACTTAAACCCAATAAGAAATATCTCTTAAACCCAAACCCATTTGGAGAACTTAAACCCATTAAGAAAAACCCAATAACATTTCACCTTATCTCTTCTTCTTCTTCTTCTTTACTGTCTTCTTCTGTTTTCTTCTTTTCCTTTTTTTTTCTTTTTCTACAACAGATCTGACTCTCTTTCTTTTTTTTGTTTACAGGGGCTCACGCAAGGGGGGCTCGGCGGCTATGGCGGCAAGGGCGTATGGCGGCGGTGGCTAGGGCAGCGGCCTGGAGCACGGGGAGCGGCTGCTGCTGCTGCTGGGGAGACGCGCGCGACGGCGTAAGGCGGCGGCGGCCAGCTAGGGCACGGCGGTGGCGGCTAGGGGCGGCGCGTGCGGCGATTAGGGCAGCGGGAGGCGCGGCCTGGGGAGGAGAGGCACGGGAGAGAGGGGAGAGAGGGGAGAGAGGAGATGGGTTTGAATGTATGTGGGTTTGTAGTTGTTTTGATCTGAAATGTTTTCAGATCTTTCTCTTCTCCTCTCAACTTCTGTTTTCAATTTGATTTTCTGGTTTGATTTTTGGATGTGGATTTGTTGGCTGAAAGTTGTTTTGATTTGGTTTGGGATTTGTGGCTGAGGGGTTTGATTTGGTTTCTTGCTGCGTTGATGAGGCCTTGGGTATGCTGATGAAGAAATACCAACAGAGAAGGGGGACACATTGAAGGGGGAGGTTGGCTGTGGGGAAGGGAAATGAAGACGTTAGTTGAATCTCACCGATTCATTCGGTGGGATTCAATAGGTTAGGTAGGTTAATCGATAAATTAATTAGGGATAATTAATTAGGGTTAAGATTTAATTAATTGCGCCATGGTAAAAAGTAAAAACCCGAGACGTGCTCGCGTCGACGCGTAGAAATAGGTTTCGTGCATGAAAACATCTGGATAATCAAAACAAAGTACGGCACACAACGAAATCAAAACGCCTAGAAATACTGGTCGTTACATTAAGGAGTTGAAGTTTTTGCAAGGAATGTATCTATGAAAAGCATGTGAAGATTAAATTCGATGAGGGGAAACATAATACAAGAAAAATTCATGTGTACGTTCACAACATTTAGGATCCTACACCAGTTCACTCTATAAGTGGAGCTCATTATTTCACATCATTCATCGATAATTTCTCCCAAAAAATTTGGGTGTATGTGATGGTCAGATGCGTTTAAGAAGTTCACAATAGAAGAGACTTTTAAAAATTCAACAGTGTAAAAAGCTAATTGTGCTTAGATCCGATAATGTTGGTAAGTTTACTTCTAATGTGTTTAAGGAATTGTATATGAAGTATGGAGTTAAAAGGCACTTCATTACACTGGGGAGAACTGCAATCGAATGAAGTAACGAGGATAAAGGAAACACTTCAAGAGAAATCAAAGTGTTTAAGGTATATATCTAGTTGTCAAAAGTATTTTGAATCGAAGATATATTTGGTTAACACAATTCCATCATCCAGTATCAACAGTAAAATTTCAAGAAAATTTGGACATGGAAGCCAATGATGCTAAACTAGACTATCTTTAGGCGTTTAGAAGTTCAGTGTATATTCACAAGAAAGGTGACAAGTTGGATACCAAAGGAAAGAAGTGTCATACTGTGATACATAAATTGTGTCAAATGTTACAAGGCTTGGAGTCAAGATATGAAGAGTCTTGGTTAATTGACAAGCAATATTTGATGAGTTAGTGGTGCTGAGAGATAAGGCTTCCGTGAGCACCGAAACAGGAGAAGGTACGGATAGGCCAAACGATGCGGATGTGCTTATTTCAAAGCACACGTTCAATATTGGATGGCAAGAGCCGTTTTGAGCGAAAGAGATTCTGGCAGACAGTGCATATTAGCTTCAGTGAAATGTAATGAAAAAGATGAAAATAATTAAACATTGATGTTAACTACTAAAAGCACAACATGCTTTATTTGTAAGAAATTCTGGCATAAAAAGAGAGACTGCTCAGAAGCAATCAACAAAAATAAAGAGGAAATGATATGTTATTCGTCAGTTACAGTTGTGAAAACGGATGAAGTTAGTAGTGAAGAGGCACATCATGTGTTCATAGCTTGTTCGTGAGAGATTGGGAGTTAAGCATGGATCATGGATTCATGACACCAAATAAGATGTGTTTCTATACCTACGAGAGAGAAAATAATGTTTCAACCCTTATGGGTAATGATTCATGCAAAGTTGTTGAAGTTGATTCAGTGAGAATCAAAATATTTGATGGCGTAATGCGCATGCTTCCTAATGTGTGATACATTCCAGAACTGTTGAAATCACCAAACTCTTTAGAGGTGTTAGAGTCTCTAGGTTGCAACATAATGATTGAAGTGAATGCTCTTAAGATATCGAAGGGATCAGTCGTGGCAATGATAGGTGAAAAAGTTAGGAACTTGTATCCGAAGAGGATGACTATCATGTGAGATTCTAGCATTTGATTAGAAAGTTCGCATGATATTGATTCGACCCGGCTGTGGCATCTTAGGCATGGACATGTCTTAAAGAAAAGCTACAAAGCTTTGAGGAAGCATGGTTTGAGCAATGAAGTGAACTTTAATGAGCTGGAGTTTTTGCGAGGAATGTACCTACAAAAGCATATGAAAATTAGTTTCGGTAAAGGGAAATCATACTGCACGAGGAATTCTTGAGTACGTCCAAAATAACATTTAGGATCATATACCAGTTCACTCTTTAGGTTGAGATCGTTATTTCACATCATTCCTCGATGATTTCTCCCAAAAATTTTGGTGTACGTGATGATCAGGTGTGTTTAAGAAGTTCAATGGGTGTAGGCTTTTGAAAAGTCAAACTGGGAAAAAGCAAATTGTGCTTAGATCCAATAATGATGGTCACTTCTACTGGGTCTAAGGAATTTTGTAGGGAGTATGGAGTAAAATGGCACATCAATACACCAGAAGAACTTCAATACAATGGAGCAACAAAAAAGGATAAAGAAAACACTTCTAAAAACAATGTGTTACATCTAATTTGTCGAAAGGATTTTGGATCGAAACTATATTTGATGAACATAATTCCATCACTAAGTATCAACGAGAAAATTTCAAAGAAAATTTGGTCATGGAAGCCAGTGAGGCAAGGCTAGACTATCCTTAGGTGCTTAGAAGTTCAGTATATGTTCACGATAAAGGTAACAAGTTAGATACCAAAGGAAAAAATGTGTGTCATAATGGGATACATAGATTGTATCGAAGGTTACGGGGATTGGAGTCCAAATAGGAAGAGTCTTGGTTAATTAACATGTGACATTTGATGAATTAGTGGTCCTGAAAGGCAATGCTTCAAGGGGTACCGAAATATGTGAAGGTAAGGATATGCCAAATAATGTGGATGTGCTTATTTCAAATTGCAGATTCGAAATCGAATGGCATGAGTAGTTTTGAGCGAAGCAGATTCAGGTCGCCAGTGCCTATGTGTGTTGGTGTAAAGAAATGAAAAAGGCAAAAATAGTTGAAGATCGGAGTTAAGAACTAAAGGCACAACGTGCTTTATTTGCAAGAAATTCGAGCATTAAAAGAGACACTGCTTAGAAGGAACGGAAATAAAGAGGAGGTGCTAGGTTCTTCGTCAGTTGCAATGTTAACAATGCGCAGGTTAATGGTGAACAGGTATAAGATATGTTGATAGCTGGTTCGTTAGAAATTAAGAGGCAAGCATGGATCATAATTCCATCACCAGGTATCAATGGTAACATTTCAAAGAAAATTTAAATATGGTAAGCTAGTGACGCTAGACTATCTTAGATGTTTAGAAGTCAGTATATGTTCATGAGAAAGGTAACAAATTGAATATCAAAGGAAAGAAATGTGCCATACTAGGATACATAGATTGTGTCGAAGGTTACAAGGTTTGGAGTCCAAATGTGAAAAGTATTTGTTAATCGACATGCGACGTTTGATGATTAACTGTTGATGAAAGAAAGAGGCTTTAGGAAGTATCGAAACAATTGAAGATAAGGATATGCTAAACAATTTGGATGTGCTTATTTAAAATCGCATGTTCAATATTAGATGGCATGAGTTGTTATGAGCAAAAGAGATTCAGATGGCCAGTGCCTATTTGCTTCAGTGTAAAATAATGAATAAGGCTGAAATAGTTGAAAATCAATATTAACAATTGAAGGAACATCATGTTTTATTTTCAAGAAATAAAGGCATCAAAATAGAGACTGCTCAGAAAGAAGGATCAGAAATAAAGAGGAAGTGATAGGTTCTTCGTCATTTGCAGTTATGAAGACAGAGAAAGTTAGTGAAGAGGCATATGATGTGTTGATAGCTTGTTAGTCGGAGAGTGACTGAAGGCCAAGTATGGATCATGTATTTATGGCGTCGTTCCGCATGACACCAATTCAATACATATGAGATAAAAGTGGATGTTTTGGCCCGTATGAGTAATGATGCATGCAAGGTTGTTGAAGTTGGTTCAGTTAGAATCAAAATATTTTATGGTGTAATGTGCATGCTCACTAATGTGTGGTACGTGCCAAAGTTATGGAAACCACCGATCTCGTTAAAGGTGCTAGATTCTTTGGGTTGAAGGATAATGATTGAAATGGATGTTCTTAATATATAAAGAAGGGATCAATCGTGGGAATGATTGGTGAAAACATTAGGAACTTGTATCCGCTAAAGGACTATCATGGGATATTCTATCATTTGATTAGAAAGTTCGCACGATATTTATTGGACTCGGTTGTGGCATCTCAGACATGGACATGTCGCAAAGAAAAGCAATGAAGCTTTGAAGAAGCTTGATATTGCCAACTAAGTGAACTTTAAGAAGCTGAAGTTTTTGCAATGAATGTATCAATGAAAACCATATGAAGCTTAGTTTCGGTTGGGGGAAGCATAATACAGGTGTAGTTCTAAGTACGTTCACAACATTTAGCATCGTACAACTGCTCACTCTCCCGGTAGAGCTCGTTATTTTATATCATTCATCGATGATTTTTCATGAAGAGTTTAGGGGAACGAGATTTCATGTGCGTTTAAGAAGTTCAAGGAGTGGAGAAGACTTGTGGAAAATCAAACGAGTAAAAAGATAAATGTGCTTAAATCTGATAATGGTAGTGAGTTTATTTTTACGGAGTCTAAGGAATTTTGCAATGAGTATGGAGTGAAAATTCACTTCACTATGCCGAAGAATTGCAATCGAATGGCGTAACAAAGAGGATAAAGGAAACATTTCTAGATAAAGCGACGTGTTTGATGTGTTCATCTAGTTTGACGAAAGGATTTGGGGCTGAAGCTATATTTGATGAATATACTTCCATTATCATGTATCAACGGTAAAATTTCAAAGAAAATTTCGACAGGGAAGTCAATGAGACTAGACAATCTTTAGGTGTTTAGAAGTTTAGTGTGTGTTCACAAGAAAGTTAACAAGTAGGATACCAAAGGGAAGAAGTGTCATACTAGGATACATAGATTGTGTCGAAGGTTACGGGGAAGTTAACAAGTAGGATACCAAAGGGAAGCAGTGTCATACTAGGATACATAGATTGTGTCGAAGGTTACGGGGTTTGGAGTCCAAATAGGAAATGTCTTGGTTAATCGACATGCACCGTTTGATGAGTTAGTTGGTTGCATTGATGAGTTAGTTGTGCTGAAAGACAAGGCTTCAGTGAATACCGAAACAGGTGAAGGTAAGAATATGCCCATCAATGTGGATGTGCTTATTTCGAATGGCATGTAAGATATCTGATGGTAGGAATTGTTTTGAGCAAAAGGGATTTAGGTCGCCAATGCATATTTTCTGTGGTGTAAAGTAATGAAAAAAGCATAAATAGTTGAAGATCGATGTATGAACTAAAGGTACATCATGCTTTATTTGCAGGAAATTCAAGCATTGAAAGAGACTGCTTAGAAAGAAGAAACAGAAATAATGAGAAAGTGAGGTTCTTCGTCAATTGCAATTGTGAAGACGGATGAGGTTGGTAGTGAATAGGCCTATGATGTGTTGATAGCTTGTTCGTCAAATATTGAGAGTCAATCATGGAATGGATCCATGGCATCATTACGCATGACACCAAATAATGTGTGTTTTTATACCTACGAGAAAAAAGAGGATGTTTCAGCCTTTAAGCGCAATGATTCATGCAAGGTTATTTGAGTTGGTTCAGCGAGAACCAAAATGTTTGATGGCTCAATGCAAAAACTCACTAGTGTGGAGCGTTCCAAAGTAGTGGAAATCACTGATCTCTTTAGTGGTATTAGATCTATGGGTTGCAAGAGAACGATTGAAATTGACGCTCTAAAGATATCGAAGGGATCAATCATGGTGAAGATAGGTCAAAAAGTTTGGATCTTGTATCCGCTGAAGAGGACTATCACGAGGGATTCTAGAATTTAATTAGACAATTTGCATGATATTGATTCGACCCGGTAATGGCATATCAGGCACGGACATGTCGCAAAGAAAAGCTACCGAACTTTAAGGAAGCATGGTTTGATCAACGAAGTGAACTTTAAAGAGTTGGAGTTTTAGCAAGGAATGTATCTACGAAAAGTATATGAAGATTAAAATCGATAAGGGGAAACATAAAACAAGAGAAATTTGTGTGTATGTTCACAACATTTAGGATCCTACACCAATTCACTCACTACGTGGACCTCATTATTTCACATCATTCATCGATAATTTCTTCCGAAAAGTTTAGATGTACGTGATGGTCAGATGCGTTTAAGAAGTTTAAGGCGTGGAGACTTTTAGAAAGTCAAACGGGTAAAATGCTTATTGTGCTTAGATACGATAATTGTGGTGAGTTTACTAAGGAATTTGGTGTGGAGTATGGAGTAAAAAGACACTTCACTACACTAGGAAGAACTGCAATCGACTAGAGTAATGAAGAGGATAAAGAAAACACTTCTAGAGAAATCGATATATTTGTTGTGTATATCTAGTTTACCAAAAATATTTTGGGTCAAAGCTACATTTGGTGAACATAATTCCATCATCAGGTATCGAGGAGAAAATTTCAAAGAAAAGTTTAATAGTGAAGTCAGTGAGGCTATACTAGACTATCTTTGTGTTCATAAGTTCAGTGCAAGTTCACGAGAAAGGTAACAAGTTGGATACCAAAGGAAATTAGTGTGTCATACTGGGTTACAGAGATTGTTGTCAGAGGTTATGGTGTTTGGAGTCCAAACAGGAAGTCTTTGTTCATCGATATGTGCCGTTTGATGAGTTGGTTGTACTGAAAGACAAGGCTTCAAAGAGTAATGAAACAAGTAAAGGTAAAAATGTGCCAATCAATGTGGATGAGCTTTTTCCGAATGGCTGGGTATTGTTTGAGGCGAAAGAGATTCAGGTAGATAGTATCTTTTTGCTTCGGTTAAAGTAATCAAAAAGGCAAATTTAGTTGAAGATCGAAGGTAAGAACTAAAGGCACAACATGCTTTATTTGCAAGAAATTCAAGTTTTGAAAGAGAGACTATTCAGAATTAAAGAGATGGGTTCTTTGCCAATTGCAGGTGTGAATAGGTTGGAGGTTAGAAGTGAAGAGGTATATGATGTATTGATAGCTTGTTCGGAGATTGTGAGTCAAGTATGGATCATGGATTCATGGTGTCGTTTCACCTATGACACCGAATAAGGTGTGTTTCTATACCAACGAGAGAAAAGATGATTTTTCAGCTTTTATGGGTAATAATGCATGCAAGTTTGTTGGAATTTGTTGGGTAAGAATCAAATGTTTGATGGCGTAATTCAAACGATCACTAATGTGTGTTATGTTCTAAAGCTATGGAAATCACTAATCGGATTAGAGATGTTAGATTCTATGGGTTGCAAGATAATGATTGAAATGGATGCTCTGAAGATATCGAAGGAATCAATCGTGGTTATGATATGTGAAAAAGTTAACACACTTGTATTCACTGAAGAGGAGGACTAGCATGGGAGATTCTATCATTGAATTAGACAGTTCGTAGAATATTCATTTGATCCTATTGTGGCATCTCAGGCACAAACATGTCGTAAAGAAAAGTTACTAAGCTTTGGGAAAGCATGATTTGATCAACGAATTGACCTTTATGCAGCTAGAGTTTTGCAAAAGAATGTATCGACGAAATGAATATGAAGATTAGTATCGATGAGCAAAAATATAATACAAGAGGAATTCTTGAATACGTTCATAACATTTAGGATCCTACACAAGTTCACTTTATAGGTGGAGAGCGTTATTTCACGTCATTCATCGATAATTTCTCTAGAAAAGTTTGGGTGTACATGATGATTGGATGCGTTTAAAAAGTTCAAGAGTGGAGGAGACTTGTGGAAAGTCAAATGGGTAAAAAGCTAAATGTGCTTAGATCTAATAATGATGGTGAATTTACTTTTGCTGAGTCTAAGGAATTTTATAATGAATATTTAGTAAAAAGGCACTTTAGTACGCCGGACGAACTGCAATCGAATAGAGTAACGAAGAGGATGAATGAACTACTTCTAGAAAAACCGACGTGATTGATGTGTATATCTAGTTTGTCGAAAGGATTTTGGGTCGAAGATATATTTGGTTAACATAATTAAATCATCGGATATCAACCGAAATATTTCAAAGAAAATTTGGACATTGAAGCCAGTGGAAAGAAGTGTGTCCTACCGTGATACATAGATTGTGTCAGAGGTTACGATGCTTGGAGTCCAAATAGGAAGAGTCATGGTTAATTGACAAGCAATGTTTAATGAGTTAGTGGTGCTGAAAGACATGGCCTCAGAGAGCACCGAAACAAGTGGAGGTAAGGATAGGCCATACAATGTGGATGCGCTTATTTCAAAGCACATGTTCAATATTGGATAGCAAGAATTGTTTTGAGTGCAAGAGATTTTGGTAGCCAGTGCATATTAACTTCGGTGTAAAGTAATGAAAAAGACCGAATTAGTTAAAAGTCAATGTTAACAACTAAAGACACAACATGCTTTATTTGTAAGAAATTCTAGGATAGAAAGATAAACTACTCAGAAGGAATGAACAGAACTAAAGAGGAAATAATAAGTTCTCAGTTGCAGTTTTGAAGACAAATGATGTTAGGAGTGAAGAGGCATATGATGTGTTGATAGCTTGTTCGTCAGAGATTAGGAGTTAAGCATGGATCATGGATTCTTGGCAACGTTCCGCATGACACCAAATAAGGTGTGTTTCTATACCTACGAGAGAAAAGAGTGTTTCGATCCTTGCAGGAAATGATGCATGCAAGGATGTTAGAGTTGGTTCAGCAAGATTCAAAATATGTGATGGCATAATATGATTCTATGGATAAGGATTAAAATGGATTAAGGATTGAAATGGATGCTCTCAATATACCGAAGGGATCAGTCATGGTTATGATAGATGAAAAAGTTGGGAACGTGTATCCACTGAAGGGAATGATTGTCATGGGAGATTCTAGCATTTGATTAGAAAATTTGCATGATATCGATTCGATCTGGCTGTCATATCTTAGGTATGGACATGTCGCAAAGAAAAGCTACAAAGCTATAAGGAAGCATGGTTAATGAAGTGAACTTTAAGGAGCTGGAGTTTTTGCAAAGAATGTATCTAGGAAAAGCATATGAAGATTAGTTTCGACAAGGGGAAGCTTAATACAGAGGGAATTCTTGTGTGTATTCATAACATTTTGGAATATATACCTGTTCACTCTCTAAATGGAGCTCATTATTTCACATCATTCATCGATGATTTCTCCTGAAAAGCTTGGGTGTGCATGATGGTTAGATGTGCTCAAGAATTTCAAGGAGAAGAGCAGACAAAGTCAAACGAGTAAAAAGTTAAATATGGATAGATCCGATAATGATGGTTAGTTTACTTCTAATACGTCTTAAGGAATTTTATGAAAAGTATGGAGTAAAAAGGCACTTCACTACACCAGAAGAATTGCAATCAAATGGAGTAATGAGGATAAAAACACTTCTCGAGAAATCGATGTGTACGAGGTGTAATCTAGGTTGTCAAAATGTTTATGGGTCGGAGCTATATATGGTGAACATAGACATTGATGCCAATGAGGCTAAACTATCTTTAAGTGTTTAGCAGTTCAATGTATGTTCACATGAATGATAACAAGTTAGATGACAAAGGAAAGAAGTGTCATACTGTGATACATAGATTGTGTTGGAGATTACAGGATTTGGAGTCCAAATAGAAAGAGTCTTGGTTAATCGACAAGCAACGTTTGATTAGTTAATGGTGCTGAAAGACATGTCTTCATGGAGTACCAAAACAAGTGAAGGTAAGAATATGCTAAACAATGTAGATGTGCTTATTTCATAGCGCATGTTCGATATCGTAGGACGACCTATCTTGAGCGAAAGCGATTCTATTAGCCCATGCATATTTGCTTCAATGTAAAGTAATGAAAAAGGCAGAAATAGTTGAAGATCAATATTAAAAACTGAAGGCAAAACATGCTTAATTTGCAAGAATTCCGACATTGAAAGAGAGACTGCTCAGAAAGAAGGAATAAAAAAGGAAGTGATATGTTCTTCATCAGTTGCAATTGTGAAGACGAAAGATGTTAGTAGTGAAGTGACATGTGGTGTTGTTAGGTTGTTTATCAGAGATTGGGAGTTAAGCATGGATCATGAATTCATGGCATCATTCCACATTGCACCAAATACAGTGTTTCCATACCTACAAAAGAAAATAGGATATTTCGGCCTTTATGGGTATTGATGCATGCATGGATGTTAAGTTGTTTCAGTGAGAATCAAAATGTTTAAGGTCCTAATGTGCATTCTCACTAATGTGTGGTACGTTCAAAAGCTGTGGAAATCACCAATCTTTTTAGAATTGTTAGATTCTCGGGGTTGCAAGATATCGATTAAAGAGCACTTCACTACACCAGAAGAATTGCAATCGAATGGAATAATGAAGAGGAAAAAGGAACACTTCTAGAGAAATCAATGTGTTTAAGGTGCATATCTAACTCGTCGAAAGGATTTTAGGTCGCAGCTATATTTGGTGAACATAATTCCATCATCAAGTATCAACGCAAATATTTTATAAAAATTTAGACATTGAAGCCATTAAAGCAAGACTAGCTTTCAGTGTTTAGAAGTTCAATGTATGTTCTGGAGAAAGGTAACAAGTTGGATAATAAAGGAAAGAAGCGTAGTATACTAGGATACATACATTGTGTTGGAGGTTACGGGGTTTGGAGTGCAAGTCGGATGTTTCTTTGGTTAATTGACATGTGACATTTGATAAGTCAGTGCTGCTGAAAGACAAGGCTTCAGAGAGTTCCGAAACATGTAAAGGTTAGGATATGCTAAACAATGTGGATGTGCTTATTTCAAATCGCATGTACGATATTGGATGGCAGGAGTTGTTTTGGGAGTGAAAGAGATTCAAGTAACCAGTGCATATTTGCTTAGGTGTAATGTTATGAATAAGGAGGAAATAGTTGAAGATCGAAATTAAGAACTAAAAGCACACCATGCTTTTATCTGCAGAAGCACTGAAAGAGAGACTGCTCAAAAAGAATGAACATAAATAAAAAGGAATTGATAGGTTCTTCATCAGTTGTAGTTATGAAAACGGAGGAGGTTAGTAGTGAAGAGGCATAGGTGTGTTTATAGCTTGTTCGTCAGAGATTGTGAGTCAAACATTGATCAGGGATTCAAGGCTTTGTTCCACATGACATCAAATAAGTTGTGTTTTTATAAGGTGTGTCTCTCTACCTACAAGAGAAAAGAGTATGTTTCGGCCCTTATGGGTAATGATGCATGCAAGATTACTGGAGTTGGTTCAATGAGAATCAAAATGTTCGATGGTATAATGTGCAAGCTCACTAATGTGTAATACATTCCAAAGTTGTCAAATCACTAATCTCTTTAGAGATGTTAGATCTTTGAGTTGCAAGATAACAATTGAAACAGATGCACAAAAGCTATCAAAGGGATCAATTGTAGTAATGATAGTTGAAAAAGTTATGAAATTGTATCCGCTAAATGAGAGGACTATCATAGGTGATTCTAGCATTTGATTAGAAAGTTCAAAGGATATTGATTCGACCCGATTGTGGCATCTCAGGCATGAACATGTCACAAAGAAAGGCTACAAAGCTTTACCAAAGCATGGTTTGATCAACGAAGTGAACTTTAAGGAGATGGAGTTTTTGCAAGGAATGGGTCTACGAAAAGCATATGAAGATTAAGGGTAAGCATAATACAAAAGGAATTCTTGAGTACGTTCACAGCAACCTTTAGCATCCTACACCAGTTCACTCTCTAGGTAAAGCTCGTTATAGCACATCATTCATCGAGATGATTTCTCCTAAAAAGTTTGGATGAATTTGATGGTCAGATGTGTTTGAATAGTTCAAGGAGTGGATGTCACTTTGGAAAGTGAAACGAGTAAGAAGCTAAATGTGCTTAGATCGAATAATGGTGGTAACTTTACTTTTGCTGAGTCGACGGAATTTTGTGAGGGGTATGGAGTAAAAAGGCACTTCACTACACCAGAAGAAATGTAATCAAATGCAGTAACAGAAAGGATAAAACAAACACTTCTAAAGAAATCGATGTGTTTGAAATGTACATGTATTTGTCAAAAGGATTTGGGGTCGAAGTTATATTTGAAGAACATACTATTAACATCAGGTATCAACAAGAAAATTTCAAAGAAAATTTGGACATGAAAGCCATTAAGGCTAGACTATCTTTAGGTGTTTAGAAGTTCAATGTATCTTCACAAGAAAGTAAACAAGTTGGATACCAAATGGAAGAAGTGTGTCATACTAAGATACATAAATTGTGTCGGGGGTTACGGTGTTTGGAGTCCACATAGGAAGATTGTCTTGATTAGTTGACAAGCGATGTTTGACGAGATAGTGGTGCCGAAAGACAAGTCTTCAGCGAGTACCAAAACAAGTGAAGTTAAGGATATGCCATACAATATAAATGTGCTTATTTCAAAGTGCATGTTCGATATCGGATGGCATGAATTATTTTGAGGGAAAGAGATTATGTTAACCAATGCATATTTGGTTCAGTGTAAAGTGATGAATAAGGCGGAAATAATTGAATGTCAATGTTAAGAATGCAAGGCACAACATGCTTTATTTGAAAGAAATTTAGACATTGAAAGAGAGACCGCTTGGAAAGAAGGAACAAAAATAAAGCAAGTGATATGTTCTTCGTCAGTTGCATTTGGGAAGACAGAGGAGGTAAATAGTGAATAGGTATATAATATGTTGATAGCTTGTTCGTCAGATTATGACTCAAAAATAGATCATAGGGTTATGGCATCGTTTCATGTCACCAAATAAGATGTGTTTCTATACCTACGAGTGAAAAGAGGATGCTTTGGCCCTTGTGGGTAATGAAGCAAGCAAGGATGTTGGAGTTGGTTCAGTGAGCATGAAAATGTTTAATGATGTAATGCGCATTTCCACCAAATGTGTGGTATGTTCCAAAGCTGTGGAAATCTGCAATCTCTTTAAAGGTGTTAGATTATCTAGGTTGCAAGCTAACGATTGAAATGGATGCACTGAATATATTGAAGGGATCAACATGGTGATGATAGGTGAAAAATTTAGGAACTTGTATTCCTTGAAGAAGAGGACTATCATGCAAGATTCTAGCATTTGATGATAGGTGAAAGTTCACAGTATATTGATTCGACCCGGCTGTCATCTTAGGCATTGACATATCGCAAAGAAAAGCTACGAAGCTTTGAGGAAGAATGTTTTGATCAACAAAGTGAACTTTAAGGAGCTTAAGTTTTTGTAAGGAATGTATCTACGAAAAGCATAAGAAGATTAAAATCGGTAAGGAAAAACATGGTGATGATAGGTGAAAGTCCACAGTATATTGATTAGACCCGGCTGTCATCTTAGGCATTGACATGTCGCAAAGAAAAGCTACGAAGCTTTGAGGAAGAATGTTTTGATCAACAAAGTGAACTTTAAGGAGCTTAAGTTTTTGCAAGGAATGTGTCTACGAAAAGCATATGAAGATTAAATTCGGTAAGGGAAAACATAATACAAAAGAAATTCATGTGTGTCGTTCACAACATTTAGGATCCTACACCAATTCACTTTCAAGGTTGAGCTCGTTATTTCACATCATTCATTGATGATTTCTCCCAAAAAGTTTGGGTGTACGTGATGGTCGAGTGCGTTTAAGAAGCTCAAAGGAGTGAAGGCGACTTTTGGAAAGTCGAACGATTAAAAAGATAATTGTGCTTAGATCTGATAATGATGGTGAGTTTACTCCTGCAAAGTCTAAGAAATTTTGTGGGGAGTATGGAGTAGAAAGGCACTTCATTACACCGGAAGAACTACAATCGAATGGAGAAACAAAGAGTATAAAGGAACTACTTCTATAAAAATCGATGTGTTTAAGGTGTACATCTATTTTGTACAAAGAATTTTGGGTCGAAGTTATATTTGGTGAACATAATTCCATCATCATGTATCAAAGTGAAAATTTCACATAAAATTTGGACATGGAAGCCGATGAGGCTAGACTAGACTTTGTTTAGGTGTTTACAAGTTCAGTGTATGAACACGAGAAAGGAAACACGTTGGATACCAAGTGTGACAGAATGGGATACATAGCTTGTGTCGGATGTTACAGGATTTAGAGTCCAAATAGGAAGAGTCTTGGTTAACCGACATGTGACGTTATATGAGTTATTGGTGTTGAAAGACAATGCTTTATGGAGTGTTAAGGTTTCTATCATGCATAAACAAGTTTATACGCAGCGGAAAAATAGAAACCTATCAAGATCCATGCGTTTTCAAATTGATTTGATCAGATTACTAACCTTTTTTGACGATTTGAATGTATCGGACTACAGATGCTGCTCTACGAATGACCACCCTCTATCGGTATCCACACGCGAACGTCACGAACAAAAATTGCGAGGGTGCTAGCTCCTTCTCCGCAACTAGGGTTTCTCTCTCTTTCGATCTTCGCTTTTCACAAAAACGGGAGAGATAGATTGAATGCGTAAAAAGATTTTTACTGAAATCCTCTCCATATCATATATAGAATCCCACGTTAACCCTTTAATGTGTTTCAGTTACGCAACGATATCTTTAAGAATAATATCTTAACAAGATACATTATCCGTTAACTCTTTAACACGTTTTAGTAACGCAGCGATTATCTTAGGGATAATATCTCAACGAGATACAATATCTGACAGTTAATATATTTCACCTTGTTACAAATTTCAAATCAAATTCGAATCATGTTTAAACCATATCCTATCCATTATGCTCTTTGTGTGCGACCCAATAGTCTCATATCAAATTGGCAGTGAGCCTAATTCCATTAAAAGCCCACTAGTCATAATTGGCCTCTATCAAGACATTATGACTGCCCAATTATTATGAATATCGTTAGTCTGATATTAACCTAACCAATAGACCAAGTCATAACTATTGTCACATGATATCGGATTTGAACATAAGTCATGGACAGTGTCATAGTCATGGACAGTGACATACTTATATTGTTCAAACATTTAATTTCTCGCTTACTAAGTAGACTGATAAAATCAAATGACATTCATTTGAGCACGGCCATGCATTTCTCAGTCCTACTTATCGAGGGGCTCATTAGATCTCTCTCATAAGAGGGTAAAATTCCATCTTGTTCATTCACTTTTCTCTGCATAATTCACATCATGTTCAATCATAACCTTTATGATTATCTGATTAAAGATAACGTTTGGTTATGTCAAAACATGATGTTCCTTATGTAAGAAACTGTGATGATCTCAGGTCTAAAGATTCTATGGCATGACTATTATAAGATCATTTATGATACTGATCCATGTAATGATCTCATAGCGAGTCTATCCAGTACCTTATTCTCCAACAAGTACCTATATGTTTAATTTGTATCACCATACATATAATTATCTCATAATTATGAACCAAACTCATACCAGTCTCAATTCATCATTATACCTTTAACGATGAATGACTAGGGATGCTTAGAATAACATAAATCAGCTATTCAAACATTATTATAATGAAACATGCAAGCAATATAACAATAACAATAAGAGAAACATTTTATAAATGAAAAATGACATAACATAAAGGTCCAAATATTTGGCCTAGGGCATAACCACTAACAGGGAGTACCAAAACATGTGAAGATATGAGCATGCCAAATAATTTGGGATGTGCTTATTTCAAATCCCAGGTTCGATATCGGATGATAGGAGTTGTTTTAAGCAAAAAAGAGTTATAGGTTAACCCATGCCTATTAGCTTCGGTGTAAAGTAAAAAAAGATGGAAATAATTGAAGGTCAATGTTAAGAACTGCTCAAAAACAATGATCAGAAATAAAGAAGAAATAAAGAGGAAGTGATATGTTCTTCGTCAGTTCCAGTTATGAAGTTGGAGAATGTTAGTTGTTAAGAGGCATATGTGTGTTTATGGCTTGTTCGTCAAGGAGTGGGAGTGATAGGTTCTTCGTCAATTGCAAACGTGAAGACACCGGAAGATATATTTTTTGTCCAATGTGCTGATGGCTATTCCCATCTGATGATCAATTGGACTAAAATATCTACCGTGACATACATCCTCTTTTTCGCTAGAGTAATATGTAAGCCTAGTGCCCAAATGATACTGAAACTTGTATCAAAATCTGGAAAGAGAGCCACATCTTCAAGATGTCCCATAGTCAGACCAGTGTTTTTGTTGTTGATATCAATATGCAAGTGAAAAAAAATTGATACTTTATGGTGTTAATGTTTTACAGATGTGTAACTTTATCAAATATTGTGGGTAAATCCAGAATGCACTAGGAAACATAGAATATGAACATTAGTGAAAGAAAGATATTGAAACAAGGTTTATGCAGTAAAATTCTCATACAACTAATCAAGCTTTGACAACAAAAGGCGAAGTGACTCCTTGTATGCAGCTAGCAAAGGAAATAACCATAAAACAAGCACAAGTCAACGTCTTCCCCAAATTATCCGTGTCAAGAACCCTTTTTTTCATTAATACAGTTCCACTACCAAAACATATAGTTTCAATGCAAGCCGTTTAGGCCAATCAGATACCAAAGGCCAACCAATCCCTCAACAAGGTACAGTTAACGGTCCGTCTTCCCCTAAACGATCCACTCATGGATAAAAATCAAGCCAAAATGAAGAACAAGATACCAAGCAAACATCACAGGAAAGGTCCGCTCCTCAAACAGTTGTTGACCTAGCGCCTCCAGAAGCTAAGCTTTCTGCTCAACAAGGTACTCCTAGTGAGATCTTAAGCTAAAACGCAAGAAGAAAATGCACAGGCAACAACCACAACATGTCAAGCAGATTCCCAAGGTCAATTAGATTATCAGAAAGATAGTGCAGAAGGTAAATCCTCAAATGATCCAAAATCCGCTGAGTCAACCACTCAAACAACACAACAGATGGATCAGACAAGCAGTCAGGTCTTTCTGATCCGTCTAAGGACCAACCAACTCCAACAAATATGTCAACTTGACCAGCTACCACTTACCGCTGGGCACCAGATCGGGCGGAGTGAACCCCCACAATAAGCTTTAGTCCACCAATCGATTCCTCGAACAGCTTCCACCACTTTCTCGTCAGCAAGATTCCACCAGAAATCCTTTGTATGCACGAGTTTGTAAAATTGTGGTTTCGTTTATATTAAAACGACACCAAGGTTTGTATCCATGCAAACCTTTGGCTTTTGATACTAGTGTTTCATTGAAGTTGAGTGTCTAGCAACAGAGTTTTTTTTCCTATTCAGTTATCGTTTGTGAAAATCTAGTTAGATCGTAGTTTCACAAGGTTTGGGAGCCAAATTATGGAGGAAACATAACCCTGAACATGAAGATATCCTTTTAAGCAGAACAAAAATTGAAGAATATAGCACATCAAAGGAAAGACAAGAACCGTATCAAACCCACCAGGAAGGAGTATGAATGCTCTTATATATAGCAAATCATGATGCCCCACACTGGGTTCACTTTAGTGGTGAGCATGTGGATTTGACGAACTGCCATTATAGTATGGATTTGTTGATATGCTTTTAGGGGCAGCTGTGCCTGAGACCAAACAATGTCAATGTTGACAATTTAAGATTATTTAGCAAAATCGTCATGAATGTAGGAAATATGAAATTCAAAGAAAACGTCCAAGATTACTTGCTGTCTTCCTAGAAATTCCTCCAACTCGAAACTGCACTTCTACTTCCAAAAGGAAACTGCCATGGGGTTCTAAACATAAATTGTATTTATTCTGAATACATTCAGGAAACTATCCTGATTTGTCTCTGTTGTAAACTTGTATAAATTCCATCATTCTCAATGAAAGAAATTGTCTTTCAACATTCAATACAAGTCCAAAGCTTTTCACGTGTCCCGTCATTTACCAATGTATCCTCCTTGAACTTCAACTTCGGTAAAGGTTTAGAACATGCATTTTCAAAAACTTGGGTATGGGACCCAAATTATGCCTGACCACATTTTCATAAACTACAATGTGTCGCCAAGCGAGGTCTAAATCATTCATAAAACTTGAATCGGTGTTATCTCAAAGCAATCTTTTTCTTCTATCTTCGCATATTTCAGACACCACAAGTTTTCCAAAATTTTCTTTTGAGGTGCAAGATGCACTTATTAATGGTATGTTTTGTATGAAGTATTAACGTTATTAAGCTATTGGATAAAGTCAAGCAATGCACATAGAAATAGATGGCTAGTACCTGACAATTATTTGTGGTCAGACTAGTCCCCAGTTATACTTTTTCCGGTGAGGCTAGTCTGATTGTATATACATTTTATAAGTATTGTCCTGCTAAATAATATCCGCTATGTTGAACGAATCGACAAACAAGAAAATAAACCTATAAAAGATTACTGTGGAAACATTAAGGATGGTCAGTTGAGTAGATGGTATAGATCTAAAAGAAAATGAAAAAAAAGTGAAAAGCAACCAGAATTTATTTTATTAAGCCTTATTTTTTAAGGCGCATGGGAACTCATCAAGATTGTGCACAATTTAAACCAATGTATCAAATATTAAATGCTCTTTCAACTGGTTCTTTAAAAAAGAAGAAGAAAGTACTTACTTTCAATGGATTCACAGTGTTAGATTAAGGACTATTATTAACATTATCAGACGATGATCTCGTTGCCTTAAAAATCAAAGAAAACCCATAATAAAATTAAAACAAGAAAAAAATGGATCAAATAAATATACCACTAATAAGGATGATCTCATCGAAACCCTTTGACTTGAGCTCGTCGGCACTTGCGATGAAGCCCGGCACATGCTTCATGTTGTGACCAAGAAAATAGGGGGAAACCCCCAATATTAGATGCATCATTACTATAATCTACATTGATCAGTTGAAAATACCCCCAAATTAAAAATAAAAAATAAAATTGGCTGAAAAAACAACTATTGCGACTAAAAATAAATGGAAAAGAAATTGACCTTCAGTAGGGATGAAGGCGCCAGGGACTCCGAAAAGGATGACCTTCTTGGCCTTCGCAAGGGAATGGACGGAGAGCTGTTGCATCTAACATAATCAGACGATGATCACATCGTTGCCTTAAAAATCAAAGAAAACACATAATAAAACTAAAACAAGAAAAATATGGATCAAAGAAATATACCATTAATTAGGAGGATCTCATCAACACCCTTCGACTTGAGCTCGTCGGCACTGGTGATGAAGCCTGGCACGTGCTTCATGCGGTGACCAGGAAAATAGGGGAAACCCCCCATATTAGATGCCTCATTACTACAATCTACATTAATCAATTGAAAATACCCCAAAATAAAAAATAAAAAATAAAATCGGCTGAAAAAACATCTGATACGACTAAAAATAAATGGAAAAGAAATTGACCTGCAAGCATGGGTGAAGGCACCGGGGACTCTGAAGAGGATGACCTTCTTGCCTTCCGCAAGGGAATGGACGAAGAGCTGCTGCATCTGATCGTTCTCATCAACCCAAGCTAGGGTTCCCTCCTGTAGCGAGTTGTCGACGGCGATCAGGACCATTTTCCATTTATTGAATTTGATTAAGAAAAAAGCTACGACTAAAAATAAATGGAAACGAAATTGACCTGTAAGTAGGGGTGAATGGACTCCGAAGAGCCCTTCGCAAGGGAATGGACGGAGAGCTGCTGCATCTGATCGTTCTCATCGAACCAAGGTAGGGTTCTGTAGTGATCCAAATCTGAATTTATGATAAAAATGTGATTTTTTGTGGTTTTTTGGGGGGGGAGATGGGATTTTTAGTTGACAGGTGGGATTAAGGAGATTTAAGGAAGAAAGGATGCATTTTTATTGATAGAAATAAAGGGCCTCAATTCGAGAGTATGCCGCTATCCTCGCTTTGAATTCAAGATCAAAGCCTAAATCTCCACTAGATCTAAGGGATCTACCCTTTCTCAATACTACTCAAGAACTCTACATAGTCTCCCATCTCTCATCTCCCCCTTTATTTATAACTAGGCTCATATTGAGCCGCCGCCCCTAAATTACCATAATACCCCTGACTTCGGGTTTTTACCAAAAATTACATATCTGCCCTCCTGGACCCCAAAATTACAAAAATGCCACTGTATCCAAAAATTACATATTTGCCATTATGGGGATAAACCATAATCCTATCGGTTCCCTCTTCGATATTTGCGACCTTGACTTTCAGGTCATCCACAAGGAGAGCAAACCTGCGCGAGCCAATCCCGAGGCCTTTAATGGAAAGATCGAGTTCAATGCCAAGAGCTTGAGTGTAAGTTCCTGATCCGTCAACTAAAAATTTGATGTCTTTGTTATCAGGATAAGTCTTTGACTGTGCCTTCATCACGAAAGGGTCGTTCACTGCATGAAGCGACAAATGTGATGCTCGTCATATCAGACTTTATCTTCAGTGGTTTTAATAGAAATGCAACAATCTACAATTTTTCTATCAAAAATATTTCATGTCTCCCTGCTAATATAATGGTCATATAAAGAACTTGCAATTGAAATGTAAAATATTCAGTCTTCTATATCATTTGAGGGTAAGAGAGACCATTCTTCGTCTTATTTTAAATATTTTAAATATTATAGACACTGAGAAGATTTTTTTTTGGTCCAATGTGCTGATGGCTATTCCCATCTGACAAGACCAAATGGACTAAAATTTCTGTTGTGACTAACATCCTCTTTTTCGATACATATCAATATGTAATCCTAGTGCCCAAACGATATTGAAACTTGTATCAAAATCTGGAAATAGAGCCACATCTTACAGATGTCCCATGGTCAGACCAGTGTTTTTGTTGTTGATATCAGATATACCAGTGGAAAAAATTGATACTTTATGGTTTTAATGTTTTACAGATGCGTAACTTTATCAAATATTGCAGGTAAATCCAGAATGCAGTAGGAAACATAGAATATGAACATTAGTGAGGAAGATATTGAAACAAGGTTTATGCAGTAAAATTCCGATACAACTAATCAAGCTTTGACAACCGAAGGCGAAGTGACTCCTTGTGTGCAGCTAGCAACGGAAATAACCATAAAACAAAAACAAGTCAAGGTATTCTCCCAATTATTCGTGTCAAGAATCCTTTTTTTTATTAATACAGTTCTACTACCAAAACATATAGTTTCAATGCAGGCTGTTTAGGTCTGGTTTGGCAACAAAGTTTGTAAAATTGTGGTTTCACTTATATTAAAACTACACCAAGGTTTGTATCCATGCAAACATTTGGCTTTTGAAACTAGGGTTCATTAAAGTTGAGTGTCTAGCAACAGAGTTTTTTTTCTATTCAGTTATAGTTTATGAAAATCTAGTTAGATTGTAGCCTCCACATCGTCCAAACCATAATTTATAACATTGTATTTGGATCTCCAAAAGAGGATCATTTGCAAAAACTGGGGTATGGGACCCAAATTATGCCAGACCACAGTTTCATAAACTACACTTTCATAAACTACACTGTGTTGCCAAACGAGGTCTAAATCATTCATAAAACTTGAATCGATGTTATCTCAAAGAAAAAATTTTCCTCTATCTTCACATATTTCAGAGACCACAAGTTTTCCCAGATTTTCTTTTGAGATACACGGTGCACTTACTAATGGTATGTTGTGTATGAAGTATAAACGTTATTAAGCTATTGGATAAAGTCGAGCAATGCACATAGAAATAGAGGGCTAGTACCTGACAATTATGTGTAGTCAGACTAGTCCCCAGTTATAATTTTTCCGGTGAGGCTAGTCTGCTTGTACATATATATTATAAGTATTGTCCAGTTTTCTAAATAATATCCGCTTTGTTGAACGAATCAACAAGAAAACAAACCCATAAACGATTACTGTGGAAACATTAAGGATGAGCAGTTAAATAGATGGTATAGATCTGAAAGATAAAATCAGACAAAATACAGAAAAAAACTAAAAGAAACCAGAATTTATTTTGTTAAGCCTTATTTTTTTTCATACGCGTGAGAAATAATCAAGATTGTGCACAAGTTAAACCAATTTATCAAATATTAAACACTCTTTCAACTGGTTCTTTAAAAAAGAAGTAGGAGAAAGTATTTAATTTCAATGGATTCACAATATTAGATTAAGGGGTAAAAGAGTGGACAAATTTTGAATGGCAAACTTGTAAACAGTGATTGTGCGCGCTGAGCAAAACCGGTCACGTAGTAATTCCCTATTTCTCTCTGTTAATTATTACAGATCCTTAAATATATGCACTTTTGTTATCTCCAAAGAAGGTCAAAAGATAACTAATCTCATCTAATTATTCTCCATCTGTTGATATGTTAATTCTATTGTAGCTAATGGCCTATCAGTATGCTAAGAAAGGAGCATACTTGGTGCTAGTAGCCAGAAGAGAGAATGCTCTCAAAGAGGTGGCTAAAATGCCATGGCTCTTGGCTCTCCTGATGTTGTACCATTTCCTGCTGATGTCTCCAAGCCCGACGATTGCCGGCGGTTCATCGAGGCTGCAGTTAGCCGCTTCGGCCGGTGTGAGTATTTGTTGCTTACAAGCAATTCATTTTTTCCTCGGACAGATACTAATGATCTATATTAATATGCAACAATTAACTCTAAATTTGGGATTTTTTTAATGGATGGTTCTCTGTTTTTTTCTTGGCCTTTGCAGTGGATCATCTTGTGACTAATGCTGGCAGTGCCCATCTTTGCATGTTTGAAGATGTCACTGAAATCGCCAATTTCAATCAGATTATGGTAATTAACACCTAAGCATTGAGAGTTTCCATTATGGGCAGCTGTACATAGAATCTACATCCTACATAACATTGATACATCATTCTATTTCTTGATTATTTCATAAGTTGTGATTATGACTTCGTGTTTCAGTAACTGTGTATGAGAGTATTGATTTCCTATATCTATTGACAATAAGGAGTAGACGAAGTTGATTTTGGATTGATTGTGACCGGGGAACTTAAACCTTAAGATATGTTTACTGAAAATTGATATCGAATTATAACAGGACTTTCAGCCATCTGGAACTGAACTTGGTGTGTTTATTTTGTTTCTTTTCCCAGGATGTCAACTTCTGGGGATCTGTCTACACAAGCTACTTTGCAGTCCCAGACTTTAGGAGGTCCAAGGGAAGAATAGTTGTCAGGGCATCGGCAAGTGGATGGTCAGCCCCGCCAAGAATGAGCATCTACAATGTCTCTACCGAATTTCAGTGGATTCACAGTGTTAGATTAAGGATAACTAACATAATCAGACGATGATCACATCGTTGCCGTAAAAATCAAAGAAAACCCATAATAAAACTAAAACAAGAAAAAAAAATTGGATCAAAGAAATATACCACCAATAAGGATGATCTCATCGACACCTCGTCGGCACTTGCGATGACGCCCGGCATGTGCTTCATGCTGTGATCAGGAAAAAAGACACAAAAACCTCTATATCATATGCTTCATTAATACAATCGGCTGAAAAAAAAACCCCAGATTAAAAATAAAAATAAAAACCCCCAAATTGATCAATTGAAAATACCCCAAAATAAATATAAAATATAAAATCGCCTGATAAAACAACAAGTACTACTAGTAAAAGGAAAAGAAATTGACCTGCAAGTAGGGGCAAAGGCGCCAGGGACTCCGGAGAGGATGACCTTCTTGCCCTTCGCAAGGGAATGGACGGAGAGCTGCTGCATCTGATCGTTCTTATCGAACCAAGCTAGGGTTCCCTCCGGAAGCGAGTCACCGACGGCGATCGGGGCCATTTTCCCTTTCTTGATTTTGATTTAGAAAAAAGCTACGACTAAAAAAGGTGGAAAAGAAATTGAACTGCAAGTAGGAGGTGAACGCGCCGGGGACCCCGAAGAGGATGACCTTCTTGCCCTTCGCAAGGGAATGGACGGAGAACTGCTGCATCTGATCGTTCTTATCGAACCAAGCTAGGGTTCCCTCCGGTAGCGATTCGCGGACGGTGATCGGGGCCATTTTCCCTTTCTTGATTTTGATTTAGAAAAAAGCTAAGACTATAAAAAATGGAAAAGAAATTGAACTGCAAGTCGGGGTGAAGGCGCCGGGGACTCCGGAGAGGATCGCCTTCTTGCCCTTCGCAAGAAAATGGCCGGAGAGCTGCTGCATTTGATCGTTCTTATCGAACCAAGCTAGGGTTCCCTCCGGTAGCGAGTCGCGGACGGCGATCGGGGCCATTTTCCCTTTCTTGATTTTGATTTAGAAAAAAGCTACGACTATAAAAAATGGAAAAGAAATTGAACTGCAAGTAGGGGTGAAGGCGCCGGGGACTCCGAAGAGGATCAGCTTCTTGCCCTTCGCAAGGAAATGGACGGAGAGCTCCTGCATCTGATCGTTCTCATCGAACCAAGCTGGAGTTCTCATCGAACCAAGCGGCTGATGAGGCCACTCAATAGCCTAATGACTTCTTTTAGTCGTTTAACCTTTCATGATTTTGATTTAGAAAAAATAAAATTATTTTGCTGAGGAATGAACGTGAGCAACAGTGTAGGAAGGAAGGAGTATATCAGTAGATGGGAACTGGTGTGGGTTGGGCCTTCGGCTTCTTGGTGAGGAAGAAATAATCTTCTTTTATTCATTAGGTTATACTTATATATTTATTTTGCTGGATAAAATTATCTTCTCTTTCGTCTTAATGGACTGCCCCAATTTGAACATGGCTGGCTATTTGATCCAACGGCGAAGTGTGTTACACTTGGTCGGTCGGATTGAAATGAGTTGCGTCAGATCTGTCGATGGTTCGTGTGCCGCCCCGATGTCAGTGTGTCCCAAGTTACTCTAACAAAAACACAATCTGCAACATTCATGTGGATTGTGGGCGGAATCCTGCATTGTTGGTGCCTCATTTTTTTTAAATTTTTTTCATTACACGCATGTTCTCTCAAATTCTCTTCAATCTCTAAGATCGGGATCTGTTGATGTTTCTTATGCAGCTTGTTTATTGGTGTATTGAGACGAGAGGAGTGGACCCCTTTATATAGTGCTAGGGGTCATCCAAACCTATGTCGTATTCAGAATTCAAGTTGGATCACAACTCTATCTGCAAACGTGCTTTCAAGAAGAAGGCTTGTTCATTGGATGTTATAATCTTAATAAAACTCTTAATTTGATTCCAAATCTTATCCTAAAACAAGGTTGGTTTGTTAGAGTCAAACTCTAGGAGTTTGGTGTGGATTAAATTCAACGTTTGAACCAAATCCCACACCAAAGCAAACCCTAACTATGCTAAGTTGGTCGTTCGTCGATTGGCATATCTATGCTAGTCAACTAGCAACCGACAAGACGTAGCTCACACATCCTACATCGGAATGGCAATATTGCGGGTCGGGTCGGGTATTTAACTACCCAATCTTGCCCCGACCCATCTACAGGCCGGCGCAGAGCGGGTCTCGAGCAGGGGCGAGGCGGGTACTTTCTTACCAAAACCGGATCGGGTCGGGTCGGGCGTTCGGGTCAGGTCATTACTACCATCACTATGAATCCCAAATAAAAATTTTATTTGGGAATTGAAAGAATTTTAATTATTTGGTAATTTGGAATTTGGAATTGGCCCAATTGGAAAAATAGTGGAACATAGTATGAGTTATGGGTTATTAGCGGACTGTATGGTCTGCATCAAAATAGTAAGGTTTTTAGAACCTCTATAGTTTACCGGGGCATGTCGGGGCGGATCGGGGCGTATACAAAGCCCAAGCTTGCCCCGACCCGTTTGCGGGCCAGGTCGGGCCGAGTCAGGCCAGGCGGGACAGGTCATTACTGCCATCTCTAATCCTACACTGGTTAGTCAACTAACTAGAGTGGTTAGTCAATTTATTAGTGTTTAGTCGACTTCTGATAATAAATTGGTTGACTAACTAATGCCCAACCAAATTCTCTTTCTTTTTGAGTTGAAATGTTTGTAACTCTTAACAATCATTTCTTTCACACATTCGCAACTCTTTGTGATGAGTTATTTCCTATTGATGTTGATCACAACTCTAGGGCGATTGATCCCTTGTATATCTTATATGCATAAAGTTATTTCCTTCGCTTTTCGTTAGAGGTCGTCATATGTGTGAGACTTTAATAGCTCGATCCCTATTCTAACAATGACGCGATCATATCATGTCACAGGTATGGTAGAGGCATTAGCTGAGCATACTGAACCCTGTTTTGGAACCATTACTATCTAGTTAGTTGAGACTATAATCTCTTCATACCAAATCCGGGCCAGATAGTGAGAGGACCATGCAGTCCAGTCCCTTTGTCAAAACTATGTTGTGAATGTGTCTAAGTACAGAACTTGTCAAACCCCACTACACCTTAAATCCTTGAGTCATATGTGATTTATACTTAGAGGTGGGATTGCACTTGTAAATCCTTACAAGTTCATCTAATGACCATGGGCAATGATTTATTGTAAACCTATTGACTCCTTGCGACACTAACCTCATGTACCGTATGAGACAAATCTTGTCTAGATGGCCACTCATTTTGCACGTTTTTGACTATACCCAACAAGTACGTACGTAACGATCACATTAGTCGATGTTCGGTAAAAGGCAAAATACAACCTTCCATGTGCAAGGTCCTTTAGCCATCTTTGGTCATAAGGACTATACTGCACCAAGCATCACATGAGTGCTTCTATTGACGGATATAGTATGATTATCGCTGTAACGGCATGTATTTACTAGTACGTATTTCGTACGTATTTTTATTGATATATTGAATTGTTGACTTATGATCTTATTTATTATTCTATAGCTCGTATTATTTTTAAAACCAATTAATTATACTCATATGAGGATGTGTGTGTATATATATATCTATATTACAATTGAGGGCAGATTTTGAATTTGTCCTATGTGGCAATGTCACATCAAGTTTTGGAGGGAAATTTTTGGGTTGAAGAGAAATTTGTTGGGAATACACAAAAACATTGAAATTGGGAATTGCCTTTTAATATTAGTTATGAAAAAAAATGTTGTGCACACACACAATCTCATCTTGGGAATGAACGCGAGCTGTGGGAGAATGAATGCTGGAGATGCTGCCAACTCATTGATCCGCGTTGCAAAACCCTGTAAAATTTCGATCACATCTGCTGATATTTCAGGGGAAACTAATAATTAGTGGGTCCAAGATTTTTAAATGAACAGTGTCCCACGGGCACGGGTTATACGTATATGAAGCCGCGCCCGCGCCGAAGGCGCCCGCTAAATTTTTTAACGTTGATTTGTTGTTCCGCGCCTAAGGCACTCGCGCCGAAATTGTTGTTTTACGTCGAATTTGTTGTTCTGCGCCGAAGGCACCCACATCGAATTTGGTTTTCTGTGTCGAAGGCGCATGCGCTGAATTTGTTGTTCCGCGCCGAAGGCGCCCGCGCCATTTTTTAACGTTGATTTGTTGTTCCGCGCCTAAGGCACCTGCGTCGAAATTGTTGTTTTATGTTGAATTTGTTGTTCTGCGCCGAAGGCACCCACGTCGAATTTGGTGTTCTGTGTCGAAGGGGCATGCGCTGAATTTGTTGTTCTGCACCGAAGGCACCCACGCCGAAGGCGCCTGTGCCGCTAAATATTGTAAGCTAATTTGTTTTTCTTTTAAATTTTGGCTTTGAAAAAAAAATTCGGGGAACAAAGATTTCGCAATGGAAAATCTTCAATGAACCGTGCCCGCGGGCACGGGTTATGACTAGTCTATTATACATTTGACAGCGTTTTTTGAATTCTATGGCTGACTAGGACAAGATAAAGAGTGGCTGAGATTTGATCTTGGTAAAGCAATGGTTGAGATTGGATTTTGTGAAAATTTTAGTGGGAAAACTTAAATTTTGGTGGAAAAAGTGTCTTGGGAACCAAAACTTTGAAATTAGAAGTGTCTTGGGAAAGATTGTGGAGATTAATTTTGGGGGGAAAGTGCCTTGGGAACCTAAGCTTTAAAATTAGAAGTGCATTGGGAAAGATTATGGAGATTAAATTGGGGGGAAAAGTGCATTGGTAACCTAAACTTTGAAATTAAAAGTGCCTTGGCAAAAATTGTGGAGAAGCATGAAATTAAACAATATAAAAAATTTAGCGAAAAGCAATTTAGCGGAACAACAAATTAGCGTAAAAATAACCTGAGTTTTGTTGTTGCGCGCCCGGGCCGAAGGCACCCGCTAAATTTTTTTACGATAATTTGTTGTTCCGCGCCGAAGGTGCGGGCGCCAAATTTGTTGTTCGACGTCGAATTTGTTATTCCGCGCCGTTAAATATTTTTACGCTAATTTATTGTTCTGTTAAATTTTGGCAGTGGAAATAATTTTTCGGATAACAAAGATTTCGCGGGTGAAATCTTAAATGAACTGTGCCCGCGGGCACGTGTTATGACTAGTATAAATATTAAAACACAACTGTTTTTAAATCCTAGGGCTGACTAGGACAAACAGGTCGATAGAAGGATGGTTGAGATTTAATCTTGGGAAATCAACGGTTGAGAGGAGAGTTTGTGAAAATGTTGGGAGAGAAAAACATTTCTTGGGAAATGAAAGTTTATGGGGAATAGCAGAGTGCAATTAATGCATTTGGGGAAAAAAACTTTAACTTGCACTTAATACTGCAGATCGAATGTTGTGCAGATCGAATGATCTCTCCTTAACGTGGGGCACATCGTCTCTTTGAGAATAATTTCCCGCATCGAAGGCGCCCGCTTTTACCCTAATTTGTTATTCTATGGCGAATTTGTTGTTCTACACTAATTTGTTGTTCCATGCCGAATTTGTTGTTCTGTATCGAAGGCACCTGCGTCGAATTTGTTGTTCTACGCCAAAGGCGCCAGCTTTTACGCTAATTTGTTGTTCCGCGCCGAATTTGTTGGTCTTATATATTTTTCCAAAGGCACCCGTGCCGCTAAATATTTTTACGCTAATTTGTTGTTCTTTTAAATTGTGGCTGTCGAAATAATTTTTTGGGGAACAAAGATTTCACGGGGAAAAATCTTAAATGAACCGTGCCCTCGGGCACGGGTTATGACTAGAATATATTACATTTGACAACTGTTTTTGAATCCTAGGGCAGATTAGGACAAGCTGACTAGGACAAACAGGTTGATAGAAGGACGGTTTGGATTTAATCTTGAAAAATCAATGGTTAAGATCAGTCTATTTTAGAGGAAAACCTTTGAAAAAACCAATGCCCCTTCATTTAATTAAACACCCCCTCGCGCTTGATGCAACTTGACAGACCATCTCCCTACGCGGGGACCCACCAAGTGGGTGGGAGGGGGCGTGCATGTATAGCAGAGTGAAAATGATGACTCTCTGTGCGGTCTCTCTCCATTAATTGGTCTAAAGTATTTTTTTTTAAAAATAAAATTAGGGCTTCAAAGCGCCACTGGAGCGAAAAGGATCATGATGGCGTCGTCTGTCTTCCTCAATCTTGCTTCTTCCCGGTATGCTCCTTAGCCACCGTTAACTTTCGTCTGTGTTGTTATTTTATTATTTTTTGTTTCCTTTCAAGTTTTTTCCTTCCTAATTCTCCACGCAACCTTACAAATGAATCTTCTTTAAGAGGTTTTGTAAAGATGTCGTCAATTTGTTTTTGGGTTTCAATGTACTCTAAGATGATGTCCTTCTTAGCTACCTGATCATTGATAAAATGGTGTCTCACATCTATGTGTTTGGTACGGGAGTAATGTACCGGATTCTTGTAAAGACATATAGCACTTTGGTTATCAACCATGATAGGGCAAGTATCACAATTGACACCATAGTCCATAAGGGTGTGTCTTATCCAAAGAACTTGTGCACATGCAAGACCCACGTCAATATATTCCGCTTCAGTCATGGACAATGATACCGAGTTTTGTTTCTTGGAAAACCAAGAGACTAAGGAATTTCCTAGGAAATGGCAAGTGCCACTAGTACTTTTCCTATCGGATTTGCATCCGGCAAAGTCGGCATCACTATATAAGATTAACTCATATGTGCTAGATTTAGGGTAAAGTAACCCATAATCTAGTGAATGATTGCGATAACGAAAAATTCGTTTAACCGCAATCAAGTGTGACTCTTTAGGTCTAGCTTGATATCTAGCACACAAGCATACAGAAAACATGATATCGGGCCTACTAGCAGTTAAATAGAATAAGCTACCGATCATACCTCGATATAGACGAACGTCTACATCTTTTCCGTTCTCATACTTGTGTAGATGGGTTGTCGTACTCATAGGAGTCCTTTTGCTTGAAGACGATTCCATCCCGAATCGCTTGATAAGCTCCCATGTGTACTTGGTTTGTTGTATGAAAGTCACATCCTTCATTTGTCGAATTTGCAATCCAAGGAAATAGTTGAGCTCACCCATGTGGCTCATCTTGAATTCATCCTTCATGGACTTAGAAAATTCTTGACAAAGATTAAAGTTAGTAGAACCAAATATTATATCGTCTACATAAACTTGAATCAATATGATGTCATTTTCATAATCTTTAATGAAAAGTGTTGAATCAACTTCTCCCATTTTAAAACCTAAATCCAAAAGAAACGTCTTGAGTCGATCATACCAAGCTCTAGGAACTTGTCTCAACCCATACAACGCTTTCTTAAGTTTGAAAACATGGTTTGGAAATTTTTCATGAATGAAACCGGGAGGTTGAGAAACATACACTTCTTCATTGACAATCCCGTTTAAAAAATCACTTTTAACATCCATTTGAAATAATTTGAAATTCTTATGAGATGCAAAAGATAAAAGTAATCTAATAGCTTCTAATCTAGCTACGGGGGCAAAGGATTCTTTGAAATCGATACATTCCTCTTGCCGGTAGCCTTGAGCTACTAACCTTGCTTTGTTCCTTGTGATGACCTCGTTCTCATCGGTCTTGTTCTTGAAGATCCATTTGGTCCCAATAACTTGATGACCACTTGGAAGAGGAATGAGCTCCCAAACTTCATTTCTCTCAAATTGCATGAGTTCTTCTTCCATTGCCACTATCCAAGGCTATCCGCACATGCTTCTTGGATGTTCTTTGGCTCAATGGTAGAAACAAATGCGCAATGAGAGAATTCTTCAATTCTTGACCTCGTTCGAACACCCACACCAATATCTCTAATAATTTGGTCATATGGATGGTTGCGAACGGTTGGGTAAGCTTTGGGTATTCCTGCATCACTTGGAATATCTTCAACAATCTCATTAGTAGTGTTAGTCTCAATAATTGAATCATTAATCTTGACATTACTAAGAGAATCACATATAGCATATACACTATCATCATTAACATGAGGAAAATCAAAATCTTCATAAAATGATACGTGTAGTGATTCCTCAATCGTTGAAGAGGTTTTGTTGTATATCCGATAGACTTTGCTACGTGTGGAATATCCAACAAAAATTCCCTCATCGGATCTTGGCTCAAATTTATCTAAATTACCAAAGGTGTTCTTGATAAAACATTTTGAACCAAAAACTCGAAAATATTTAACTTGAGGTTTTTTGTCATAAAATAACTCAAAACAAGTTTTGTTCGTTCGGGGTCTCACTAGGATCCTATTGAGCACATAACATGCTGTGTGCACCGCCTCTGCCCAAAATTGTAGTCCAAGATGACTATCATGGAGCATAGTACGAGCACACTCAATAAGAGTCCTATTCTTTCTCTCTACAACACCATTTTGTGGTGGTGCCCGAGGAAAAGAAAAATTGTGAGTTATCCCGGTGTCATCACAAAACTTTGTAAAAGACTCATTCTCAAATTCTCCTCCATGATCACTACGGATAGTGATAATGGTGGATCCTAAGAGATTCTGAATCTTCTTTGCAAATATGGTAAATTCTTCAAAAGCTTCATTCTTATTAGTTAAGAATGAAACCCAAGTAAATCTAGAGAAGTCGTCAACGACAACTAATCCATAATGAGCATTGCCTAAAGAAGCGGTTCTAGTTGGCCCAAACAAATTTAGATGAAGTAGTTATATGGGCCTCTTAGAAGTAATGCATTCTTTAAGCTTAAAAGATGATTTACTAAGTTTACCTCTTTGACATGAATCACAAAAGTTTTTCTTACTAAAAGCAATTTTTGGAAAACCTTTGACTAGATCATGCTTAGCTAACTTATATAAGTGCTTGAAATGAACATGACCAAAACGACGATGCCATAAAAGTTGTTCATTTGTATTAGCAACTAAGCAATGTTCTACGGTTTTAGGCAAGCTCAAATAATAAATATTTTTACGCCTAATACCGGTAAATAAAACATGTGAATTAGAATCAACAATTTTACACATACCATCTCCAAAGTTAACCTTGTAACCTTTGTCACAAAGTTGACTAATGGAGATAAGGTTGTGACATAAACCACTAACTAGAAATACATTAGTAATTAAAGGGTTGGAGGGGTTTCCGACTATACCTACTCCAATGATAGTTCCCTTTTGGTTACCTCCAAAAGTGACCGTTGCACCGTTCTTGATGCTAATCGCTTCAGAGAGTAATGAAGGATCTCCCGTCATATGTTTGTAGCAACCACTGTCGAGAGTCCATCCTTTCCTTTTAGAGCTAGTTTGATCTTTATTGCTCTTTTTCTTTCTCTTGGGTACCTACATAGTATACCATAAGCTCATGGTACCCAATTTTTATTGGGTCCAAGGGGATTAGCCCTTTGGAAGCCAAGTCCAAGTGGACTTCCGCTTCCCAACATAATTACCATTATTAATAACATCATGAAAATATGAATCAACATATGCATTCCTATCATTTAAGCTAGTGTTCTTAGGACCCAAAATGGTGTATGTTTTGGGAGTCCTTTTCCTAGTTGCATGCATAGTTGTTAGATTTCTATGTAGTGCATGCTTCTTAGGAACATGGTTTCTAGCATAAAAATGAGGTGGTTGATATGCATTGGACATACGAGGATTATATGTATGCTTGGGAACATGCATGGTGTATGAAACATATGGGTTATGCATGACATGTGGAGGATGTGCATACATGTAAGAATGATGCGTATGAGCATATGGATGTATAGGAGCACGTACATGAGTATTTCTCATGTGTGGATTTGTACGTGTCCGTGGGTGTAGAGCATAGAAAGTGTCATGAGTATCCACTTGTGAAGTAGGAGATTTCCTACGTGGATGAAAGTTTGTGTGCATGTAAGCACGGCTTCTCTTTTGGTTTCCACCCTTAGTGGGTTTCTTGCCAAAAGGAAGAGACAGTGAAGTGGTGACTTACTTGGTAGGTTTGCTACCTATAGTGTCTTTGATACCACTTGTGGATGCACTGGAGGATGGCCTCACAAAGTCTATAGTGACACTACTATAGGAGGTGTGAGCATTGGATGCATTTGCTTCCACAAAACCAAGACCAACACGATGTGGAAATTGGTTTGCTAGCAAATTGTCCAATTGCCCTTTTCCCTTATTGAATCTCACAATACGGGAGGACATGAGCTCATATTTCTCCTTAAGAGAAGAAATATTGGTATCCAAGGTGGACACCCGTGCTTTGAGCTCGTGCACTTGGGTTTTAAGAGAATCATTCTCTAAACCCAATTGTGTGTGTCGTGAAACTAGATCACTATTATCCTTAGGATGTGTTTGATCTAGTTGAGATTTGAGGGTATTCACCTCATTTCTCAAAGTGACATTTTGAGAAGCTAAATTTGCTTCTTCAAGGGTTAAAGTATCAACAATGGTGTCATTGTTGATAATGCATGGAATGGATGAATTGCTAACGCTCAATTTCTTTAAACTAGGATATCTAAGCATTAAAGATTGATACCTAGCAAATAATTCTTCATTGGCAATACGCAATTCATCCATAGTTACCTCGGTATCATCCATGTTGAAATCACTCTCATCGGAGAGTGAATCTTCTCGGGCCATGAAGCACATGTGGGCACTTTCACCCTTCTCATCATCGGATTCGCTTGATGAGTCTTCACTTGAATCATCGAATGTACCTACTAGTCCTTTCTTCTTGTCCTTCTTATTCTTGTCGGACTTATGGTACTTCGGAGCCTTCCACTTCTATTTGTTTCGTAGCATAGGGCAATCCTTCTTGATGTGCCCTGGCTTATTACACTTAAAGCAAAGAGAGGAAGAATGATTAGTAGAATCAAATCTATTCTTGGAGGTAAATTTACCTTTGCGAAAGAAGCGTTGAAACTTCTTCGCCATTTGGCCCATTTCACCCAAGTCCATCTCATTTTTGATTCTTCACTATTGGAGGATGAGGAATTGGCGTTGAATGCCAAAGCTTTCTTCTTGGCCTCCGAAGGATTCATCATAGCTCGAATTTTTAATCGGTTCTCCCGTCTTACTTCATAAGACATGAGAGTCCCGATAAGATTTACTACTGTGTAAGTCTTCAAGCCGTTGACCTCCTCAATGGCGATAGCTCTTCTTTTCCATTTGGAGGTCATTCCCATTATGATCTTTCTTACCTTTTTTGGTTCGGTGTATGTTTGCCCAAGAGCTTCCAGTTCATTGGTGATGTCGGTAAAACGTCCGTACATGGATGCTATACTTTCATTTTCCTGCATATGAAACATATCGAAGTTTTGCACGACAACATAGAGTTTAGAAAGTTTTACCTTGTTCGTTCGTCCATTTTTTGAAATCCTCTTCTGTAACGACTGGTTTTAATGTATTTGGATTAATTATATTATATATATGTTTTGGTGGATTTTCTCCTTATGTGTGGTTTTCGTCTCCGTAGCTTTCATTTTCGATCGTTTCGTCGTGATTTTCTAGCTTCTTCCTTAGAATCGTCGATTTCGGAGTAAGTCATTCGTGACGGGCTTCATATCAGTCATATATTATTGTTAGATCAAGCCTATGAGTCTTAGGAATCGATCCCGGAGCTTCGCGCTCCATTTCAGAACTTTCTGTGCACGTTAGCCGGTACAAGAAGGGGAACCGACCGACTAGATGACAATTTAGTCGGTCGGCAAACCTTCATGCACAGACTAGTGGGCTTTGTCAATTGTACATGAGTTACTGTTTATCGTTAGTCGGTCTAAGAACATTTGTCGACCGACTAGGTTGCAAACTAGTCGGTCAGCAATCGTTCTTTAACCGACTAGCTCTATGATCATTTTTGATACCAAGTACTATTCATTCTTAGTCGGTCTAAGAACGTTCGTCGACCGACTAGATGAGAAACTAGTCGGTCAGTAGTTGTTCTTTAACCGACTAAATCTAAATCCTATTTTTCGTCAAGAGTTACTGTTTACACTTAGTCGGTCTGCGTTGGTCAACCGACCGACTAGTTCCCAAACTAGTCGGTCAGAGGTTGTTCTTTAACCGACTAATCAGTGTTAAAACCCTAATTTCTGGGCAGCCGCCAGCCCTTCCTATTTCAACCCCACCCACGATTTCTTTCATCCCTCTTTCATTCTCCTGAGCCATTTTCTCCCCCAAATCACCCTCCAACATTTTCCCAAGCCATTCCTTCCTCCCTTAGAGCTTCCCTCTCCATTTTGGCCGGCCACCACCTCTAGGTCGCCGGAAAACCCCAAAAATCCCCAAAACCCCATTTCTCCAGATTTTCTCCCCATTTCCAGATCTAAACCCTAGTTCCCCGGATCGTTTCTTCCGTCGCCGTGCTTGCTCGATATCGTTCTTCCGCTTCCTAAGGTAGTGATCGATCCTTTGATGTTCTCATAACCCGTTTTGTGAATTTTGTGAAACCCTAATAAAACTAGGTTGGATGTTGTTCTAATGTTGTTTTGCCATGGCAGCGACCTCTTCCCCGTAGATTAGCGTCTGTGAGACGAACCTTCGTGATCGTCATCCTCGGAGCTAGGCAAGTGAAACTTGCCACTTAGGGTTTTGGGCCATGTCTTAGGCCATTTGCTTGTTGTAGGCGTAAAAGAGACTAGGCGAAGAAATGATACTCGCCTAGGCGCAATTTTAGGAACTAGCTTGACAACGAAGCTAGATCCGTCATTTATCATGTTGCATAACTACCATGTCATGTTTAATTTTAATTTACGGTACGCGAATTAATTGTCATCCATGCTATCCATGTTGAATGTCGCATTCGTAGCACACGCTACAATACTTGTGTTTCCTGGCTCGTGTTCCAGAAGCGGGCTACATGAGCTGGTTGATAGCCAATGCCTGATCTACTTGTTTCCGGCTAGGCACCTGTGTTGCAGGCATAACCCTACGCCATACGTGTTAAATACACTTCCTGGCTCGTGATCCAGAAGCGAGCATTCCGTGTTCGGGGTAATGCCCTGGCTCGATACACGTGGAGGGGTAGGGATAAGCGGTCACCTGAGCTTACGAGTTGGCCCGATCAGCCACTCTAGCCAGCAGACGAAATCTCTGTGCACGACGTGTTTACTTAACGTGTTTACTTGACGTGATCACTTGACGTGAACCACTTGACTTGTACTTGTCCGTGTTTTACTTGTAAAACTTGTTATCCATGACATTCTTGCTACTTGTACTTTCCTTTACTTGTCACTTCCATACTATACTTGCCATGTCATGCATCATACTATAACTGCTAGGTTGTTAGTTTACCTTACTTTCAGTTTCCTTGCCCAAGTCTTTTAGAATTGCTGACATGTGCCCCTTTACTCTTTTGGGTGACACATGTTAGATCCCGAGCCTGAGTTCATTGTTGAGGACGAGGTGTTTGCAGATGCCGAGCCCGAGCCTGTGTTTGACGAGGACTTCGTGGACACTGGGGACCAGTCCTAGTGTCTTCGTTGAGCTTTCCCCTTTTGTTTTAGACTGCTGTAGTTGTCGGTGCGCAGCACCTATAATTTGTTATGTTTGTCCTTGTTGGCCTTGTTCTGGGCCTTTAGACTCTTTCTTTTAGCCTGGTGGCTTTTCTGGATGTTGAACTTAATTTTAATGTTGGGCAAATTCTGAGACTTGAGATTTTATTTCTGTCTCTCCTTGTGTTATTATTGTTGTTCCATTTGTGGTTACAGGGACCTGCTTATGTTTTATTGACGCTTATCAGGTTTGGGGCTTCACAGCTCCACTCTCGTGCGGACCTTTTCACGTCTCGCCTCCATTTTAGGGAAGCGGGGCGTGATAGGTTTTGTTGGTGGCCCATGCAGGTCTCTTCTGTAACTGCGATTATCGGAATGACGATAATAATATTAGAATGTCCAATAAACTAAGTTCGACGTCCGAGTCATAAGCTATGAGTCTAATCTGCTTCGTTTTCTGTGTCATTAGATGGCAGGAAGGCGATTCACACGTGGTGGAGGTAGTGGTGCGCCCCCTCATGACGAGGAGCCTGAGCGGGAACCCACCAATGGAGAGATGATGCGGATGAAGCTTCAGATGATGCAAGTGCAGCAGGGCGTGCTCCTGCAAGGCCAGAATGCTCCAGTTGTTCGAGCTGGTCGGGCAATCCAGGATGCCCCTCGCTCCGAGCCGGGAGCGAAGCAATTTCGGGAGCTGGGTCCCGCATATTTTGATGGGTCTGAGGGTCCTCTGGCTACCGATGAGTGGATTCGGAACATTGAGGATAACTTGAAGATGGCCAAGATCAGCCCGGCTGGATGGGTTGATTTGCCGAAGAGGCAACTCAAGGATAATGCTCGGAACTGGTGGGATGCGGAAGAGAAGATGCTGGTGGAGCTGATAGCTTGGGCTACCTTTAAGTCCAGGTTTGATGAGGAGTTCTTTCCGAAGGCTGCTAGGAAGGAGATGCTGCAGCGCTTTATTGATTTGAAGCAAGGGAGCTTGACGGTGGACCTGTACCACCAAGAGGTCACTAGGCTGAGTCGGTTCACACCGAAGATGGTGCATGATGCTGATGAGAGGGCTCAGAGGTTCCTGCAGGGACTTGCTTTGGAGCTTCAGAGTTTTGTGTCTTCCTCTGATCTGAACTCTTATCAGAAGGTTCTGGTCGCTGCGAGGAGGCAGGAGCTGAACCTGAGCCAGAGGAGGGGACATGTTTCTGGTACTGGGAAGAGGCCTATGGAGCAGGCCAGGGCGGTGGTTAGGCCTGGTTTCAAGCCTAACTAGCCAGCTCAGTTTAAGAGGCCAGGAGGGCCTATTCAGAAGACTTGCATTTCTGCGGCAAGATCGGGCATGTCAAGGATCAGTGTAGGAGATTCCTGGGCCAGTGTGTTGTCTGTGGGGATCCTACCCATACCATGAAGGATTATCCGAGGTCGAAGCAGCCTTGGAGGGCACCTGTTGCAGCATAGCCGTTGCAGCAGAGAGCGTCTGTTCCTGCTGGACGTGGAGCAGCTCTTGTTCCACAGAGGCAGGCTTTTCAGCAGGCTTTTCTGTCGAGGAGGCAGGCTTTTCTGATGACCGCTGTGGAGAGCGAGGCTGTGGATGAGGTTATCGCAGGTAATCCTCAATCTATCTGTTACTTTCCTAGCTAGTTTTGATTGTTAGATTATGTTGTTTGCTTGAACATGATTGTTTACTAGACTAGGGTTTGATTGTTAAATTGCTTGTTAGGTGTGGTTTTGGTGTGCACATTTCCTGCACGAGTCCTCTTTGACTCTGGTGCATCGATGTGCATTATTTCTCGGAGCTTCGTGGAGAAGCATTCCTTGTCGACGTCCCCTCTTTCCAAGAGTTGGAGTATCGTCACAGGAAATGGCGTGGTCTCGGTGCATCTTGGTTGCAATTCTTGCTCGTTGGTGATTTGTGGACATGAGCTTTACGCTGATTTCATTGTCCACGACATCATCAACTATGATGCGGTCCTTGGGATGGATTGGCTTGCGAGCTTCTATGCTACGATCGACTGTCGGAGGAAGAAGGTGGTGTTCGAGATTCCCGGGCTTCCAGTATTCGAGTTCAGTCGTGGAAGCAGTTCGCTTGGTCCTGTCAGATTTTGGGCCAGGCCGGTGGAGATTGTGGCTATGCAGATGGAGCTGGAGAGGCCAGCGGTTGTGCGGGACTTTGATGACGTCTTCCCTGAGGAGATGTCTGGATTACCACCTGATCGAGCTCTAGAATTTTCTATTGATCTTGTTCTGGGAGCGCAACCGATTTCGAAGGCGCAATATCGTATGGCACCTGCTGAGTTGGAGGAATTGCGGAAGTAGCTGGATGAGCTTTTGCAGAAGGGTTATATCAACCCTAGTGTGTCTCCGTGGGGAGCACCGGTGCTGCTGGTGAAGAAGAAGGATGGTTCACGTCGCATGTGCGTGGACTATCGGGAGTTGAATGCGGTGACCATCAAGAATAAATACCCGTTGCCTTGCATTGATGATATTTTTGATCAGCTTGGAGGTTCGAGGGTGTTTTCGAAGTTGGATCTGAGGAGTGGTTATCATCAGCTGAAGGTGAAGAAGGAAGATGTTTCGAAGACAGCATTCAGGACGAAGTATGGACACTACGAGTTTGTGGTTATGCCTTTCGGTGTAACCAATGCACCCGCAGTTTTCATGAATCTGATGAATCTGATTTTCTACGACTTTTTAGATAAGTTTGTCGTTATCTTTATTGACGACTACCCCTATTCTTGTTGTGCCTGATCACAGTGGAGGATTCGAGATCTTTTGTGATGCTTCTGGCAAGGGTCTCGGTTGTGTTTTGCATCAGCACGGGCATGTTGTGGCGTATGCTTCGCGTCGGCTCAAGGTTCATGAGAAGAATTACCCGACGCATGACTTGGAGTTGGCTGCTGTCGTGTTTGCGCTCAAGATTTGGAGGCACTTCCTGCTGAGTGAGAAAGTGAAGATCTTCACCGATCATAAAAGCTTGAAGTATATTTTCACTCAGAAGGAGCTCAACATGCGACAGCGTTGATGGTTGGAGATCATGGCGGATTATGAGATTGATTTGCAGTATCACCCTGGCAAGGTGAATGTGGTTCCTGATGCGCTGAGTAGGCTTCCAGCGGTGATGATTTTGACTTCGCAGTGGAGATTGCAGCAGGATTTTTGCGAGTCTGGTGTGGAGATTGTTCTTCCTGGGGAGGCTTCTTCGTTGATGAGTATGCAGATTTAGTCGACGATTGTGGATCGGATCAAGGCTGGCCAGGCTGAGGATCCGAAGCTGGTGAAGATTCGGGAGCAGGTGGAAGCCGGTCTGCGGACTGACTTTTTGATTTATGAGGATGGCTCGCTGAGGTTTGGAGCCAGGTTGTGTGTGCCAGCTGGGGATATTAGAGAGGAGTTGATGGTGGAGGCACACAGTTCGCCGTATTCTGTGCATCCTGGTGGGACCAAGATGTACAAGGATCTTCGTCTGAACTATTGGTGGCATGGCATGAAGAAGAGTGTGTCTCGGAGTGTAGCCAAGTGTTTGGTTTCCCAGCAAGTGAAGGCGGAGCATCAGCGTACGGCAGGGTTGCTACAACTGCTTCCGATTCCGGAGTGGAAGTGGCAACACATCACTATGGATTTCGTGACTGGACTACCTCGGAGTCCGAAGCAGAATGACGCGATTTGGGTGATCGTAGATCGGTTGACCAAATCCGCACACTTTATTCCGTTCCGAGTGGGACAGTCCACTGAGGTGCTAGCGAGGAGATATATGGAGGTAAATTCTTTTACTCTCCGTTTTTATTTACTTTTCCTAGTTTAGATAGTGATGTAACGTGAATCGCACAGGAGGTCGTACGACTTCACAGAGTCCCCATGAGTATCGTGTCGGACAGAGACACGAGGTTCACATCCCAGTTCTGGCAGAGTTTGCAGAAAAGTTTGGGTACGCGTCTGAGTTTCAGCATGGCGTACCATCCGCAGACGGATGGCCAGTCCGAGAGGACGATTCAGATCTTGGAGGACATGCTGAGGGCGTGCATGTTGGATTTCAAGGGTTCGTGGGAGGACCATCTACATCTGGTGGAGTTTTCCTACAACAACAGCTTCCAGGCGAGTATTGGCATGGCGCCTTTCACCGCTCTTTATGGGAGGAAATGTCGATCACCATTGAGTTGGGATGACATTGGAGATCGGGAGCTGTTGTGACTTGAGATGATTGTGGAGGCCGTGGATGTTGTCAGGAACATTCGGGAGAGGTTGAGGATTGCTCAGGACCGTTTTAAGTATTGGACGGATGCTAAACGGCGTCCTTTGGAGTTTCAGCCGGGCGACCGTGTGTTTCTGAGGATTTCCCCGAATCGTGGTGTGATTCGCTTTGGGAAGCGAGGGAAGTTGAGCCCGCGATACATTGGGCCGTTTGACATTCTGGAGAAATTTGGCGAGGTAGCTTACCACTTAGCCTTGCCGCCATCTTTGGAGGGAGTTCACAATGTTTTCCATGTGTCGCAGCTTCGTCGATACATTAGCGACCCATCTCATGTTGTGGATTTCTCGGAGATTACCGTTCGCCCTGATATGACGTATGACCAGCAGCCAGTGCAGATTCTGGACAGGAGTCAGAAGTCACTTCGGAACAAGGTTGTCAATCTTGTGAGGGTGATGTGGCGACACGGCTCGCCTAGAGAGTCTACTTGGGAGAATGAGGATAAGATGCGAGAGCGTTTCCCACTTTTGTTCCCGGACACGTGAGTGTTGGGAAATTCCGAGGACGGAATTTTTCTTAAGTTGGGGAGGATGTAACGACTGGTTTTCATGTATCTGGATTAATTATATTATATATATATATGTTTTGGTGGATTTTCTCCTTATGTGTAGTTTTCGTCTCCGTAGCTTTCATTTTCAATCGTTTCGTCGTGATTTTCTAGCTTCTTCGTTAGAATCGTCAATTTCGGAGTAAGTCATTCGTGACGGGCTTCATATCGGTCATATCTTATTGTTAGATCAAGCCTATGAGTCTTAGAAATCGATCTCGGAGCTTCGCGCTCCATTTCGGAACTTTCTGTGCACGTTAGCCGGTACAAGAAGGGGAACCGACCGACTAGATGACGATTTAGTCGGTCGGCAAACCTTCATGGACCGACTAGTGGGCTTTGTCAATTGTACATGAGTTACTGTTTATCGTTAGTCGGTCTAAGAACATTTGTCGACCGACTAGGTTGCAAACTAGTCGGTCAGCAATCGTTCTTTAACCGACTAGCTCTATGATCATTTTTGATACCAAGTACTATTCATTCTTAGTCGGTCTAAGAACGTTCGTCGACCGACTAGATGAGAAACTAGTCGGTCAGTAGTTGTTCTTTGACCGACTAAATCTAAATCCTATTTTTCGTCAGGAGTTACTGTTTACACTTAGTCGGTCTGCGTTGGTCAACCGACCGACTAGTTCCCAAACTAGTCGGTCAGAGGTTGTTCTTTAACCGACTAATCAGTGTTAAAACCCTAATTTCTGGGCAGCCGCCGGCCCTTCCTATTTCAACCCCACCCACGATTTCTTTCATCCCTCTTTTATTCTCCTGAGCCATTTTCTCCCCCAAATCACCCTCCAACATTTCCCCAAGCCATTCCTTCCTCCCTTGGAGCTTCCCTCTCCATTTTGGCCGGCCACCATCTCTAGGTCGCCGGAAAACCCCAAAAATTCCCAAAACCCCATTTCTCCAGATTTTCTCCCCATTTCCAGATCTAAACCCTAGTTCCCCGGATCGTTTCTTCCATCGCCATGCTTGCTCGATATCGTTCGTCCGCTTCCTAAGGTAGTGATTGATCCTTTGATGTTCTCATAACCCGTTTTGTGATTTTTGTGAAACCCTAATAAAACTAGGTTGGATGTTGTTCTAATGTTGTTTTGCCATGGCAGCGACCTCTTCCCCGTAGATTAGCGTCCGTGAGACGAACCTTCGTGATCGTCATCCTCGGAGCTAGGCAAGTGAAACTTGCCACTTAGGGTTTTGGGCCATGTCTTAGGCCATTTGCTTGTTGTAGGCGTAAAAGAGACTAGGCGAAGAAATGATACTCGCCTAGGCGCAATTTCAGGAACTAGCTTGACAACGAAGCTAGATCCGTCATTTATCATGTTGCATAACTACCATGTCATGTTTAATTTTAATTAACGGTACGCGAATTAATTGTCATCCATGCTATCCATGTTGAATGTTGCATTCGTAGCATACGCTACAATACTTGTGTTTCCTGGCTCGTGTTCCAGAAGCGGGCTACGTGAGTTGGTTGATAGCCAATGCCCGATCTACTTGTTTCCGGCTAGGCACCTGCGTTGCAGGCATAACCCTACGCCATACGTGTTAAATACACTTCCTGGCTCGTGATCCAGAAGCGAGCATTCCGTGTTCAGGGTAATGCCCTGGCTCGATACACGTGGATGGGTAGGGATAAGCGGTCACTTGAGCTTACGAGTTGGCCCGATCAGCCACTCTAGCCAGCAGACGAAATCTCTGTGCACGACGTGTTTACTTAACGTGTTTACTTGACGTGATCACTTGACGTGAACCACTTGACTTGTACTTGTCCATGTTTTACTTGTAAAACTTGTTATCCATGACATTCTTGCTACTTGTACTTTCCTTTACTTGTCACTTCCATACTATACTTGCCATGTCATGCATCATACTATAACTGCTAGGTTGTTAGTTTACCTTACTTTTAGTTTCCTTGCCCAAGTCTTTTAGACTTGCTGACATGTGCCCCTTTACTCTTTTGGGTGACACATGTTAGATCCCGAGCCTGAGTTCATTGTTGAGGACGAGGTGTTTGCAGACGCCGAGCCCGAGCCTGTGTTTGACGAGGACTTCGTGGACACTGGGGACCAGTCCTAGTGTCTTCGTTGAGCTTTCCCCTTTTGTTTTAGACTGTTGTAGTTGTCGGTGCGCAGCACCTATACTTTGTTATGTTTGTCCTTGTTGGCCTTGTTCTGGGCCTTTAGACTCTTTCTTTTAGCCTGGTGGCTTTTCTGGATGTTGAACTTAATTTTAATGTTGGGCAAATTCTGAGACTTGAGATTTTATTTCTGTCTCTCCTTGTGTTATTATTGTTGTTCCGTTTGTGGTTACAGGGACATGCTTATGTTTTATTGACGCTTATCGGGTTTGGGGCTTCACAGCTCCACTCTCATGCGGACCGTTTCACGTCTCGCCTCCATTTTAGGGAAGCGGGGCGTGACATCTTCGGTGGGCTCGACGTATTCCTTGTGGATGGTTCTCTAAAGTGAAGCACTCCTTAGGAACGTCTCCATCCGGCATTTCCAATAGCTAAAGTTCGTGCCATTGAAACGTGGAGAACGCACCGTGGATTGACCTTCGAAAAGAGTGGACGCTCCATCACGATCGTGATTGTTGTACGAAATCGATGGACGAACATTGTTGTTGTTGGATGCCATAGCCATAACCTTGCGCTCTGATACCAATTGTAAGGACCCTGGCTATGGGGAAAACACTAGAAGGGGGGTTGAATAGTGTTTATGCAATTTAAAAAGATAGTTACACCAATTTAAATTCCTAACCAACAAAATAGTGCGGAATAGAAACAAACCCAAATAGAAACAAATGCAAACACAAGGATGTTTCAAGGGTTCGGATTACCCAAGTCACTTCCCGACTTGTTCCCGGTAATCCTACGTCCCTTCCACCAGGTTAATAACCGGATACTCAAGTTAGAACCCTAACTTGAGGTTTCCTTAAAACCCACTTGTAGCAACCCTACAAGTGAAATCGAAATACAATCGATTGACCTTAACTCCCACAACTTGGGAGCAAGAAAACCACTCTCACAACCCGAGAGTAAATTCAAATAACGAAAGTTATGAAAATTTGAAGTAGAGCAACACTCACAATCACATATGCCTTGAAGTAGAACTTGAAGGAGAAGTGTGTTATGTGTTGAAAGACTCTCTTGGAAGAGAGGAAATCCCTATCTCTTGACTGCACCAAATGCCTAGAAGATTTCTCTTTGGTTCTAGGTTGGAGAGCAAGAGAATGAAGATTGGAATTCTTAGGGCTGTATGATTTGAGAACTTTGATCTTGAGAATGAAAGCTTGAATCTTTTAGCAAGAGAGTTGGAAGATCATTGGCCTCTCAATGGAACAGTAGAGGCTCCTTATATAGGTTTCTCAAATCCCTCAACCGAAAACAGCAAAAAAACCCTTTGAAATCCGTGAGGAAAAACTCAACGGATAGAATCTGGGCCCGCGACAGTCGACTGTTGAAGAGTTCACAGTCGACTGCTGCACAGTCAGAGAGGGTAGGTGAGAATTCATAACGGTAACTTACCACGTGGACAGTTGACTGATAAGGCATAGACAGTCGACTGTTGAACCAACAGTCGACTGTAAATCCTACTACAGGCGACTGGCCGTAAGTTGGGTAAGTTGATGAAATCTGGAAAACGTCTGGGAGAACAGAACAGACGACTGATGAAGAGAAGACAATCAACTGTTAATCTGAACAGGCGACTGTAATTTCTTCTACAGACGACTGTCAAAACCCTGAGATTTTCCAGAGAGTTGAGTCAACAAATTGGTCATAGACAGACGACTGTTGTAGTATTGACAGCCGACTGTTCCATTGGACAGTCGACTGTAAATTCAACATAAGTCGACTGGCCAGAGTAATCAGAGAAATAGACTTTGAGCTAAAGATAGACAGTTAACTGATTAACAAAACACGGTCGACTGTCACTTGGACTGGCGCCTGTGAATCATTCATAAGTCGCCTGTGAGAGTTAAAACAGAGAAGCCCAAAACTAGACTGTAAAAGTTTGTGCATAACAGGTGGCTGTAGAACAATACACAGTCGACTGTTTTTGAGACAGGCGACTGTAAAATGTTCAGCAGTCGACTGTTATTGACATGAGATACACAATCTAGATTGAAATGAATTGGAGTCTAATGAAGCTTGATCTAATGATATCCTAAGACTGAAATGAAGATGTGTGTGTGCTCCAACAATGTTCTACTTCTAAGCTACATACTAGAAGAGATACAAGAAAGTTACATTTGACGAACACTCTCTTCTATCCATCGCATGAGCTTGAAGTCTTCTAAGAGCTTCAATCACCATCTACGATCATCCAATCCATTTCATTTGCCTTCAGTGATCTTTGAGTGTCATCCATTGCAAGTAGATCTTCATAATAAGCTTAGGTAATGGATTAACTGCAAATAGGGGATTAGTCACAAGTATTTATGTTTGCTCATCATTAACACCAAGTATGGAGAAGTCCAATACTCAACACAATATTTTGTGCAATCCGGACATATACATACAAAGGGTAAAAAGGTCGGACACAAAACTCAATAAAATCAGAGAAAGATGAATGGAGGACGAGCATTGACATATTGACTCTGCCAAACCATAAGGCTAGCCGGTTTTTCTGGGTCGACCTTTTGCATGAATGCGTGATCCCTTGGAAGGATATATCTCTCGACGAGCGGAGCTACCACCTCACAGTCCGTGAAAATTGATTCATCAACTCCTACTTTGTGAGTAGGCTTGTAAATGCTGCCTTCCGGATATTCCAAGTAGGCAGGCGTGTACTTATACACTGGCAAAACCCGAGCTTGCTCATGCTCAAAAGAAGTCAATCAACGGCTTAGGAGGGAGGATGCCTCACCCTAGCCTTGAATCAGCCATCCCTAAAGTTTCAGTTGAATCTATGGCATCGTCCACGGAAGTTGAAATAGGAAGACTGTCTTATCCCTTCTTCATCCTCTTCTCAACATTTCTTGGCCGAGTTGGAAGATGTTCTTTCTTTTCTGTAGATTCTCAGCAATCTTAACAGAGCCCTCCACAACTTGGGACGAGCTCTTGATAACTATTGACAAGCTCCTGACAGTTGGGGCCAAGCTTCCCTCAGCCATGAGCGAGCTCTCATTAACCCCTACCGAGCTATCATCAGCATTGGCCAATCTTCCAATAGGTTGAATCAACCTCTACTCCTCCTTTTTCACTGGATGAGCCAATAAACGACTAGACGAGCTGCATGTGGACTTCTTAAGGCTAAGGAAGAGAAGCTCTTTAATTTTGTGGGGCGTGTTGAATTCTTGCCCAACCATTTTTGCAAAAATAAATGAGATTAGGATGATCAAATATGAGGGCATAATATAAAATCTGACCTTATATATTTGGAGCCCACATGATGTTCTTCAATAATTGATCGTCCAACATGCCGTTGATAGACCTCTCTTCTGCCGGCAGAGCCAACAAAACGTTAGTTGCCTTAGATTCAGCCTGGGAAAGGTCCAGTTCCATTGAAGATAAGATCCAAGGCGACCCCAATACGTGAAGAAGGCCGCCTCAGCCGGAAAGGTAATTCAAACAAAAGTATTCATTCAATCCGGAATATTGCTTGGAAGGTTCATGATAAGGTTCATGTTCCTCTTGGCGATGATATAATACTACACACCATGAGGAGCAAGCTACACTTGGAAGAAAAAAATTAAAAAGCGATAAGGTCGGCTCCACTTCGTGTAACAAGCAGAGCATAATGAAGCCAACCAAAGAAGCAACAGAATTCGGCATCAATTGGCAAAGTGAGAGTTCGAGGGAATTCAAGACTTTAAGAATGAATGGATGAATGGAAAAGTGGAGTCCGTGCTGAAACATCTTCGAGTATACGCACACCTTGCACTTCTTGGGGAAACAGACCATATCGTCATAAAAAGGGGGCCCGATCCCCGTAAGGATGGAAAATATATTCAGTCTTAATCTTATTGACCTAGAAAGGGGAGATTTTGGGGGTCATATCTAAGATCTCCCCACGTACACCCGATGTATCACCTCCAGCTCATAAGATTGAGGCTTGAGTCGAAGGGCTCGATGAATAAACCCTTCCTTTCTCAGAAGCTGACTGGGGGTATAAGAGTTGGGGGCCTCCAACACTTCATTAAGATGAGGAAGCTCCTTTGACCGAATAAATACTTCAGTAAAACCTTGGATTATCATCATCTTGGCCCTCAATATGTTAAGATATGAATGTCAGAAAGAAACAAGTCAAATAGAGGGGGAACTTCCTTGATTAAGGGCGACAATGATATCAAGTGAGAAAGGCGAGAGCAGAGGCAAGAAGGGTTGCAATTTCTTCAAAAAGCAAGGGAAAGGTTTTCTTCTAACCATCGATCCACACACACACACACACACACACACACACACACACACACACACACACACACACACACACACACAAAAGAATGCACTTCCTTTGAGTTGAGTCCAGTAGTCTAATCTTGGACACGTGTCGATATCTTAAAGTAGCAACTCTCCAAATTCTATACTCCATTGGCAGGAGAATTTTAGGGTTCCCCGCTCTCACGGCCAACATTAAATGCGTCGTCTCAACTGCTGTGCCCATCCAATCCCTATGTGTTACATCATCCGACCTAAACCACCAAGTCAGTTGAGCTTGGGAGATGATGGCCTTTGATACAGTTTGGGGTTGGCCCAGAGATCATCCAATTATTTATTTTGTTTAACAAGCCCAAGTACGAGCCCATAGTACTGGCCCAATAGCCTAAAGGCCCAGACGGGAAGCCAATCACTTCTCCAGCCAAAGGCGACATCTCAGTTAGCCATTAAGCTCCAACATTTAAAGTGTCGGCTCATAATGGCGGATCTCAACGGCTGACCATTAAGCTCGTCATTAATACCAACAAATCAATCGAAAAGCAATAAAACATCATCAATACTCGGATGTTAGAGTCGATTGACATTCATAAGACAGTCGCTTATAACTAATAGTATATTAGACAACGAAAGACGAGACGAATCTAAGAGAACCCACACTCAGGTATTCTTATACACAAAATCTGCCCAACCTAACTTATATTTCCACCATAGCTCGGTCCTAGAACTAGCGTACGACCTCCCAACAGGTCAGACATAGTTCCACTGAGCCTCTTTGAGTCATCTACTGACTTAAGCATTGGAGGGGATTAGGTCAAACCCCAGATTCGACCTCCTGATGAGCTTCTTGTATTGTAGACAGCTTGGAGATAGCTCGGACCCGACTTCTTGGTCATCCCCAGATTCAAGCTCAACACGAGCTTATTCTTCTTTTTCAGCCTCCTTCTCTACGACGGACATGGTGGGACCTTCAAACTTCTTCCCACTTCTCAATGTCATCGCGTTTACATGCCCTCGGGGTTCTCTTCTGTTTGCCCCGACAACTTCCCTTGTGCCTTGGAGAGCTGGGAGAGCTGCTACGTCATCTGCGCCATAGTGGTCTACATGGACTTCTGGTACGTCACCTGCTGCTGTAAGGTGGATGCAAGCTGTTACGTCGTCATCATTAGTTGCTGGATAGAATTTTGGAAGTAGTCATTCCACTGGCCTTGAGTCTAGATGTGACTCTCAATTAGCAATTCCAGGCTCGACTTTTGAATGGGGGGTGCGTTCACCGAAGGTCTTTGATTGAAATTCTGAATTGGCCTTGAGGAGGTGGAGTCTGAAACTCTTGAGGCTGCTGAGGGTACGGTGGGGGAGCTTGCAATCCCGGGGTCTGGTATGAGAAGTTGGGGTGATTCTTCCACCCTTGATTGTATGTGCCGGAATGTAGGTTGCTCGGTGCCCTCGGATTGTTCCCATATAAAGCGTTTGCTTGTTCGATAGTCATATCCGAAGGCACCACCATATGTGATGAACATTCAGTGCTCTGGTGCCCCTGCACACTACAAACCTCGCAAACTGCCGCCGTAGGCAGTTTAGCAGCACCACGCCCAATAAGAGAAAGTTGTTTACTTAAGGCATCAAACTTAGCTGAAAGTAATGATACCTCGTCGACGTCATACTTACCTCCCCTTGTGGAGGTGCTACTCTCGTTGCTCCAGGATTCATTGTTCTCAGCCATTGCTTCTAACAATCTCTTTACTTTAGCTGGAGTCTTGCTCATTATGGCGCTATTAGCGGCATCATTAATGGACATCCTCACCGATGGCGTTAGCCCGTTGTAGAAGGCCTGAATAAGTAGCCAATCCGGCACGCCGTGGTGGGAGCAGACTCTTTGAGGTCCTTGAACCTCTCCCAAGCTTCATACAAAGACTCTCGCTCCGACTGCTTAAAGTTGGTGATTTCGTTGTGTAGCTTGGCAGTTTTACCTGGAGGAAAGTACTCTGTCAAAAAGGTAAGAGATAAACTGTCCCACGTAGTGAATGTCTTGGCACTGTGAACCCTGAGCCAATCCTTGGCTTTATTCCTAAGTGAGAAAGGGAAAATTCTTAGCCTGATGGTGTCATGGTGACACCATTGATCTTCAGTGTATCCATCTAGAAAGTGTTAAGATGGTCGTTCAGGTTCTCCATCGGTCCCCCTGAGAATTGGTCCCTTTGCACAAAATCAACCAAAGATGGTTTGAGTTCGAAATTATTTGGTTCCACAGCTGGCCTTTGAACGTTAGAGGCCGTGTAACGGCCTGCTTTCATCAAGACAACTATTTACGCATTTAACCTATTTTCAAATTTTATTGACTATTTTCTAATAATTCGTAAAGAGTTTTACGATTTCAAAAAATTTCTTGTAAAAATATTTTGAAGTATCGGACTAGTTATGCAGTATTTTAGTAAGTTCGGGTTTCATCAAACACCTCTAAATAATCTGGTTAAAATGCATTTTCAATTATTGCCGTTTCGGCTTAACGAATTTATTTTCTATACAAACATCATCAAAACGTTTTCAAACTTTTATAGTAACATTCTATGATCATTTAGGGCTCCCCACATTAATTTCTAATTTTCTGAAGTCAAATCGATAGAGAACCCGTAGACCCGCTTTCTAAACGTTTTGGCCTAAGACTAGTATCCCTGTAACTCAAACCCTGAAACGGTCCTCGTATTCGCGATCCTCGCGACGATACGAACCCGTGGGTATGTTTTCGTAATTTTTTGGACACGTTTACTACCAGGGGCAAAATCGTAATTTCGTACTGTTAATTATTTTTGCTAATTAAGTTTTACCTTGGTCAATTACTAATTAACGGATCTTAATTACATTTTACCCTTATCTAATCACCTACCTCCCCACGTTAGCAACCCATGTGATTCATGCTAACACTTTTTCCACGGTTAGTCACCTAACCTCATTAATACCCACCTAATAACATTTGACTAAGTATTAATTAGTTAATTAGTTTTAAAATTATCTACTTAAATCTATATAAACCCCCATGCTTTAACCCATTAACCCCGTAACACTCTCACTCAGCTCTCTAACTCACGATCAACCCATGCACAAGCCCCGAACCCAACATTTCTCTCCTCAGACCCGGATTCACGTCCCCTACCTCTCGCCATCACCGAGCCCCGAGATCGCTCCCTCACTTTACCTCTCTCTCTCTACTCTCTCCCCTAACCCATGCTCTCACCGTACTCACTCTCCCTCTCAGCTTCCTCCTCCTGCTCCCCTCTTGCCAGCGTTGTCCTCCTCCGACGAGGAACTCAGCCCGTCCCCACCCAAGCTCCACGTCGAAGCTCCGTTCACCGTCGTTCGCCATCAACAGAAGACACCCCGCGCTCCGCCTTCACTTGCGTCGTCGACCTCGCCTTACAGTCGCCGCTTCCGGACGTCGCCGCTGCCTTAACATCGCCGCCTCCGACGAGCGAAACCCCCGCCTCCGACGCCCCCATGCAACAAAGGACGGTGAGCAGCGTTCGAACGTGTACGTTAAATACGGATACGTATTTTCGTATAATACGTGTTTTAATAATTATTAAATGGGCTTAATGGTTTTAAATTAATAATAAATAATATAGAGATCAGAAAAATGTAAGACTAGCTCCAGAAAATCAGAAATAACTTTCTGGACCCAATGTCGCTAGTTTCATTTCAATCTGAAGCTTAGTTTTTCCAAAATTAATTTTTAAGCCTAAAAGTTAAATATGTTATTTTCGTTTAAAAATCCGTAACTTCATATTTTTACATACACTAGTTTGTGAGAAAAATATATGCTATAGTGCTCTTCGATACGATCATTTTGACAGCTCACTTGAACCATTCCGATGCAGATTGCATCCAGAATAAATGTTTGAATAAATACATTACTAATTGAAAAATAGTTTTTAAATTATTTTTTGAGCTTTTAAAAATTATAAAAATTAATTTAAGCTTTTGAAAAAATATTTTCTTCCTACATTAAATTATTTTACTCCCATCTAGCCCATCTAAAAATGTTTAGTACGTATTTTGACGAGTTATAAGCTACTATAAAAATACAAACACGTTAAGAAAATAGTGTACTCTTTAACCGGCCATTTCTTGTGTTTGCAGGTACCAATTCTCGTGCACCAGCTCCTCTAGCTCCAACCTCGTCTTACTACGACAATCTCGAAAGCGTAAGTCACGACTAATTCGAATATTAGAAAATTAGTTAGTGTCCACGTATGAACTTAGGACATCAGTACAACCTCAGAACTGCTACTTGACTTGAACCGAACTAGAAACCTAATCTAATAGGAATTCAACTTTGGTGGTGGTAACACACAACCATCCACTTAGGTAAATTGTGTGCTAACGAAACTACCACCCTTAAACCAACAATTTTTGTATTCCATGTTTGTTGGACTTGTCTTTATCATCAAATTTCTTAGCATCCACTTTGCTTTACTTCTGGTTTTAAAACCAGTGGTCCTGGTTAACTATCATCGTGAACAAGGAATTGATACCATCTTGTGAAATATGTTGTGGAATATCTTGTGGAATGTCTTATGGAATATCGTGTGGAACATCTCGTGGAACATCATGAAAGAAACATGTACATAGAACACTTGACATTTCACTGGGGTTTTTGGGGTAACTCATAGTTTGAGAGAGTGCGGGAGTGACTGGAGTTCAATCTTCCCATCTCGCTGCATGTGTTTCGGCATACCGTCCCGCTGCCTGAGTTTCGGCAAAATACATGTACCGTGCCTGTGTTTTTGGCATTCGTCTGGGTCGCGCCCATGCAAGAGATGAACTCGATGGTCACATATTGTACTCTCCAACTTGAGTCACGTAGTGTAGTTACTTTTCACAGTCACTTTTACTTACATACCACAGTCACCTTTACTTTACACGTTCCATGCACATTACTTACCACATTGGTGCAGTCACAGTACTTTACTTGTCGCACTTTTAGCTACAGCAGTAGTATGTTTCACTTGCCTAGCCTGCTTTACACTTGCACTACCATAGTACAGTGGTTCTTTCCGTTCAGTTCAGTTTGCCTTTACTTTTCAGTTGTGTACAGTTGTTACTCAGTACTTTACTTTTCTATCTGATCTGCTTGTACGTAGTTACTTTTGTCATACTTGTGCACTGCTTCTTTTCTATATTTAGAATTGTTGTGACTTACCTGCGGGTCCATCTTCGTGGCACCGCAGACGACGTACATATGGAGGTAGATGCTCTTGAGCTAATAGCGCCAGAATTCAACCATGAGACCGCAGCTTCCAGAGTTATTTTCAGTTGTGTACTTTTCTTCTTTCATGTATATTTGTTGGGACATTTTGTACAGTATGGATTGTAATAATTGGACACTGTTTGAGTATTTTTGTACATCTCTGCATCGTGGCTATTTTGGTTTCACTGGTAACCTGCAGGACCTGCGCAAATATCAAATAAGTAACGTGCCCCCTGAAAGCGGGTCGTTATAGGCCGACCTATTGTGGGGGCATTGAGTAGTCGAGGACTTCTCTCCTCCTCTTCTCGGCGTTAAGACTTCTTGCAGTAGCTTCAATCTCTGGGTCTAGTAGACACAAGTCCGCTATGCCTTGAGATCACATGTGTATGCAAAAAGGTCTACACCAAAAGGAAACGTCAAAAGCACCAAGAGGTGATGAAAAAGGGAATATTAACAAAAGAAAACAAAGAAAAAGAAAAACATAGTCTCTCTACAAAGACTTAAAACCAATATCAATTCGTGCCTCCCGGCAACGGTGCCAAAAAGCTTGATCGATCCCCACTAGGGGGTTGATGCTTATAGACCGTAGTGCACGGGTCGTGTGTAGTCTCTTACGGGTCGAACACGAGGAGGCGGTCAATTGAGTATCGGTTCTATGAGTCTTCGAATGAAAGCTACGCGATAGTCACGGTGATTGGTTGGTGAATGGTAGGAAGACTGTGAGCAAGGGGTAAATGCTCTAGGGCGTTGGGAATCCCCGCCAATTGACTAGGGTTAAGGTTAAACTAATAATCAATCGGTTATCGAGTTCATTGGGACTCGGGAGAGGTCGTGTGACCAAAGGGCATTTGCCTATTCCCCACTGTCGTGATGCATGATAGGCTATTCCCTTATGTCATGTCCTATCCCCGCTGTTGCGATGCAATGATAGGCCAACCCAACCTACATCGATGTTAGTGGTCTCCGATGCATCTGTATACGTTGGGCGCATTACGCTCGACGAATATCCCCAATCTTCCCCCCGCCCACATTGGCGTTCGGGGATTAGATCTACATTGGGAGAGCTCTTAATCGATGCCCGTTGGCGTTCAGCCACACCGATAGTATGGATCGTCATAGGGATCAGATCCCCGGATCGGTCCCGATTTTGATCGGCGGGCAATCTGATCACCCCAATGGGATGGGGTCGAATCTACGCCGATAATAATCGTCATAATGTACCCCTAATCTCAACTAGCCCAGCAACTACATCAATTAATTAGTTCAACCCATGGCCCAAATCTAATGGGGTTCATCCCGTTGCCCTAGAAGAAAACTACTCACTACCCATTGCAATAGAGGGACTTTCTAGCAATGGGTAAGCATTCAAAGCCATGGATTCAACAAATAGCAGCAATAAATGATAACACATGAAAATAAGAACAATGGGAGAAAAATTCTATTAAACAAAGATAGTGTGTTACACTAATAATCGATTAGAACAATGAAAACAACTAAATAAAAAAGTTTAGAATTCTTACAAACTAGCCCAAAACTCTAGAAATAAGAGAAAAACAGCTAAACGATGCATTTCTCTCGCAGGAGGATGAAGGGGCGCTTATACACATGTGCCCAAAAGACCAAAATAGCCCCAGATCCACCCTAGCAGCTGAAGAAAATAGGTCGGTCGCGTCGTTTCCTAGAAGAGTAGGGATCTGGAGGCTCAGTGACACGGTCGCGCCAATTGATACGTGGTCGCGTCAAAAATGATTACGCGGCCTCATCGTTCTGCTCTGGATGTGGTAATTTTGCAGCCACGTCGTCTTCGTTCATGCAGACCGCGAAATTCTATGATCTTCAATCTTTTCTCCACTCTATGAGTCTTCTGACGCGGTCATTTGGTGGAAATTGACACGACCGCGTGGATGATTCTTCTTTGGCAGTTTGACGCGGCCGTGTGGATATAGTGACGCGGCTGCATGGAGCTCAATTCTTCATGAAATATTCTCCTTTGCGCCAATTGACTCCCCGGCTTCGCTCCCTTCGCCTCTTTGTGCTAAGATCTTGCCATATGATCCCCAATTGGCATATATTTCCTGTAAAGCGAATGAGGGACCACAAAAGCAAAAGAAGAGACAAAACGGGGAAAACAGGGAGGAATACAGAATGAAACGATGTATATACAATAAAGACTCATCAAATCTCAACAGATCCCTCCACAACTTGGGACGAGCTCTTGGTAACTATTGACAAGCTCCTGACGGTTGGGGCCAAACTTCCCTCAGCCATGAGCAAGCTCTCATTAACCCCTACCGAGCTATCATCAGCCTTGGTCAATCTCCCAATAGGTTGAATTGACCACTGCTCCTTTTTCATTGGACGAGCCAACAGACGACCAGACGAGCTGCATGTGGACTTCTTAAGCCTAAAAGGTGGAGAAGCTCTTTAATTTTGTGGGACGTGTTGAATTCTTGTCCAACCATCTCTGTAAAAAGAAAGGAGATTAGGATGAGCAAATATGAGGGCAAAATATAAAATCTGACTTTATCCAAAGCCCATAAGACGTTCTTCAACAATTGATCGTCCAACATGCCGTTGATAGACCTCTCTTCAGCCGGCAGAGCCAACAAAAGCTTAGCTACATTAGATTCAGCCTGGGAAAGGTCCAATTCCATTGACGCTAAGATCCAAGGCGACTCCAATACGTGAAGAAGGTCGCCTCAGCCGGAAAAGTAATAAAAACAAAAGTATTCCTTCAATCTGGAATTTTGCTTAGAAGGTTCATGATAAGGTTCATGTTCCTCTTGGCGATGTATAATACAACACACCATGAGGAGCAAGCTGCACCTGGAAGAAAAAAATTAAAAATCGGTAAGGTCGGCTCCACTTCGTGTAACAAGCAGAGTACAATGAAGCCAACCAAAGAAGCAGCAGAATTTGGCATCAATTGGCAAAGTGAGAGTTTGAGGGAATTCAAGACTTTAAGAATGAAAGGATGAATGGAAAAGTGGAGTCCATGCAGAAACATATTTAAGTATACCCACACCTTGCACTTCTTGGGGAAACATGCCATTTCGTCATTAAAAGGGGGCCCGATCCCCGTAAGGATGGAAGATATATTCAGTCTTAATCTTGTTGACTTAGAAAGGGGAGATTTTGGGGGTCATATCCAAGATCTCCTCAGGTACACTAGATGCTAGATGTATCACCTTCAGCTCGTAAGATTGAGGCCCTTGGATCGAAGGGATCGATGAATAAACCCTTCCTTTTTCAGAAGCTGGATGGGGATCTAAGGGTTGGGGGCTTTCGGCACTTCATTAAGATGAGGTAGCTCCTCTGACCGAATAACCACTCTAGCAGAACCTTGGATTCTCATTGTCTTGGCCCTCAATTTGTTAAGATACGAATCTAAGAAAGAAATAAGTCGACTAGAGGGGGAGCTTCCTTGATTAATGGCGGCAACAATATCAAGCGAGAAAGGCGAGAGCAGAGGCAAGAAGGGTCACAATTTCTTCTTAAAGAAAGGGAAAGGTTTTCTTCTAACCATTGATCCATATATATAAAAGAATGCATTTCCTTTGAGGTGAGCCCCATTGGTTGATCTTGGACACATGTCTATATCTCAAAGGAGCAACTCTCCAAATTTTGTACTCCATTGGCAGGAAAATTTTAGGGTTCCCCACGCTGACGGCCAACATTAAATGCATCGTCTCGACTGCCATGCACATCCAATCCCAATGTGTTACATCATCCGACCTAAACCACCACGTCAGTTGAGCTTTAGAGATGATGGCCTTTGATAAGTTTGGGGTTGGCCTAGAGATCGTCCAATTATTTATTTTGTTTAACAAGCCCAAGTACAAGCACAACCCAATAGCCTAAAGGCACAGACGGGAGGCCAATCGCTTCTCTAGCCAAAGGCGACATCTCAGTTAGCAAGTAAGCTCCAGCATTTAAAGTGTCGACTCATAATGGCGGATATCAACGTCGGACCGTTAAGCTCGTCATTAATTCCAACAACTCAATCCAAAAGTAATAAAAAATCATCAATACTCGGACGTTACAGTCGATTGACATTCACAAGACTGTTGCCTATAAATAGTCTATCAGACAACGAAAGACGAGACGAATTTTTGAGAACCCACACTCAGGATTCTTATACTCAAAATCAGTCCCATATAACTTATATTTTCTCCATAGCTCGGCCCTAGAACTAGCGGACGACCTCCCAACATGTCGGACATAGTTCCACTGAGCCTCTTTGAGTCATCTACTGACTTAAGCATTGGACGATATTACGACGGAACCCAGATCCGACCCCTGACGAGCTTCTTGTGTTGCAGACAGCTTGGAGATAGCTCGGACCTCACATAGCTCGAAACGGAGCCCATTCAGCCCGCAAATAGCTTGTCCAACACCCAGTCAGTGGCCTACGCCATCCTACGTTAACTGCTACTTCCAAATCATCGTCCAACAATTTTAGCGGTGAGAGAACACCCCGAAACAAAATCCAACCTAAACGGAGGGTTGAATAACAGGGAGGTTGCAATGGAGACAAGATTCAATTAATGTTTGAATAAATAAATAAATAAATTAATTAAAGAATCCAACTAATATTTGGCTCTCGTTCAAATTTCAGTACATACCCTTCGACCCTTGATGTTAATGATCTGAATTGGATTGGTTATATTATTTATGAGTTTTGTTATTTTGTGATTTTTTATTTTAACGTTGAGATGGAAACAACCAAAAATAGAAGATGCCATTTATTACAAGTGCCATGTGCATGACATGCCCTTCATCGAGTCGTACTAGAACGCAAAAAAACCCATTGTAAATACAGCCCCCATTAGGTCGGTGGATGGGGCGGCGGTATAAGAAGAGGGCGTGACAGAGGTCAGAGGAGAGGGATGTAGGGTTGGGAATGTCGGCGGAGGGGGTGTCGTCGCCGTCGGCCACAGTTCAGCTGTTTTACTCACCGCGCACCTCATGGGTATTTTCGACAACAAATAAGTGGTTATCAGGTTACACGTTCTGAGTAATTTCATTGGCAAACTTGTAAATAAGTGGTATGTATGCGGGAGCAAGGGTAAACTTGTAGGGTGTGTTTGGATTGAAAGAAAATGTATGAAATAAAAGTGAAATGAAAAAGAAAAAGAAAGAAAAGTGAAATGAAAATGAAATGAGATTCTTTCTCATGTTTGGTTGCCAAAGAAAATTTTGAAGAAAGTTCAAAGGAAAATAAGGAAATTTCTTCCATTTTGTTATTAATTCAAAACGAAAAAAATTAAGATGTGTTTTTGCTAAATAATTTAAGAGGTGTATTTGCCAACTTTATAAATAATTTGATTAAAAAATTTAAGAGGTTTTCTAGTCTCAATCTTTAACAAATAAGCTATCAACACATCATGTCTCTTTTATACTAATATACTCCATCCTCACAATTGAAAATAATGAAGAACTTATCACTTCATCTTTATTTCTGTTCCTTCTTTGTGAGCGGTCTCTCTTTCAATGCATGAATTTATATCAAATAAAGAATGTTGTTCGTTTAGTTCATACCATCGATTTTCAACTACTTTTGCCTTTTTCATTACTTTAGACCAAAGCAAAAAGGCACTGTGTACCTCAATCTATTTTGTTCAAAACTACTCCTACCGTCCAATCGAACATGTGATTTGAAATTAGCACATTGTTTGACATATCCATACAATCACCTATTTCGGTACTCCATAAAGCCTTATCTTTCTACACGACTTACGCATCAAATGTCACGTGTCGATTAACGGCTCTTCATATTTGGACTCTAAATCATGTGACCTCCGACACAATCCATGTAGCCTGTAACCTCCGACACAATCCACTTTTCTTTGGTATCCAGCTTGTTATCTTTCTCGTGAACATATTTTAAACTTCTAATCACCTAAAGAGAGTCTAGCCACACTAGCTTCCATGTCCAAATTTTCTTTAAAATTTTATAGTTGATACCTGATGATGGAATTATGTTCACTAAATTTAGCTTCGATCCAAAATCCTTTCGGAAAATCTAGATGTACATCTCCAACACATCGCTTTCTTTGGAAGTTGAAAGTGTTTCCTTTATCTTTTTTGTTACTAATATGGTGTAATGCGGAATGATGCCGTGAATCCATGATCTATGCTTGACTCCCAATCTTTGACAAATAAGCTTTCAACACATCATGTCTCTTCTATACTAATATACTCCGTCCTCACAGTTGAAAATAATGAAAAACATATCACTTCATCTTTATTTTTGTTTCTTCTTTCAATGCGTAAATTTTTATCAAATAAAGCATGTTGTTCGTTTTGTTCATAACATCGATTATCAACTATTTTCGCCCTTTTCATTACTTTAGACCAAAGCAAAAAGGCACTGGGTACCTAAATCTCTTTTTTGTCAAAACTACTCCTACCGTCCAAATCGAATATGTGATTTGAAATTAGCACATTGTTTGACATATCCATACCATCACATATTTCGGTACTCCATAAAAGCCTTATCTTTCAACACCACGTACGCATCAAATGTCACGTGTCGATTAACCAAGGCTCTTCATATTTGGACTCCAAATCCCGTAACCTCTGACACAATCCCTGTATCATAGTATGACACTTCTTTTCTTTGGTATCTAGCTTGTTATCTTTCTTGTGAACAAATTTTAAACTTTTAAACACCTAAAGATCGTCTAGCCACACTAGCTCTCATGTCCAAATTTTCTTTGAAATTTTATAGTTGATACATGATGATGGAATTATGTGCACTAAATATAGCTTCAATTCAAAATTCTTTTGGAAAAACTAGATGCACACCTCCAACACATCGCTTTCTTTGGAAGTTGGAAGTGTTTCCTTTATCTTTTTTGTTACTAATAAGGTGTAATGCGGAATGATGCCGCGAATCCATGATCTATGCTTGACTCCCAATCTTTGACAAATAAGCTATCAACACATCATGTCTCTTCTATACTAATATACTCTGTCCTCACAATTGAAAATAATGAAGAACCTATCACTTCATCTTTATTTCTGTTCCTTCTTAAAATGCCAGAATTTATATCAAATAAAGCTTGATGTTCGTTTAGTCCATAACATCGATTTTCAACTATTTTGGCCTTTTTCATTACTTTAGACCAAAGCAAAAAGGAACTAGGTACATGAATCTCTTTTTGTCAAAACTACTCATACCGTCCAAATCGAACATGTGATTTGAAATTAGCACATTGTTTGACATATCCATACCATCACCTATTTCGGTACTCTATAAAGCCTTATCTTTCAACACCACATAAGCATCAAATGTCATGTGTCGATTAACCAAGGCTCTTCATATTTAGACTCCAAATCCCGTAACCTCCGACACAATCCATGTATCTTAGTATGATACACTTCTTTTATTTGGTGTCCAGCTTGTTATCTTTCTCGTGAACATATTTTAAACTTCAAAAGACCTAAAGATAGTCTAGCCACACAAGCTTCCATGGCCAAATTTTCTTTGAAATTTTATAGTTGATACCTGATGATGGAATTATGTTCACTAAATATAGGTTCGATACAAAATCCTTTCGGAAAAACTAGATGTACACCTCCAACACATCGCTTTCTTTGGAAGTTGGAAGTGTTTCCTTTATCTTTTTTGTTACTAATCTGGTGTAATGCGGAATGATGTTTTGAATCCATGATCTATGCTTGACTCCCAATCTTTGACAAATAAGCTATCAACTCATCATGTCTCTTCTATACTATTGAACTCCGTCCTCACATTTGAAAATAATGAAGAACATATCACTTCATCTTTATTTCCGTTCCTTCTTTGTGAGCGGTCTCTCTTTCAATGCCTGAATTTATATCAAATAAAGCATGTTGTTCGTTTAGTTCATAACATCGATTTTCCACTATTTTCACCTTTTTCATTACTTTAAACCTAAGCAAAAACGCCCTGGGTACCTAAATCTCTTTTTGTCAAAACTACTCCTACCGTCCAAATCGAACATGTGATTTGAAATTTGCACATTGTTTGACATATCCATACCATCGCCTATTTCGGTACTCCATAAAGCCTTATCTTTCAACACCACTTACGCATCAAATCACGTGTTGATTAACCAAGGCTCTTCATATTTGGACTCCAAATCCAATAACCTCCGACACAATCCATGTGTCCTAGTATGACCTGTTGGATCTGGATATAAGCCTAGAGGAGGGGGGGTGAGTAGGCTAATAAAAATTCTCTTACAACCCATGAGAAATCACACGCAGTTATAATCACAGGCAGAGTAAAATGTATGCAATCACAGAGTACGTGCAGATTTACCCTGGTTCGGTCGCCCCAACGCCCTACTCCAGCCTTCAAGCAGATACTAGCATTAATATTATCCTTTTGTACAACTACAATGAGTCCTGAGCTACTTGCCACCCACCTAGTTCGTACCACACTCCACTGGTGCAGAACACTATCAGCCTAGTAAATATTCTATCTTGACTTGCTACGACTTGTCAAGACCCTCTAGACAAGTCCCCAAAACATGTATCAATGGTAAAGTTTTTCCTACGAAGATCAAAACTACTACACAAAAATAATAATAATAGTTTAGAAGGCTCAGTTTGTGTAGCGGTAGCCGTCTTCGTCAATCGACGCCGTCCAGCTCTCGTCTAGTAAGATGTAGATGTCACGTCTCTCGTGTCGGCAACTCAGGTTGTAGCTAATGACCCCTCTCTCATTGTTGCGGCAATGGGCTATCTCCCACAAAGTAGTGGCTTTGATCTTGATGGCACAATATTGTGTCTCCCTGGTAGATTGAAGAGCTAGGTTGCTCCCATTTCAAATTGCGGCTCCCACTTGGTTCCTTGGGTCAACTATTGCGGCTTGCACATGGGGGGAATCAAAAACTCACGGCTCCAAGCTTTGGTCATCAAACATCTCTTGTTTTGAATATGAATGTCAAGGCCCCCATATGGTCAAAGATTGCGGCTAGGCTTGGAGAATTGATGAAGGCCGCAAGTTTGCTTGGAGAATTGATGAAGGCCTTGAGACTTGGGTCCAATAATGCGGCTGGGAGCTTTGTGAACGGCAAGTGAGGATGTTTGCTCAAGCTTGCGGTAATAAGGGCTTAGGGCTTGATGCCTTGTGTGACTTTCCTTGATGATGAACCCCAAAAGAGGTGATGCGGCCTTTAAGAAGCTGGATGATGAGGGACTTGGGCCGCAATATATATATATATATATATATATATATATATATATATATATATATATATATATATATATATATCTATCTCTCTCTCTCTCTCTCTCTCTCTCTCTCTCTCCCCTTTGTTCTTTTTCTTGTGTGATAGCTCTCTTTGCCTTGGAAATTTTTTTTTGGCAGACACTTATTTTTTTGATATGCCGCAATATTACCCTCTTCATGAAGAAGGGTTTATATAGGAGGCTTCTAGGTTTTAGGTCGGCAAGGGGAGAGTTCTCATCTAGAGGAATTCGGCTAGAGAGGGAATCCTCTTCAAGACAGGAGTAGGCAAGCAAATTGGGATTTGAATAGATTGTTTGGAGATCTGATTGAGATACTCCATATCCCTCCATCTTTGACCAAGTCCTATTTTCTATGTAAATAGCAATCTCTTTCTCTTCCAATTTGCTATATGGTTAGCAATTTATCCACCACCTTGACTAAGTCATCAACTGAAGTATTCGCGAGTTTGCCATTCCTGAAAAGCACTTAACACACACGCTAAATAGTTCATACGTGTTTGCCGTCATCAAACTAAAGGTCCTAGAGCGTTGCATCCAACATGACACACTTCTTTTCTTTGGTATCCAGCTTGTTATCTTTCTCATGAACCAATTTTAAACTTCTAAACACCTAACGATAGTCTAGCGACACTAGCTTCCATGTCCAAATTTTCTTTGAAATTTTATAGTTGATACCTGATGATGGAATTATGTTCACTAAAGAAAGCTTCGACCCAAAATTCTTTCGAACAAACTAGATGTACACCTACAACACATCACTTTCTTTTGAAGTTGGAAGTGTTTCATTTCGCTTTTTTGTTACTAATATGGTGTAATGTGGAATGATGCCATGAATCCATGATCTATGCTTGACTCCCAATCTTTGACAAATAAGCTATCAACACATCATGTCTCTTCTATACTAATATACTCCGTCGTCACAATTGAAAATAATGAACCTATCACTTCATCTTTATTTCTGTTCCATCTTTCAAATGCCTAAATGTATATTAAATAAAGCATGTTGTTCGTTTAGTTCATAACATCGATTTTCAACTATTTCTGACTTTTTCATTACTTTTGACCAAAGCAAAAAGGCACTGTGTACCTGAATCTCTTTTTTATCAAAACTACTCCTACCGTCCAAATCGAACATGTGATTTGAAATTAGCACATTGTTTGACATATCCATACCATCACCTATTTCGGTACTTAATAAAGCCTTATCTTTCAACACCGCTTACATATCAAATGTCATGTGTCGATTAACCAAGGTTCTTCATATTTGGACTCCAAATCCCGTAACCTCCGACACAATCCCTGTATCCTAGTATGACACACTTCTTTTCTTTGGTGTCCAGCTTGTTATCTTTCTCGTGAACATATTTTAAACTGCTAAACACCTAAAGATAGTCTAGCCACACTAGCTTTCATGTCCAAATTTTCTTTGAAATTTTATAGTTGATACCTTATGATGGAATTATGTTCCCTAAATATAGTTTCGATAGAAAATCCTTCCGGAAAAACTAGATGTACACCTCCAACACATCGCTTTCTTTGGAAGTTGGAAGTGTTTCATTATCTTTTTTGTTACTAATATGGTGTAATGCGGAATGATGCCGTGAATCCATGATATATGTTTGACTCCCAATTTTGACAAATAAGCTATCAACACATCAGTCTCTTCTTTACTAATATACTCCATCCTCACAGTTGAAAATAATGAAGAACCTATCACTTCGTCTTTATTTCTGTTCCTTCTTTGTGAGCGGTCTCTCTTTCAATGCCTGAATTTATATCAAATAAAGCGCGTTGTTCATTTTGTTCATAACATCGATTTTCAACTATTTTCGACTTTTTCATAACTTTAGACCAAAGCAAAAAGGCACTGGGTACCTGAATCTCTTTTTGTCAAAACTACTCCTACCGTCCAAATCGAACATGTGATTTGAATTAGCACATTGTTTGACATATCCATACCATCACCTATTTCGGTATTCCATAAAGCCTTATCTTTCAACACCACTTACGCATAAATGTCACGTGTCGATTAACCAATGCTCTTCATATTTGGACTCCAAATCCAGTAACCTCCGACACAGTCCCTGTATCCTAATATGACGCACTTCTTTTATTTGGTGTCCAGCTTGTTATCTTTCTCGTGAACATATTTTAAACTGCTAAACACCTAAAGATAGTCTAGCCACACTAGCTTCAATGTCCAAATTTTCTTTGAAATTTTATAGTTGATACCTGATGATGGAATTATGTTCACTAAATATAGATTCGATACAAAATCCTTTCGGAAAAACTAGATGTACACCTCCAACACACCGCTTTCATTGGAAGTTGGAAGTTTTTCATTATCTTTTTTGTTACTAATATGGTGTAATGCAGAATGATGCCATGAATCCATGATCTATGGTTGACTCCCAATCTTTGACAAATAAGCTATCAACACATCAGTCTCTTCTGTACTAATTTGCTCCGTCCTCACAATTGAAAATAATGAAGAACCTATCACTTCATCTTTATTTCTGTTCCTTCTTTCAATGCCTAAATTTATATCAAATAAAGCATGTTGTTTGTTTAGTTCATAACATCGATTTTCAACTATTTTCGCCTTTTTCATTACTTTAGACCAAACCAAAAAGGCACTGGGTATCTGAATCTCTTTTTATCAAAAATACTCCTACCTTCCAAACGAACTTTTGATTTGAAATTAGCACATTGTTTGACATATCCATACCATAGCCTATTTTGGGTCTCAAAAAGCCTTATATTTCAAAACCACTTACAAATCAAAAGTCACGTGTCGATTAACCATAACTGCTTGTTATCTAAGTATTTTAAGCTTCTAAATATAGCTTCGATACAAAATCCTTTCGGAAAAACTAGATGTACACCTCCAACACATCGCTTACATTGGAAGTTGGTAGTGTTTCCTTTATCTTTTTTACTAATATGGTGTAATGCAGAATGATGCCGTGAATCCATGATCTATGCTTGACTTCCAATCTTTGACAAATAAGCTATCAACACATCATATCTCTTCTATACTAATATACTTCGTCCTCATTATTGAAAATAATGAAGAACCTATCACTTCATCTTTATTTCTCTTCCTTCTTTGTGAGCGGTCTCTCTTTCAATGCTTGAATTTATATCAAATAAATCATGTTGTTCGTTTAGTTAATAACATCGATTTTCAACTATTTTAGGATTTTTCATTACTTTAGACCAAAGCAAAAAGGCACTAGGCACCTGAATCTCTTTTTGTCAAAACTACTCCTACCGTCCAAATCGAACATGTGATTTGAAATTAGCACATTGTTTGACATATCCATACCATCACCTATTTCGGTACTCCATAAAGCCTTATCTTTCAACACCACTTACACATCAAATGTCACGTGTCGATTAACCAAGGATCTTCATATTTGGACTCCAAATCCCGTAACCTCTGACACAATCCATGTATCCTAGCATGATACATTTCTTTTATTTGGTGTCCAGCTTGTTATCTTTCTCGTGAACATATTTTAAACTTCAAAAGACCTAAAGATAGTCTAGCCACACAAGCTTCCATGGCCAAATTTTCTTTGAAATTTTATAGTTGATACCTGATGATGGAATTATGTTCACTAAATATAGGTTCGATACAAAATCCTTTCGAAAAACTAGATGTACACTTCCAACATATCGCTTTCTTTGGAAGTTGGAAGTGTTTCCTCTATATTTTTTGTTACTAATATGGTGTAATGCGGAATGATGCCGTGAATCCATGATTTATGCTTGACTCCCAATCTTTGACAAATAAGCTATCAACACATCATAATTCTTCTATGCTCCGTCTTCACAATTGAAAATAATGAGGAACCTATCACTTCCTCTTTATTTCTGTTCCTTCTTTGTGAGCGGTCTGTCTTTCAATGCCTGAATTTATATCAAATAAGGCATGTTGTTCATTTAGTTCATAACATCGATTGTCAACTATTTTCGTCTTTTTCATTACTTTAGACCAAAGCAAAAATGCACTGGATACCTGAATCTCTTTTTGTCAAAACTACTCCTACCGTCCAAATCGAACATGTGATTTGAAATTGGCACATTGTTTGACATATCCATACTATCACCTATTTCGGTACTCCATAAAGCCTCATCTTTCAACACCACTTACGCATCAAATGTCACGTGTCGATTAACCAAGGCTCTTCATTTTTGGACTCCAAATCTCGTAACCTCCAACACAATCCATGTATCCTAGTATGACACACTTCCTTTCCTTGGTATCCATCTTGTTATCTTTCTCGTGAACATATTTTAAATTTTTAAACACCTAAAGATTGTCTAGCCACACTAGCTTCCATGTCCAAATTTTCTTTGAAATTTTATAGTTGATACATGAAGATGGAATTATGTTCGCTAAATATTGGTTCGACCCAAAATCCTTTTTGAAAAAATTGATGTACACCTCCAACACATCGCTTTCTTTGGAAGTTGGAAGTGTTTCCTTTATCTTTTTTGTTACTAATATGGTGTAATGCGGAATGATGCCGTGAATCCATGATCTATACTTGACTGCTAATCTTTGACAAATAAGCTATCAACACATCATGTCTCTTCTTTACTAAATTACTCCGTCCTCACAATTTCAATGCCTGAATTTATATCAAATAAAGCTTGTTGTTCGTTTAGTTCATAACTTAGATTTTCAACTATTTTCGGTTTTATCGTTACTTTAGACCAAAGCAAAAAGGCAATGGGTACCTGAATCTCTTTTTGTCAAAACTACTCTTTCCGTCCAAATCGAACATGTGATTTGAAATTAGCTCATTGTTTGACATATCCATACCATCACCTATTTCGGTACTCCATAACGCCTTATCTTTCAACCCGACTTACACATCAAATGTCATGTGTCGATTATCCAAGGCTCTTCGTATTTGGACTCCAAATCCAGTAACCTCCGACACAATCCCTTTATCTTAGTATGACACACTTCTTTTCTTTGGTATCCAGCTTGTTATCTTTCTTGTGAACATATTTTAAACTTTTAAACACCTCCAGCACAAAATCCTTTCGGAAATTGGCTTCTAAATATAACAGCTTGTTATCTAAGTATTTTAAGCTTCTAAATATATACAAAATCCTTTCAGAAAAACTAGATGTACACCTCCAACACATCGCTTTCTTTTGAAGTTGGAAGTGTTTCCTTTATCTTTTTTGTTACTAATATGGTGTAATGCGGAATGATGCCGTGAATCCATGATCTATGCTTGACTCCCAATCTTTGACAAATAAGCTATCATAACATCATGTCTCTTCTATACTAATATACTCCGTCCTCACAATTGAAAATAATGTTGAACCTATCACTTCATCTTTATTTTTGTTGCTTCTTTGTGAGCGGTCTCTCTTTCAATGCCTGAATTCATATCAAATAAAGAATGTTGTTCGTTTATTTCATAACATCGATTTTCAACTATTTTCGCCTTTTTCATTACTTTAGACCAAAGCAAAAAGGCACTGGGTACCTGAATCTCTTTTTGTCAAAACTACTCCTACCGTCCAAATCGAACATGTGATTTGAAATTAGCACATTCTTTGACATATCCATACCATCACCTATTTCGGTACTCCATAAAGCCTTATATTTCAACACCACATACGCATCAAATGTCACGTGTAGATTAACCAAGGCTCTTCATATTTGGAATCCAAATCCCGTAACCTCCGACACAATCCATGTATATTACTATGACACTTTTTTTCTTTGGTATCCAGCTTGTTATCTTTCTCATGAAAATATTTTAAACTTCTAAAGACCTAAAGATAGTCTAGCCACACTAGCTTCAATGTCCAAATTTTCTTTGAAATTTTATAGTTGATACCTGATGATGGAATTATGCTCACTAAATATAGCTTCGATCGAAAATCCTTTCGGAAAAATAGATGTACACCTCCAACTAGGGGTGGCAATTTTCGACCCGGCACGATAGCCCGGCACGGGCCCGGCCCGATAAGACCGTGCTTGGGCCAACAATTTTGGCCCGAAATCCTTATCGGACCGGGCCGGCCCGGCCCGATTCATTTTCGGACCGGACCCTGGCCAAGCTTTTCAGCCCATGGACGGCACGGCACGGCACGAAAAGCATTTGATCGCCCCACTTCAATTTGACCACACACCAATCTAAAGCAGATTTCAGTAATGTGCATTCATTTATAGTGTTGAGTCCAATGTCATGAATCTTATTAGATCAAGGTCCAAATATCATAAATTTTAACAACTTCCCGTCAGCGCCAACTTTGATGTCTTTGGATCTTGGGGGTCGATTTTAGTTTCCGAGAAGAGACAAAGAACCACCAAACATGTTACTTCATCTTGCCAAATAAATGAAAACAATGTGGACACATCACCTTATGCAACCCACTCAATCCTCTTCTTTCGTGCTCCATTTCGATGCATCTTTAAGCATATGAGATAAGGTTGTGTTTAAAAATATGATAAAATATTGTCACAATACATAATTTATTCAACCCTATCGGACCGGGCCGGGCGGCCCGAATTTTTATCGGACCGTGCCCGGGCCTCTCCGAAATGGCCCGAAGTCTTATCGGGCCGGGCCGGCCCAGTCCTTTAAGAAAACCGGACCGGGCCGGCACGGCCCGATAAGACCGGGCCGGCCCGAATTGCCACCCCTACCTCCAACGCATCGCTTTCTTTGGAAGTTGGAAGTGTTTCCTTTATCTTTTTTGTTACTAATATGGTGTAATGCGGAATGATGCCGTTAATCCATGATTTATGCTTGACTCCCAATCTTTGACAAATAAGCTATCAACACATCATGTCTCTTCTATACTAAAATATACTCCGTCCTCGCAATTGAAAATAATGAAGAACATATCACTTCATCTTTATTTTTGTTCCTTCTTTGGGGGCGGTCTCTCTTTCATTGCCTGAATTCATATCAAATAAAGAATGTTGTTCGTTTATTTCATAACATCGATTTTCAACTATTTTTGCCCTTTTCATTACTTTAGACCAAAGCAAGAAGGCACTGGGTACCTGAATCTCTTTTCGTCAAAACTACTCCTACCGTCCAAATCGAACATGAATCTCTTTGGAAGTTGGACGTGTTTCCTTTATCTTTTTTGTTACTAATATGGTGTAATGCGGAATGATGTCGCGAATCCATGATCTATGCTTGACTCCCAATCTTTGACAAATAAGCTATCAACACATCATGTCTCTTCTTTACTAATATAATCCATCCTCACAATTGAAAATTATGAAGAACCTATCACTTCTTCTTTACTTCTGTTCCTTCTTTGTGAGCGGTCTCTCTTTCAGTGCCTGAATTTATATCAAATAAAGCATGTTGTTCGTTTATTTCATAACATCGATTTTCAACTATTTTCGCCTTTTTCATTACTTTAGACCAAAGCAAAAAGGCACTTGGTACCTGAATCTCTTTTTGTCAAAACTACTACCGTCCAAATCGAATATGTGATTTGAAATTAGCACATTGTTTGACATATCCATACTGTCACGCATCTGACCATCATGTACTCCCAAACTTTTCGGAATAAATCATCGATGAATGACGTGAAATGATGTGCTCCACCTAGAGGGGGAACTGGTGTTGGATTCTAAATGTTGTTGTGAATGTACTCAAAAATTCCTCTTGTATTATGTTTTCACTCCCCAAAACTAATCTTCATTTGCTTTTCGTCGATAAATTCCTTATAAAAACTTCTGCTCCTTAAAGTTCACTTCGTTGATTAAACCATGATTCCTCAAAGCTTTGTAGCTTTTCTTTTTGACATGTTCATGCCAGAGTACCACGGCTGGGTCAAATCAATATCTTGCGAACTTTCTAGCCAAATGCTAGAATCTCTCATGTTAGTCCTCTCCTTCAGCGGATGTAAGTTCTTAACTTCTTCGTATATCATCACCACGATTGATCGCTTCGATATCTTCAAAGCTTCTATTTCAGTTGTTATCTTCTAACCCAGAGAATCTAACATCTCTAAGAAGAGCGGTGATTTCCACAGTTTTGGAACGTACCACACATTTGTGAGCAGCCACATTACACCATCAAACATATTGATTCTCACTAAACCAACTCTAACAACCCTGTATGCATCATTACGTATAAGGACTGAAACATCCTCTTTTCTCTCGTAGGTATGGAAACACACCTTATTTGGTGTTGGGTGAAATGAAGCCATGAAGCCATGATCCATGCTTGACTTCCAATCTCTGACAAACAAGCTATCGACACATCGTATACCTATTCATTACTACCATCCACCGTCTTCATAATTGCAATTGACGTAGAAACTATCCCGTTCTTTTTATTTCTGTTCCTTCTTTCTGAGCAGTCTCTCTTTCAATGCATGAATTTCTTACAAATAATGCATGTTGTGTCTGTAGTTCTTAACGTCAATCTTCAACTATTTCCGCATTATTCATTACTTTACACCGAAGCAAATTGGCATTGATTACCAGAATCCATTTCACACAAAATAACTCTTGCCATCTGAAATCGACCAGAGATTTGAAAAAAGCACTTCCAAATTCACTTGTTTTGGTACTCGCGGAAACCTTGTCTTTCAGCGCCGCTAACTCATCAAACGTTGCATGTCGATTGACCATGCCTATTCGAATTTGGACTCTAAACCCCGTAACTCCGACACAATCTATGTATCTCAGTATGACACATTTCTTTCCTTTGGTATCCCACTTGTTATCTTTCTCGTGAACATACATTGAACTTCTGTACACCTAAAGATAGTTTAGCATCACTGGCATCACTGTTCACCAAATATAGTTTCGACCCAAAATTCTTTGGACAAATTAGATGTACACCTCAAACACATCGATTTCTCTTGAAGTGTTTCCTTTATCCTCTTTGCTACAATATTCAATTGCAGTTCGTTTGGTGCAGTGAAGTGTCTTTTTACTCTATACTCCCCACAAAATTCATTAGACTTAGTAAAAGTAAACTCACCACTATTATTGGATCTAAGAACGTTTAGCTTTTAACCGTTTGACTTTCTAAAAGTTTTCTTCACTCCTTGAACTTCTTGAATGCATCCGACCATCGCCTACAACCAAACTTTTTGGTAGAAATTATCGATAAATGATTTAAAATAATGCGCTTCGTTTAGGGAATGAAATTGTGTATGATCCTAAATGTTTTGAGTGCACTTAAAAATTTCTTATGTATTTACCCTCACCGAAACTATCTTCATATGCTTTTCGTAGTTAAGTTCATGACAAAAACTCAAACTCAAAGTTTACGTTGTTGATCAAACCATGCTTCCTGAATCGTCGTAGCTTTTCTATGCGACATGTCCAGGACAGAGTTGCCACAGTCTGGTCGAATAAATGTTATGCAAACTTTCTAATCAAATGATAGAATCTCCTGTGATAGTTCTCTCCTTCAACAGATACAAGTTCCTAACCTTTTCATTGTCATCACCATGATTGCTCTCTTCGATATCTTAATAGCATCCATTTCAATCGTTTCATGCAACCCAGAGAATCTAACACTTCTAAGATGACCAGTGATACAACTTTGGGACATACCACACGTTAGTAGGCATGCACATTACACCATCAAATATTTTGATTCTCACTTTTTTAAGGAACTCCAACAACCTTACATGCATCATTACCATATGGGCCATAACATGCTCTTTTCTCTCGTAAGTATAGAAACACACCTAATTTGGTGTCATGCAAAATGATGCCGTGAATCTATGATCCATGCTTAATTCCTAATCTTTGACAAACACGCTATAAACACATCATATGTCTCTTCATTATTAACATACTTCGTCTTCACAACTGTTATTAACAAAAAACCTATCACTTCATCTTTATTTTTGTTCTTTCTATGTGAGCAGTCTCTCTTTCAATGCCTGAATTTTCTCTTAAATAAATAATGTTGTTCCTTTAGTTCTTAACATCGATCTTCAGCTATTTCTGCCTTTTTCATTGCTTTACATCGAAGCAAAAAAGGCATTGACTGCCTGAATCTCTTTTGGTCAAAACTACTCATGACATCTTATATCGAACATGTATTTGAAATAAGCACATCCACATTGTTTGACATATCCATACAATCACCTATTTTGGTACTACCTCAAGCTTTGTCTTTCAACAGCACCAACACATCAAAAGTCGCATGTCGATTACCAAGGCTCTTCCTATTTTGACTCCAAACCTCGTAATGGCAGTGACACTTGTCACAATATATCAGAAAGTGGGTTTTGCTTAGTTATATAGAATATACTAGTCATAATCCGTGACCATATGTCATGTGGCATTCAAAATATTCATCCGAGAAAATTCACTCCATTTTGTTACCACCAAAATTAAAATTAAAATTTAGTTCCTCTAAAAAAATTTGGTTCCCTCATGATTTAGTTCCCTCTAGATTTAGTTAAAATTATAGCTCTTCCAAAATTTAGGTTACTTTAGATTTAGTTCTCTCCAAAATTTTATGGTTATCCCGCTAAAATTTTGATAAACTCTCATTCTACTCATTGATTCCAAAAGATTCAATCTGAGCCGTCTTTCTATCCACGAGTTTGTCCAAATTAAAATTTAGTTCCGCCAGAGAATGTAGTTCTCCCCAAAAATTTTTTACGTCTCCCAAAATTTAGTTCTCTTCAGAATTAGTTTAACCTAAAATATTAAATTTTAATTCTCCAAAAATTTAGTCCACTTCAGATTCAGTTGCCTACAAAATTTTAAGGGTTCTCTGCTAAAATTTTCATAAATTCTCATCACATCCATTGATTCCGTAAGATTCAATTCCAATCGTCCTTTTACCCACTCTTTTGTTATAGTCAGTAAACTCATTTAAAAACATCCCTTAATTCAATCTCAATCGTCTTTCTGTCCATCTTTTTGTCAAACTTAAATATATTTCTCCATAGTTCTTTAAAAAATTTTATGTCTCCCAAAATTTAGTTTCATTCAGATTTAGTTTAAATCAAAATATAAAATTGTAGTTCTCCCAAAATTTAGTCTACTCCATATTTAGTTTCCTTAAAATTTTAGGATTTTCTTGTCAAATTTTCACAAACTCTCATCCTACCCATTGATTCTTCAAGATTCAACCATAGCCGTGTTTCTACTCACCTTTTTGTCCTAGTAAGCAAACCCATTCAAAAACATCTCTCATTTGTATAATAGATATTACCTATATCAAGTCTTAGTTTTGGTGCAGTCATAAGCATCAAAATCAATCAACTAGACGTTACCTCCATGACCATCCTCTCTTGATTCTATTATTTGCTAGCATCTTAATTCGTTTAACCTTGGTTTTCTATTTGCAGTTTATGAAACAATAAATATTATTTTAGTTGTTTGCGATATCTAATCATGATAACATATAAAGCCTTTTTAATGATGATACTATGATGGGTATTGGATCCAGCTCCTTCTTATTACATTACTTTATGTTTTTCCTGTATTGTTTTTGTCCATTTTGTCTCATTTCTCTGTTTTTGTATGTAAAAGTGTAGTTTGTTCTTTTAATCTTTTGGTGCATATGCACCATTGCTATCAATAACTGATTTACTTTAAATTGTTTGGACTGTTTCTGTTTTTGTCCATTTTGTCTTACTTTATGCTATGTTTTAGAAAATATGATGGTATTTGTTATTTAATAAAGTAGTGCCATTGAATTTGAGGATGATTGATTAGATTTAATGGGACTTTAACAATGAATTTGATTGAACTAAATTATTGATCTAATTAGTTACTGCTTTGTAAAAAAAAAGCACACTTCAAAAATTTTGAAATGAAAATAAACCTTGGTAGTAGTGGTTGCATGTGCGCGCTTAGCAGTTAGGTCTGTGCGATTTGAGCAAATTTTTCCAACTATTGCAGTCTATGCGTGTTTAGCAAAAATGTAGCTATTTTTTGGGGCTCCGGTCTGTGCGCGAAGAGCAAAAAGGCATGTGAACTGGGCAATTCTGAGGGTATTTCGAGGGGTTTAAAATGGTCATTTAGGTATTTGTTTTAAAAATTATGTGGTCTGATCTGTTCAGGCTCGAGGGATAGTGCAGATACAACTGGCTGTTTACTTGGCACCAACCCTATCTGTTAGTACCAACTTCATGTTAGAGTAGACAAGATAGACGATTCTTTGACCTATTGTGTTTCTCCATGGGGGGCATGGAGCTGGAACCTCAGCCAATAACAGACAATTCTTCGATCCTGAATTTTGCAGGATTATTTCATTTGATAAGGTTTACTTCATATACCTAAATTTCTTGATGTCTCGGTTTGCCTTGATGGTTTGCGATCTTACTCAATCCTAATGTAACTACAATCAGAGGGGTGCAGGGAAAAGTACTCCTCGTACCTGCTTAGAGGAAAACACAACCTGGGAACTCGTTACTGATGCTGAAAGACTAGGGACCATATAGAGATTCCACAATGGCAGGTTAATTTTGGAGGATTGCTATATGCACCCCTATGAATAGGGGTGCATATTGTATTTTGTGCAAAATTTTGCTTTAAATAGAAAAAGTAGGTTGACAAGAGAGAGAGAAAATATCTAAAGGTTTTAATTTTGGATAGAAAAGTACAATGCACCCCTATGTGTAGGGGTGCTGATAGTTGTTTCCTAATTTTGTGGCAGGTGCTTTTTAAATTAATTATTGCATGCATCCAATCACACGCTGACGAGGTCAGTACTGCTATTCTAATTTATTCCTTTTGGGAGCTTTGCCTATGCAATATGGAACCGCCTTTTGGAGAATTATGGTGATGATGGATTTCTTCTGTATTTTGTTTTTCAAAGGCCACTGGCATTATTCTTAGTGGCATCTTTTTAAGGAAGAAGGAATGTTTTTTAAAGGTCACTGGCATTATTCTTAGTGGCATCTTTTTGTTAAGGAAGAAGGAACTGGATTGGTTTTATGATGGCGGTACCGCAGCTATCTTTCCAGATGGTATGTCAATAAACTTTTGGACTATAACTTTTTGTTGCTTTCTAAAAGATCTTTTTAATAAAGTTTGTGCACCATCATTTGGATGACTATTCAATGATGTTTGTGCACCATCGATCCTTTTTAAGGTGTTTAGTTTTTTCTATATACTATATGGAATTCATATAAAGTTGAAAATAAAATCAATATTTTCTCTTCTTCCTTACTTTTTTCATTTTTGGAACTTAATGATAATTAACATTTTGAGAGAGGCACCCCTGAAAGTCTAGCTTTCATATAATGGTGGTAGTTGGTAGAAACCTGAAAACACAACTTTAAAAAAATTCAGAAATATTTTTTAGTTACTTGAAGAATAACGTTTACGTCCTTTAAAAGTTTGAACCGACAAGAACTCAAAAAATAACGAGATCAAGTCAGCGATCCAGTACAAGGCATGTATCCATTTAGGAACCTATCTACTTCATGTTATAGTCGAATAAGCCGAAGAGATTCCCTTCGGTTATTGTATAACAGTATACGACACATTGAGATGCAATTTCTTAGCATAAGAACCGTAAAATGCTTGGCACTTATACTTGCATTCTGAGGGATTGTGCCAAAACCTCGTTGAATCAAGATCACCTGAAGAAATGAGGGTAGCAATGCTGGATGCCAAATGCAAAAACTTCTTTTATGCAAACCAGGCTGGTCTAAGTAACAATTTTCATTGCAAGTTGACTTATTCATAGAAATATAAGTACTTTTCATATTAGGAACTTGTTAGACACTTCTCTACTTCCCTTCCATAATGGGAGGCCTTTAGATACATTATTCACAAGTTTATGTGCTTTTCATTAGGACTTGACATGCCAATTTTGGTATTAATGAAATCTACAAACTGTTCCATCTGGATTTTCAGCTTGGGAGCCCTTCAGAGATTTCATACCTGAAAATGATAGAAGCAATTTTGATGATGCATATTATAAGAGGCTAATTTCCAATGATATTGATGTCAGGGTACTCACTGTAATTCTTCTCTCCATCTGACATGTTATTGATCCTTTGTCATATTTTTACTTGTGAATATCGCTTTTTCGTATTATGTTAAGGATGAAACAAAACTGATGTGGTTATTAAGAAAAATAGTCCAACATTGGGAAAAAATAGAAATATTAAAGAACATAAATTGAAAGTTAGGCCTTTATGTAATAATTTAAGTTTTCGGGTTAGAATTTCCCAATAAAGATATGTTCACCCAATTTAACTAAATGTGGGACCCCCCAATTATAATTCCAATTCTAACATGGTATTTTATCTCAATGTCTTCTCTAATCTTATGGTTCTCTAATCCAGTTTATTAATTTGTTTTCCAAACTCAAAGGTGAATCCACCTTGAGTTTGAGAATGAATATTAGGAAAAATAGCCGCACATTTGAAAAAATAGAAAACGCGAAGGACATAAATTGAAAGTTGGGTCTTTGCCTATTGTTTCAAGATTTTAGGTTGTCTTAACTAAAATTATGCATTTACCAGGGTTAGAGTGCCTTTTTACTCTATATACTCCACATAAAATTCCTTAGACTCAGCAGAAGTAAACTCACCACCATTATCGGATCACAGCACATTTAACTTTTTACCTGTTTGACTTTTCAATAGTTTCCTCCACTCCTTGAACTTCATAAATGCATTCGACCATCACACACATTGAAATTTTTTAGGGAAACATCGATGAATGATGTGAAATAACGAGCTTTACCTAGAGAGTGAACTGGTGTAGGATGCTAAATATTGTTGTGAAAGTACTTAAGAATTTGTATTATGTTTTCCCTCACCGAAACTAATTTTCATATGCTCTTTAGATACATTCCATGCAAAAACTCACACTCCTTAAAGTTCACTTCGTTGATTATACCATGCTTCCTAAAAGCTTTGTAGCTTTTCTTTACGATATGTCCAAGGCTGAGATGCCACAGCCGGGTCAAATCAATATTATGTTTACTTTCTAATCAAATGCTAGAATCTCTCATGATAGTTTCATATTCAGTGGATACAAGTTCCTAACTTTTTCAACAATCATTTGCATGATTGATCCATTCGATATCTTGAGAGCATCCATTTCAATCGATATTTTGCAACCCAAAGAATCTAACCCACCTAAAGAGATAGGTGATTTCCACATCTTTGCAATGCACAACACATTAGTGAGCATGCCCATTACGCCATCAAACATTTTAATTCTCATTGAACCAACTCCAGCAACCTTGAATGCGTCATTACTCATAAGGACCAAAACATCCTCTTTTCTCTCGTAGATATAGAACCACACTTTATAGAAACACACCTTATTTGGTGTCATGCAGAACGATGCCATGAAACCATGATCAAAGCTTGATTCCCAATCTCTAACAAACAAGATATCAACACATCTTAAGCCTCTTCACTACTAACCTTATTCGTCTACACAACTGCAACTAATGAAGAACCTATCGTTACCTCTTTATTTCTATTCAGCCTTTATAAGAAGTCTCTCTTTCAATGCCTGATTTTTTTAAAACACATCTAACCATCATGCACACCCAAACTTTTTGGGAGAATAAACGAGTTCTACCTACAGAGTGAACTACTATAGGATCCTAAATGTTTTTGTGAACGTACTCAAATTCTTGTATTATGCTTCTCCTCGCCATAACTAATTTTCATATGCTTTTCGTATGTACATACATTGCAAAAATTCCTGCTCCTTAAAGTTCACTTCGGTGATCAAACAATGCTTCTCAAAGCTTTGTAGCTTTTCTTTGTGACATGTCCATGCCGGAGACGCCACAGCCGGGTCGAATCAATATCATGTGATCTTTAATTGCTAAAATCTCTTATGATGGTCCCCCATTTAGTGGATACAAATTCTTAACTTTTTCACATATCATCAGCACGATTGATCTTTTCGATACATTCAGAGCATCCATTTCAATCCTTATCTTGCAACCCATAGAATCCAACACATGTAAAGAGTTTGGTTATTTCCATAGCTTTGGAACATGCCACATAGTGAGCATGTGCGTTACTCCATCAAACATTTTGATTCTCACCAAACCAACTCCAACAGGCTTACATGCATCATTACCCTTAAGGGTTTCCGAACCATCTTTTCTCGCGTTGGTATAGTAACACACCTTTTTTGGTCTCATGCAGAACGATGTCATGAATTCATGATCCATGCTTGACTCCCAATCTCCGACGAACAAACTATCAACACATCATATGCCTCTTCACTACTACCATCCTCTGGCTTCACAACTACAACAGAATCTGTCACTTCATGTATATTTTCGTTCATTGTTCTAAGCAGTCTCTTTATGTCCATGCTAGAATTTCTGGCAAATAAAGCATGTTGTGCCTTTAGTTCTTAACATTGATCTTCAACTATTTCTGCCTTTTTTTAAAACTTTACACCAGAGCAAATATGCATTGGCTACTAGAATCTATTTCGCTCAAAACAACTCTTGCTACTCAATATCGAAATTGCGATTTTTAATAAGCACATCCATATTGTCTACTCTTATCGGATCTAAGCACACTCAGCGTTTTACCAGTTTGACTTTTTAAAAGTCTACTCTACTTATTGATCTGCTTAAACGCATTCGACCATCACGTACATCTAAACTTTTCAGGAGAAATCATCGATAAATGATGTTAAAAAACGAGCTCAACCTAGAGAGGTAACTGGTGTAGGATACTAAATGTTGTGAACATACTCAAGAATTCCTAATGTATTATGCATGCCGTCACTGAAACAAATCTTAATATTATTTTCGTTGATACATTTCTTGCAAAATCTCCAGCTCCTTAAAGTTCACTTCGTTGAATAAAACATAAAACATGCTTCCTCAAAGCTTCGTAGCGTTACGTTGCGACATGTCCATGCCGATATGCCATAGGCAGGTCGAACAATATCCTGTGAACTTTCTAATCAAAAATGTTAGAATCTCCCATGATAGTGCCCCCCTTAAGAGAATACAAGTTCCTAATATTTTCACCTATTATCACCATGATTGATTGGTTTGATATCTTCATACCATCATTTCCATTGTTATCTTGCAATCTAGAGTATCTAACTCTATAAAGAGATCAGCGATTTCCATAGTTTTGGAACATACCACACGTTAGTGAGCATGCACATTACACTGTGAAATATTTTGATTCTTACTAAACCAACTCAAACATCCTCACATGTTTCATTGCTTATACGGGCAGAAGCCAACTTTTTTTCTCTCGTATATATAGAAACATACATTATTTGGTGTCATGCGGAACAATGCCATAAATCCATGATCCTTGCTTGCCTCCTAAAATCTGACAAAGAAGTTATCAACACAACACATGCCTTTTTGCTATTAACCTCCTCCGTCTTCACAATTGCAAATGACGAAGAATCTATCACTTTCTCATTATTTCTTTTCCTTCTTTCTGAGTAGTCTCTCTTTCCGTGCTTGGATTTCTGGTAAATAAAGCATTTTGTGCCTTTAGTTCTTAATATTGTTCTTCAACTCTTTCCTCCTTATTCATTACTTTACATCGAAGCAATTAGGCACTGGCGACCTGAAGCTCATTTACTTTCAAAACAACTCATGCTATCCAATATCAAACACGCGATTCGAAACGCTCACATTGTTTGGTAGCATATCCTTACCTTCACCTGGTTCGGTACTCCCTGAAATCTTGTCTTTCAGCACCACTAACGCATCAAACTTCACATGTCGATTAACCAAGACTCTTCCTATTTGGACTCAAAACCCATAAACCTCTGATACAATCTATGTATCCATGTATGACACACTTCTTTTCTTTGGTTCCAACTTGTAACTTTTCTTGTGAATTGCTTCTAAACACCTAAATATTGTCTAGCTACACTGGCTTCACTGTCCACATTTTCTTTTAAATTTTTCCGTTGATTCCTGATGATGGAAGCATGTTCACATTCCAAATCCTTTCGACAAAATAGATGTACACCTCAAACACATCGATTTCTCTAGAAGTGTTTCCTTTATCCTCTTCATTACTCCATTCGATTGTAGTTCTTCCGGTGTAGCAAAGTGTATTTTTACTACATACACTATAAAATTTCATTGCCTCAGCAAAAGTAAACTCCCCATCATTATCGAATCTAAGCACATTTAGCTTTTTAGCTATTTGACTTTCCAATAGTCTGCTCCACTCATTGAACTTTAACTGACGAAGAATCTTTAACTTCCTCTTTATTTCTGTTCATTCTTTTCTAAGCAGTCATTTTTTCAGTGCCCTTTAGTTCTTAACATCAATCATCAACTAATTCTGCCTTATTCTTTACTTTACAATGAAACAAATATGCACTTGCTACCTGATTCTATTTTGCTTTTAAAACAACTCTTGCCATCCAATATCGAACCAGCGATTTGAAACACACATCCAAATTGTTTGGCCTATCCTTACATTCACATGTTTCGGTCCTCTTTAAAGCACTGTCTTTCAGCACCACCAACTCATCAAACGTTACATGCCGATTAACAAAGACTCTTCCTATTTGCACTCTAAACACCGTAACCTACGACACATTCTATGTATCCCAACATGCCACACTTCTTTCCTTTGTTTTCCAACTTGTTATCTTTCTCGTGAAAACTTCTAAACACATAAAGATTGTCTAGCCTCAATGGCTCGTCTAAATTTTATTTGAAATTTCCTGTTGATACCAGATGATAGAATTATCTTCACCAAATCTAGTTTCGACCTAAATCCTTTTGAAAAACTAGATGTACACCTCAAACACATCGGTTTTCCTTGAAGTGTTTCCTTAATCCTATTCATTATTCCATTTGATTACAGTTCTTCTTGTGTAAGTGCTTTTTACTCCATAATACTCTTAAAATTTCATAAACTAAGTAGAAGTAAATTCACCACTATTATCGGATCTATGCTTCTTAAGCTTTTTATTCGTTTGACTTTTCAGAAGATTTCTCCACTCTTTGAACGTCTTAAATGCATTTGGCCATCACATACACCCAAACGTTTCAAGAGAAATCATCGATGAGTGATGTGAAATAACGAGTTTCACCTAGAGAGTGAACTGGTATACGATACTAAATGTAGCAAACTTACTCAAGAATTTCTTGTATTATGCTTTTGCTCATTGAAACTCTTCATCTGCTTTTTGTAGATAAATTCCTTGCGAAAACTCGGTCTCAATTAAGTTAATTCGTTGATTAAACCGTGCTTCCTCCAAGTTTTGTAGCTTTTTTTGCTACATATCCATGACTGAGATGTCATAACCGGGTCAAATCAATATCTTGCTAACTTTGTTAACTTTCTAATCAAATGCTAGAATCTCCTATGATAGTCCTCCCCTTCAGCGGATAGAAGTTCCTAACCTTTTCATATATCATCACCACGATTGATCCATTCGATATCTTTAGAGCATCCATTTCAATCTTTATCTTGCAACCCATGGAATCTAACACATCTAAAGAGATCGACGATTTCCACATCTTTGGAACATACCACACATTAGTGAGCATGCACATTACGCCATCACGTATTTTGATTCTCACTGAACCAACCCAACAACCTTGCATGTATCATTACCCATACAAGCCGAAAGATCCTCTTTTCTGTTATAGGTATAGAACACACATTATTTGCTACCATGCAGAAGGACGTCAGAATACATGATCCAGATTGACTTCCAATCTTCGACGAACAAGCTATCAACACATTAGATGGCTCTTCCCCACTTACCTTCTAGTCTTCATAACTGCAATTGACGAAGAAACTATTACTTCCATTTTATTTTTTATCCTTCTTTCCGAGCAGTCTTTCTTTCGATGCATGAATTTCTTCTAATAAATCATGTTCTGCCATTAGTTCTTAACATCGATCTTCAACTATTTTCGCCTTTTTCATTGCTGTACGCAGACGCAAATTGACACTAGGAAATTGAATTCTTTCACTGAAAACAACTCCCGCCATCCAATATCAAACTTGCGATTTGAAATGAGTACATCCATATTGTTCGGCATATCCTTACCTTCTTCTGTTTTGGGACTCTGTTTCGGTACTCCATGAATCCTTATCTTTCAGCACCACTAACTTATCAAATGTCACATGTCGATTAACTAAGATGCTTCCCATTTGGACTCCAAACCAAGTAATATCTGAGACTATCTATGTATCTCAGTATGATGCTCAACTTCTTTTGGTATCAACTTGTTACCTTTCTCGTGAACAAACTTTTGAACACCTAAACCTACTCTTGCCCTATTGGCATTTCTGTCCGAATTTTCTTTGAAATTTTACCGTTGATACCTGATGATGTAATTATGTTTACCAAATATAGTTTCGACCCAAAACCCTTTCGACAAACTAGATGTACACATCCAACTCATCGATTTGTCAAGAAGTGTTTCTTTCATTCTCTTCGTTAATCCATTTGATTGGAGTTTTCTAGCAGAAGCAAACTTACCATCATTATCGGATCAAGCACATTTAGCTTTTTACCCATTTGACTTTCCAAAAGTCTCTTACACTTTGAACTTCTTTAATGCATCTGACCGTCACGTACACCCAAACTTTTTGGAAAAAATCATCATTGAATGATATGAAATAACAGACTTCATCTAAGAGTGAAATGGTATTGGATCTGAAATATTATTGACAACGTACTCTAGAATTCCTTTTGTATGATGTTTCTCATTATCGAAACTAATCGTCATGCAAAAACCCCAGCTCCTTAAAGTTCAATTCGTTGATCAAACCATGCTTTCTAAAAACTTCATAGCTTTTCTTTGCGACATGTCCATGCCTGAGATGCCATAGTCGGGTTGAATTAGTATCATGCAAAATTTCTAATCAATTATTCGAAGAATATCCCATGAAAGTCATCCCTTTCAACGGATATAAATTCTGAAAATTTTCCCCTGTCATCACCATAATTGATCCCTTTGATATCTTCAGAGAATCAATTTCAATCGTTATCTTGCAACCCATAAGATCTAACACGTCTAAAGAGATCGGGGATTTCCACAGCATTGGAACATACCATACATTAGTGAGCTTGCACATTACATTATCGGACATTTTGATTTTTACTGAACCAACTCCAACAACCGTGCATGCATCATTACCCATAAGGGCTTAAACACCCTCTTTTCTCTTGTAGGTATGGCAATTAACCTTATTCGGTCCCATGCAGAACGATGCCATGAATCCAAGATTCATGCTCGACTCCCAATCTCTGAAAATAAGTTACCAACATATCATCTGCTTATTCACAACTAACCTCTTTTATCTTCACACTTTAACTGACAAAGAACATATAATTTCCTTTTTATTTCTATTCCTTCTTTTTGAGCAGTTTATCTTTCAATACCTGAATTTCTTGCAAATAAAGCATGTTGTGCCTTTGGTTTGGTGAAATTTTCTTGTTGATACCTAATGATGGAATTATGTTCCTTAAATATGGCTTTGACCCATAATCCTTTTGACAAACTAGATGTACACATCAATCACACCGATTTTTCTAGCTTTCAAAACGGTGAATGTGACTTTCATTATCCTCTTCGTTTCTCCAGTCGATTGTAGTTCTTCTGGTGCAGTGGAGTGATTTTTTGCGATATACATCACACAAAATTTCTTAGACTTAGCAGAAGTAAACTCACCATCATTATTGGATCTAAGCACATTTAACTTTTTAACCGTTTGACTTTCCAAAAGTCTCCTACACTTGAATTTTTAAACACATTTGACCATTACGTACACCCAAACTTTTTGGGGATGAATGATGTGAAATAACGAGCTCCACCTAGAGAGAGAACTGGTGTAGGATCCTAAATGTTATTGTGAATGTAGTTAAAAATTCATCTTATATTATGCTTTCTCTCACCGAAACTAATCTTGCTTTTCATAGATAAATTTCTTTTAAAAACTTTAGCTCCTTAACGTTCACTTCATTGATCAAAACTTTCTTCCTTAAGGCTTCTTTGCTTTTCTTTGCGACATGTCCATGCCTGATATGTTACAACATGGTTGGATCAATATTTTGCAAACTTTCTAATCAAATGCTAGAATCTCCAATGATAGGTCTCCCCTTCAGCGGATACAAGTTCCTAACTTTTTCACATATCATTACCACAATGTATCTCTTCGATATCCTTAGAGCATCCATTTCAATTGCTATCTTGCAACCTAAAGAATCTAATACTTGTAAAGAGATCGGTAATTTCTACAGTTTTGGAACGTACCATACATTAGCTCCTTAACGTTATTAGATTCTTTATATTATGATTTTTCTCACCGAAACTAATCTTGCTTTTCATAGATAAATTTCTTTTAAAAACTTTAGCTCCTTAACGTTTGCTTCATTGATCAAAACATTCTTCCTCAAAGCTTCTTTGCTTTTCTTTGAAGCATGTCCATGCCTAATATGTCACAATATGGTTGAGTCAATATTTTGCAAACTTTCCGATCAAATGCTAGAATCTCCAATGATAGTTCTCCCCTTCAGCGGATACAAGTTCCTAACTTTTTCACATATCATTACCACGATGTATCTCTTCGTTATCCTTAGAGCATCCATTTCAATTGCTATTTTGCAACCTAAAGAATCTAATACCTGTAAAGAGATCGGTAATTTCTACAGTTTTGGAACATGCCACACATTAGTGAACTTGCACATTATGCAATCAAACATTTTGATTCTCACTGAACCAACTTCAACAACCTTGTATGCCTCATTACATATAAATAACGAAGCATCCTCTTCTCTTGTAGGCATAGAGACACACCTTAGAGAAACATACTTTATTTGGTGCGATGCGAAACGAAACCATGAATCCATCATCAATGCTTGACTCCCAATCTATGACGAACAAGCTATCAACACATCTTATGTATCTTCACTACTAAACTCCTCTGTCTTCACAACCGCACCTGACGAAGAACTTATCACTTTCTCTTTATTTTCTGTTCACCAATCTCTTTTTCAATGCCTGAATTACTTGCAAATAAAGCATGTTGTGCCTTTGGTCTTAAATTGATCTTCAACCATTTCTGCCTTTTTCTTTACTTTACATAGAAGCACTAGACACTGGTAGGTTACCTGAATCTCTTTCGCTCTCAAAACAAATCCTACCTTTCAATATCGAACCTACACTCGTAGTCACTGACTAGCGGATCGGGGGTTAGTAATCGCTCCCATGCGAGTCACTCTCATGATCACGAGCCCTAGTAGATGACCGCTAATCCCTAATCAGATTCGTGGAGATTTTCCCTAGAATATGGAGCTACTTTCGCAATCCTCCAGTTCTAGGGTTAATCCCCAAAACCCTTGTTCAAACTACTATAGATCAACCCTAGATTCATTCAACTAAGGTTAACCTAACATCCAATCCCTAGAATCCGAAGGATCAACTTAACCCTAGCAATAGATCTACTCAAATCATGGCAAAAGATATGAAAACAATAGAAATCAACATCACAAAAAAATAAGAACAACAATAAATAAGATCAATAAAAAAATACTTATCTTAATGAAGATCCAATACAGAAATTAGCAAGGAAGAAACCGATAGCGTAGCCTAGCCTTCGAAAATAGTCTCCAAACCCTAAAAATGAGATCTCCCAACCAAAGATGAGATCTCCCATTGATGGCTACCCAATACATATATATATCCCCAAGAAAACCCTCAAAACAATCCTAAGTCGACTTGGTCCCACACTTGCTGCCCATTCAGCTTGGTCAAGCTGTGCAGGGGCGCTCGGTCGAGCACACTTTATAGCCTGCCCGAGCATAGTTTTCAGCACAGATTTCCCAACTTGCAGAAATTTTCTATGACACATTGGATCTCCGTTTGGCGCGTTCTTGGCGGCGTTGGAATCGTTATAAAGTCTACTATCTGGAAAAAATATGAGAAAAATACCGTAAAATTTCGGGTGATACCAGGTATTTAAAGAGTGAAGGGTTGTCCTGTAATCTGCACTTTTTACTTCGCTGGGCCTAGCGGCCTTGGTCGATGTAGAGACAGGATGCCCTCGAGGCTATTTATCTCTGTGTGAATAGCACAAACGTCTTGTTCGAAATAACAGTAAGCTGTTTGGTAATAATTTATCTAAGTTATTTTATAATGTAGTAAACATTAGATATTAACTTAGGTAAAGTCCTGAGACTTTATGTAAGGTCAAACAGGTATCGAGATGAGTATCTCGATTATGGAGAAATGTTTGACTGTCTGTAGCATAAGTCTAAAAGGGTTCGTGGTCGTAGATGTTTCGAGACAAGGATATCGAAACATCGGATAGACCATTGTGTCTTAGTCTTCACCGTTAAGCGGTGGCGATGTTCTCATGATCGTTCGACTTGGCGAAGTCGGAGACGAGACACAGGAGCTCATTAGAGAATGAGTTCACTGAACGTTCCACAAGAGTTATCATATGGTTACATTGACCAATCTGTCAATGATAACTCTTAGTGATGATAGGCTAGTTGGTCTTTTGACTTGGGGTCATATTACGAACCTGTGCGTGAACGGTGTCACTTAGATCACTGACCTAACTTCGAGGCTAGGCCTGTCGAAAGGTCTTTGATTGGGTGTCACTTGAAGTGTACGAGGAGAGTAGTGGCCAAGAGAGGATTCGTCTCTCCCGGTCAATGGGAGTTAATGTCGTAGAGTTAGTTCGGTCTTTAGTAAAATCTCTGCGTAGAGTATGTTGGAAGAAGTCCAACATAAGTTGAGTAAAGATCGATAGGAACTAACCGGAGTCAAGTTATTGGGGTTGACAGTTTGACCGTATCCTAGACTTGATCTACACGACATAGTTAAGACGAAAAGACTAACTGTGGAATTCATCACGGACACAGTCAGGGTGGTCCCGACAATACTCATGTCGATGAGTCAACCACATAATGATGATTCCTGAAGCAGGGACGGCAACCACTGCTTGTGGTCACTGCCGTATAGGGCTTCGAGCCCAACCTGTTATAAGGGTCAGGCTGTAGGGTCTCACACAGAGTGCGACATTCGTTTAGTAATAGGTACAAATTAGTTAGGGAGAATAATTTGCATTTGATGCAAAAGAAGAGAAAATTGCATTTTGATGCAAATGATATTTAAGCCTAGATAGGGGACTAATTTGCATTTGATGCAAAAGAGATTAAATGTGTTTTAAATTGTTTAAAACAATATTTAATAAACTAAACGCAAGAAAAAGTTAACGGGTAAGACGGGAATGTCCCGGTCTATACACAGGTTCGAACGGCGTCCAAATCGGACGCCAAATGCCCAAGCTACGCTCAAAACAGCCCAAAGGGTAAGATCAGGCCAGACTAGGTCTGGACTGCTGGCCAGGCCCAATAAAGCCAAGGCCTGGGGTAGCCCAGGCGCGGCCTGGGCTTTGCCCAGGCATTTTTTCTCCGCGCGCAGCACCCGTGGGGCCCACCTGTGGGCCCCAGTCCTGGGGTTTTGAACCCTTGTTGATGCAGAAATTTGACGGCTCAGTTTTTGCAAAAAACTAGCCTTGAGCTGATCTTTGGATAAGCAATTGGAGGGTCAAACGAACTCCGATTGACGAACGATTTTTTTCTATGCGTTCACCGTTGAACACCCTTCGAATTGATAGGTTGTATCAATCATGAAGCTCAACGGTGAGTGAGTTAAAATTCACGGAAGTTTGCACTTTGTGAAAGGCAAACTAAATTGAATTTGATTAACTCTAAAATTAGTCACATATCGGATTTTGAGTAAAGGGGAGCAGTCAGCCGCCTATATAAATAGGGGTCTGCTCTCCTCCTTAAAACTCGTCCCAAGCTCTAGATCTGAGCGGCTCTCGTAAATGTTGGAGCACGCTCGGATCTAGGCTTAAATTAATATTTCTCTATCTCCCTATATTTCTGTCTTGCTCCTAAGGGTTCTAGCAAAGTCACGAAGGGGTTCGGATTCAGATCCGAAATCTAGGCAAAGGTTTCACTCGCGTGAAACTTTCTTCGGCGCGTGGTTGGCTCGGCGACACGGGATTGATCGCCTCGGGATGCGGAGTGGTTCGAGGAGCAGTTCGGGGAGCGGATCGAGGAGCGGCTCGACGTGGGACGGGGAGCGGCTCGGAAGACGGTGCGGAACATCTCGCCTGCTCCAGGGTTGAGATTCCGGGTATGTGTTTATTAGCATTAGTTTAATTTAATCGCAGTAGGTTAGATCCTGCTTGGGATGGTCAGATCCATCCCAAGTTGGCATAGATCTTGGCTAAGGGTTTTGTACCTTAGGGCTAAGTTAAATCGTTTAACTGCATGTAAATTAGATTAACATAGTTTTATTTTCCGCTGCAAATTCTTTTTCTATCTATGTTCCGTCCGACTTAGGACGGGAATAGATTTTTTGTGCCCTAAGGGTCCCAGAAAACCCTATAGTCGCTCGGACTGTCGTAAGGTCTTTGATTGGGTGTCACTTGAAGCGTACGAGGAGAGTAGTGGCTAAGGGAGGATTCGTCTCTCCCGGTCAATGTGAGTTAATGTCATAGAGTTAGTTCAGTCTTTAGTAAAATCTCTGCGCAGAGTATGTTGGAAGAAGTCCAACATAAGTTGAGTAAAGATCGATAGGAACTAACCGGAGTTAAATTATTGGGGTTGACAGTTTGACCGTACCCTAGACTTGATCTACACGACATAGTTAAGACGAAAAGACTATAACTGCGGAATTCATCACGGACACAGTCAGGGTGGTCCCGACAATACTCATGTCGATGAGTCAACTACATAATGATGATTCCTGAAACAGGGACGACAACCACTGCTTGTGGTCACTGCCGTATTGGGCTTCGAGCCCAACCTGTTGTAAGGGTCAGGCTGTAGGGTCTCACACAGAGTGCGACCTTCGTCTAGTAATAGGTAGAAATTAGTTAGGGAGAATAATTTGCATTTGATGCAAAAGAAGAGAAAATTGCATTTTGATGCAAATGATATTTAAGCCAAGATAGGGGACTAATTTGCATTTGATGCAAAAGACATTAAATGTGTTTTAAATTGTTTAAAACAATATTTAATAAAATAAACGCAAGGAAAAGTTCACGGGTAAGCCGGGAATGTCCCGGTCTACGCCCAGGTTCGAACGGCGTCCAAATCGGACGCCAAATGCCCAAGATACGCTCAAAACAGCCCAAAGGGTAAGATCAGGCCAGACTAGGTCTGGACTGCTGGCCAGGCCCAATAAAGCCAAGGCCTCTTTGCCCAGGCCGCCTGGGCAAGCCCAGGCGGGGCCTGGGCTTTGCACATGCATTTTTTCTGCGCGCGCAGCACACGTGGGGCCCACCTGTGGGCCCCAGTCCTAGGGTTTGAACCCTTGTTGATGCAGAAATTTGACGGCTCAGTCTTTGCGAAAACTAGCTTTGAGCTGATTTTGAACAATCAATTGGAGGGTCAAACGAACTCCGATTGACGAATGGTTTTTTCCTATGCGTTCACCGTTGAACACCCTTCGAATTGATAGGTTGTATCAATCATGAAGCTCAACGGTGAGTGATTTAAAATTCACGGAAGTTTACACTTTGTGAAAGGTAAACTAAATTGAATTTGATTAACTCTAAAATTAGTCCCACATCAGATTTTGAGTAAAGGGGAGCAGTCAGCCGCCTATATAAATAGGGGTCTGCTCTCCTCCTCAAAACTCGTCCCAAGCTCTAGATCTGAGCGGCTCTTGTAAATGTTGGAGCACGCTCGGATCTAGGCTTAAATTAATATTTCTCTATCTCCCTATATTTCTGTCTTGCTCCTAAGGGTTCTAGCAAAGCCGCGAAGGGGTTCGGATTCAGATCCGAAATCTAGGCAAAGGTTTCACTCGCGTGAAACTTTCTTCGGTGCGTGGTTGGCTCGGCGACACGGGATTGATCGCCTCGGGATGCGGAGCGGTTCGAGGAGCGGTTCGGGGAGCGGATCGAGGAGCGGCTCGGCGTGGGACGGGGAGCGGCTCGGAAGACGGTGCGGAACATCTCGCCTACTCCAGGGTTGAGATTCCGGGTATGTGTTTATTAGCATTGGTTTAATTTAATCGCAGTAGGTTAGGTCCCGCTTGGGATGGTCAGATCCATCCCAAGTTGGCATAGATCTTGACTAAGGGTTTTGTACCTTAGGGCTAAGTTAAATCGTTTAACTGCATGTTAATTAGATTAACATAGTTTTATTTTCCGCTGCAAATTCTTTTTCTGTCTATGTTCCGTCCGACTTAGGACGGGAATAGATTTTTTGTGCCCTAAGGGTCCCAGAAAACCCTATAGTCGCTCGGTCGAGCGCTCTAGCTCTTGGTCAAACGCTTCTTGGATGTTTTATATTCGAGTCTGGGTAAAAGGAGGCCTCTCGGTCGAGCGGGATAACTGCTCGGCCGAGCTAATGGGACAGAGATTTCCAAGGCAAATCTGGGGGTCGTCTGCAGAGGGCCGCTTGGCCGAGCGAGGTAGGTCGCTCGATCGAGCGACCTGCCGCCTTGAAGCTCTTCTTGGCCCTCTCGTTGCTCCTCTCTTTTGCGGCATCAGCTCGGCCGAGCGACCTGGAAATTAGCCATGGTCCTCTCCTTTCTTTCCTTCCTCCTCTTTCTTTCTTCTTTGGTTTCATTTCTTGCTCCTCTCCAGTAGCATGAACTCCTCAAATACGATGCCGCTGATGATCTGACATCGGCGATTGTATCATCCTCTTCACTATGCTCCGAATTGCTCGATATTCCTTGAAATACAACCAAACGCTTTTGAAGTCAAATAGTTCCAATTATCAACATAAAAGCATATAAAATTGGGATTTAAGTAATCAATTTGACGTGTAAATATATAGATAAAATGTGGAATATTATGACACATCAAAACCCCCCAAGCTTACCTCTTCATCATCCTCAAGGAAGACTAGTAAGAAGCAAACCCGGGAGAGGAATACAATGGAACGACCCTCGTCGGTCGTAAGTCGAAGGGGCCACGCCCTTTGCCACCGAACGAACCTCGTCGGCCGTAAGTCGAAGGGGCCATGCCCCTCGCCACCGAACGCCCCTCGTCGGCCGTAAGTCGAAGGGGCCACGCCCCTCGCCACCGAACGCCCATCGTCGGTCGTACGTCGAAGGGGCCACGCCCTTCGCCACTGAACGCCCCTCGTCGACCGTAAGTCGAAGGGGCCACGCCCCTCGCTACCGAATGACCACTGTATGATCAAAGAAGCATGATTCACGATGAATCTACCTAACCTATCCACGACACAACTTGCCTAAGGAGTTCTGTGTTCTTTCAAGTTAGGTCGTTGAGGGGCCGTACAGACGCAGATATTTATAAAGTTTTCAGATAAAGAAATAGAGACGCAAAAAGACTTTCTTCATTGATTTCAAATCGGACGCAAAAAGACTTTCTCATTGATTTCAAATCGGAGAAATTACAAAATTTGGAGTTACCAAGGGACTGCCTACTACCTAAGAGGGAGGGGGAGTGCTACTGACACCAAAACATTGGTGAAAGCCTCCATCGCCTTCGTGACTTTAGCAGTCAGCTCGGTCTTCTCCTTCACGGCAGCCTTCTCGAGCACTGCAACTTTGGTTTTGAGATCGGCCTTCTCCACCTGGCTAGCCTCCACCCACCACTCAAGGTCGAAGACTTTGGTCCGAAGTTCGATCGTCTCCTTCTTGAAAGCATCGAGCTCCTCTTCGAGCTGGGCCCTCTCCGCCCGCCACTGGAGCTCGTAGACTTATGCATGGTCGATAGCGACGAAAGATTGTCTTTAGCCTTCGTCGCCTCCCACTCGACCGCCGCTTTGTCAGCGAGGGTCTTCCCTAAGGCCTCCTCCGCCTCTTTTACCTGTGCTTTGGCGCCAAGGGCTCTACGCTCTGCGTCTGCCACTCACCGACCTCCTCGATCAAGACGACAGCCTAGCGATGCAACGCAGCCCCAAGAACGGACATCTGCAAATAAAACGAAGATTAGTCACGAACGTCGACCAAGTTAGGTACCAAAAAACATGGGCTTGGGCGACATACCTGGTACTCGCTCCCAACAAAGAAGTTGGCCATCCGCTCGAGGTCCAGCTTCTACAAGAACTCTGAATCTTTGGGGAGGATCGAGTTCTCCACCACCCTGGCAGTCGTCCCAAAGTCCGTCAGGGCCGACTTCTCCTTGCTGACGGCGAATGGGGACTGTTGAAAATCCCCTTAAATCGGTCCCGAAGACCGAGTCGAAAGCCGATTAAGCACGAGTGCTCGATCAAACTCCCCAGGAATCGGGCCAACCAGCGGGGTGGCGACACGATGTCCCCCCACGGCCATAGATCCACGAGGGGCATCGTGGAACTCTGGAGGATCGACAGGGTTTCCGCCGCCTCTGGAATCCCAAGGAGAGCAGCTCCCTTTTCCTTCCCCATGGGGTCTTCTTCGTCCACACACCTCCTCTTTGGAGACCCCTCCTCTTCGCGAGAAGGAATCTCCTTTTTCTAACCGACTCCCCCAGTCAGCTCGACAACGTCAGCAGAGTCGACGTCAATAATCAATGGTGCCGCTCCGACCACGACGGAAGCCAGAGGAGCTGGGGTCCACGGGGGAGCCCGGCTACAGGCCTCCCTCGAAGAGGCTCGAAAAAGAGGCCTAGATGCCCGTCTGGTCTCTCCTCCTTTAGAGGAGGAGCACTGGTGGATGGGGAGGGGGGACTGAGAGTCCGATCCCTCTACATGACCGCTCGATCGGTCGTTCCGATCGCCTGACCTCTCGATCACCGTTTTCTTCTTCCTATGCTCCCTCCAGACTCGGTCCAGGCTGGACTCGCCACTGCGTCGGTTCCCGTTGGTCATATCTGTAGACAACGAAGATAATTACCATGAGTTGCGAAAATAAGGACATCGATGCGGAATACCTCACCTGGGCACCATAGAAGGATCTTTATCGTTCGATCATCCAGCAAGTAATGAATCGATCTATCCTATCTCGACCGAACCAACAGAATCTTCACTGCCTCGGCCTCGCTCAACGACAACCCGGCTCTGACTTGTTCCAGGATAGACGAGACTCCCTCGCAAGCACGAGGTTTGGGGAACTCCAGCCATTGAGCAACGTACCTAGGTCAGGTAGAGCGACAAACACGAAGGTATCCGTCCACCCTGGGTCAGAAACTGGGAGGTCATATATGAGCCTCGTACTCGGGCGAGCAACTATGTGATACTGCATGTCTCAAAATAGTGTGAGCTAATACTCCCAAGCGTAGGAGATCGTGCAAGTAGTACCTGGAGAGACCAGAATCGTATCCACGGGACAAGTCGACCTGAAATAACACAAATTCAATTATCAAAGAAAATGTATGGATGAGAAAGCAACCACCTTTATGAAGGTGAAAATGATTTTTCAAGATTGGTATCAAAAGAGTAACTCCTAAAAAGAAGTACGGTGTTGCAAAAGTTTGGTTATCAATGAGATGAATATGCAATGGTTGTGACTTCATTCGGAGTTTGTAATCGCTGAAATATCATGTCTTTTAATATCACACAACGCTTCACCCGGTCAAGGCATGAAGACATCGGAAGATGAGTCGATAAAAGCTAGTTAAAATAGACGTATATGCTTACTTGCACCTTTGATTTCATTTAAACGATAAGCACAATGATATGTCCTGATTAGAGAACATAACCTAACTAGACTTATCAGGGCCTAGCCATAAAGAACATCAATTATATCGACATGAATAATACCCAAGAAATACGATGTAGAAATCAACGTTACAAGCAATTTTAACATGATTATAAAGCTAAAGACATGAAATTCTACGGTTACATACTTCTAACTACATCACAAGCATAGCGCAAGGAGTTTAGCCACTCATGGTGAAAGAAAAATTAAGTTTCATGGGTGAATACATCGTTCAAATATCAAAATACAATGGAAAAGTACTAAATACGAGGTAAAAGTTCAAGGATTTATCACCAAATCTCCAAAATAATCACCCAAACTCTCTAGATTTTAGAACAATAGCCTCTGGAATTTATCAGCAGCCTACTCCAGAAAAATACGCTCAGTAGCCGCCTCAAAAACCCAAACATACGCCAGAATACACAACAAAACCCTAAAATACGCTTATATAGAGGCATTGCGGGTTTTAGTTGTGTTAACGTGTCCAAAACCGCATCCAATAGCATCAAAACCCAAACCCGTAAGCTGCAACAAACCACAACCGTTCGATCGAGCGGGATTTGTAGTATGGCCGCCACGTGGGCTTTAAAAGTCGTGCGGCCGCATCCGCTTTGATTTCGAAGTCGAGTTCGCATCGGATTGAATCCATGCCGTCAGATCGCGATCGGGCGGATGGAGATTGGCCGCGTCGTCGCTTGGATTCACATGCATTTGGACCCTTGGATCGTAATCCAACGGTTGGAAATTCACCACGTCGGCCCGCATCTTGATCGCTTGCAGACCGTTTGATTGAGATCCAACGGCTGATAAATTTCCACATATCCTCAAATTGTGCGCCGTTTGATTGAGCGGGAACAGATGGATTATCGCCACGTGGCCCGTATACTTGTATTTTTGCGGTATTTCTCCATTAAATTGGTATTCTACATTTAAAAAATTCACAGTAATTAGCACAGATCTCAGAAAAATACAAATAAATAGTCGTTGGAATCGTGAGATCGAGATCTTGCCATGAAAAATATAAAAAGTGCAGAAATACTCGGTATGTTGCTGTTTTGTGCATAAAATAGGAGTTTGTTCTAATAAATAAGGGTATTCAAAATACGTTCGTATTAGAGACCAAATAAGTATCATTTGTGTACAAAATGGGTCTAAATGAGAAGTTTAAAATGCAATATTCAACCTAAATCACACCCCCAATTAGCGTTTTGCTAGTTTCTAGCAAAGTGAGTGAAATATGATATCTAATATACACCTAGATCACCTTATCAGCTCTCAAATCACTCACCACTATACTTCAACGACAAAAGAAGATGTCCACACACTACTGTCAAGATTTCATGCTCATAAAATAATGGTACTCATAGGTTTAAAGATGAAGAACAAGTATCTCTCAGATGGTCATGAAATCGCATTAACTCCACTATTCATCACTTCATAGTGCATAATATACAAATCAATGGCTCATACCTTTCAATCAGAAATTCTAACTTGGAGCATAGATGTATCATGCAAAGCAAGCATAAAGAATAGAATGGTATCAAGACATACACACGTCAATTTTCATTCATAGGAAATCACACCATATCTTGTGCTTTCATTAAGCTTTGGAAATTCTCTTACCTTGCTAATTATGCACACTTATTCTCTCTCTCCCCTTTTCTTTTTATTAGTTCCACGTAACACGCATAAAGCAACATATGCGGAAAAAGTTATAACTTGGATCGCTCCATCAAATAGTGAGTTTCCAGTCAATGACTCCCAAATCAGACGACAATTGGGCATTAGGCCAAAAAGGACCCCTCGAATCGTACTACTCGAGCCAACCAAGTTATTTATTTAGTGACATACTTATTCATTTTTTTGTTATTTCTTTATTTTTTTATTTTGTTTTTGCTTTTGTGTCTCTCTTTTTGTGTGTGCATAAATTACTTAGCAAGATCGCTTCCTCTACTTAATTCTTTCACAAGAATGTGTTATCCTAATCATTTCAAAAGACAGTGTAATCTATCTACCCAGAATCACACAAAGCATGCAAATAGCAATGAATAAGTGATAGAAAGTAGTGCTCCAGTTATGTTGTGAACTAGTGATGCATGAACATTGGTGTGTTCCATTGAAAGCATACGAATTGCTAATTCATAACTTCTAGATTCATTAAGTTATCAATCAATCCCACCCTTAAGATATATCAACATAAATTTACCCAGAGTACTAGCATACATGTCAAATGAGACTAAAATATTTAACAATAGTGGTGAAAGAAAATGAAGCTCATGTGTACAATGGTGAATAGATTTCAAGAAATTTCATCACATAAGGTTCATCTCTAGGTTAAAAAATATTGGAGATAAAACTTGACTCATTTATTACTATCTTTTTTGAAAGAAAAATAAAAAAGGGAACTAACAAAAAAAATCCTAACAGTTTATACCCTCCCCCTAACTTAAAATAAGCATTGTCCTCAATGTTAGGGAGAGGGAAGCATGGAAAGAACACACCTGGTTAGTTGCCACCTGAAGGTGGGTCTGTGAGATGAATGGTGGTATCCTCCCTGGCCCAAAGCTCTTTAAAATGTTTCAGATGTTGTCTGTTGACTTTGAATTCATGGCCATCCTTCTCATTCACCAAAACCACCGCTCCATGTGAAAAAACTTCTTTGACAAAGTATGGTCCCGTCCACTTGGAGCGCAGCTTTCCTGGATATAAATGTAGTTTTGAATTGTACAATAGAACCTTGTCCCCAATCTTGAATTCTTTTCGCAGGATCATCTTGTCGTGCACAGCTTTCATCCTTTCTTTTGCTAGCTTCGCATTTTCATATGCCTCTCGTTGTATTTCATCAAGCTCCATGATCTGCAGTTTACGAGAAACATTTGGTGAGTCATTAAGCAGATTAAATGTTCTAATTGCCCAAAAAGATTTATGTTCTAATTCAAGGAGAAGATGACAATTTTTTCCATTAACCAAACGGTAAGGTGAAATCTCCAAGATAGTCTTGTATGCTGTCCTGTAGGCCCATAAAGCTTCAGGCAAGCGAAGACTCTAATCTTTGCGTGTTGGGTTCACTGTTTTTTGAAGAATATCCTTTATCTCCTTATTCGCCAATTTCGCTTGTCCATTCGTCTGTGGGTGATAAGGTGTTAAAACTTTATGCGTCACCCCAAATTTCTTCATGAGATTTGCAAAGAGCATGTGGCATAAGTGGGAACCTCCATCACTGATAATGGCCTTTGGCACTCCAAAGTGCAAAAAATGTTCTCCTTCAAAAATTTCAGCACAATGGAAGCGTCATTGGACCTGCAAGGAATAGCTTCCACCCATTTGGAAACATAATTAATTGCAACCAATACAAATATATAACCAAAAGATGGTGGAAAAGGCCACATGAAAGCAATACCCCAACAATCAAATATTTCTATTTCTAGCATGGGATTCAATGTCATCATATTTCTTTTTGTTATTCCCCCCAACTGTTCACAACGCACACATGATTTACAATAAGCATACGAGTCTTTAAATATAGTAGGCCAATAAAAACCACTTTATAAAATTTTTGCAACAGTTTTATGAGCTGAAAAATGTCCTCCACATATCCCATCATGGCAAAAATGTAAAACGCTATCAAACTTATGGTCGGATACACATCTCCTTATAATTTGGTCTCCACAATATTTAAAAAGGTAGGGGTAATCAAAGTAGAAAGATTTTACCTCATGTTTGAAATGTTTAAAATCAAAGGAAGACCAATGTAGGGGAGTTCTACCTGTCACCAAATAATTAGCTATATCTGCATACCATGGTAAAGTAGAGATGTCGAAAAGCTGCTCATCTTGGAAGGAATCTTGCAATGGAATATTAGGGGACTCTGTTCCCACCGTCAATCTAGAAAGATGATCTGCGACATTATTTTCCACTCCTTGGTTATCCTTGATCTGAATGTTGAACTCCTGCAAAAGAAGGATCCATCGTATAAGTCTGGGTTTCACATCCTTTTTAGATAAAAGATATTTAAGTGCAGGGGTATCTGTAAAGATGAGAATAGGCGATCCCAATATGTAGCTCATGAACTTCTCCAACGCAAACACCATCGCAAGTAACTCTTTCTCTGCAGTAGTATAATTCCTTTGTGCTTCATTCAACGTCTTACTGGCATAGTAGATAAACAAGGAACTTTTTCTTTCTTTTGCCCAAGCACTGCCCCATCGCATAGTCACTTGCATCACACATGATTTCAAATTGAATAGTCCAGTCGGGAACCTGCAAAATAGGAGATGAAACAAGTGAATTCTTTAGTTTATCAAATGAATCTTCGCACTCTTGTGTCCATATGAATTCGGTGTTTAAAGTTAACAAGTGGCAGAGGGGGCGGGAGATAGCGCTGAAATCCTTTATGAATCCTCTATAGAATCCAGCATGGCCTAGAAAGGATCGAATGTCTTTGACACATTTGGTGTAGGCAACTTCTCAATCACCTCAACTTTCGCCCTGTCTACCTGAATACCTGCTTTGGAGACTAGGTGACCAAGAACCAAACCTTCAGTTATCATGAAATAACATTTTTCCCAGTTTAGAAGCAAATTTTTTTCCTGGCATCTGTTCAAGACAAGAGCCAAGTTAAATAAACAATCTTCAAAAGCTGTAACGGCCAGTATCTTTAGGCGCGTTTTCGTTTGGGCGTGCCAGTATTTTATTTCTGTTATCCAGTTACTTTTTCGTCCATACGTATCAACGCGGGCGCGTCACTATTTTCGTTTTAACGTGTCGTTAATATTTACCATCAAGTTTTAACTAAAATAATTTAGCTTAATTATTCTGTTAATTTCAATTTACTAATTACAAAATCTTAATTACTTTAATTAATTTCACTAATTACTTTTTCATTTTTAATGATGACTACTTAAACTTACTTAATTACGTTAATTACGTTCTTACCTCTCCTCTGCAAAACGACAACACACACGTTTTAAACAACCACTTCTGAAATCAAAGTTGGCTTCTATTTGTTCTTTGTTTTCGTTTGAGAAAAACAACACGTCTCTACAAACGCTTTGGTCTAATGTTAACAATAACTACACATCCTAATCTAATTAAAGCTGCTTTGACAAAATGGGAAGTGTTGTCTCCCTGCTCATCTTCTTAAGCCAACGGACTCTCCCTGATGAACTAACCCTGCAAAACCATTCCACAGACCAGCAATAAATCATTCCTAAATAATTCCCAAAATCTGTTTTTCATCAACCCAAAATCCTCCATCAGATTTCTCAAAACCCATTTCACCCAAACTTCATCGTCTGCAAACAAACCCATTCACCCGAATCCCCAATCAACAAATCAAAACACAAACCCAAATCTGAAAACAAATTCAGATCCAAAATTAGAAAACAAAACAAAGGAAAATCAATTCAGAAATCAAACCCTTATTATTTTCACCTTCTTCTTCAGATCATAACCAAAATCAAACCCATCTCCTTACAAACAAATTCATCCCAAAAACAAATCAAATCCCCAAACTCGAAACAAAGAAAGCTAAATCTGAAATCCAATTTCTATTTCAGATTCAAACAAAGAGGGGAGATAAACAAAAAACCCAAATCTGAAATAATTTCAGATTTAAAACCCAAAGAAACCCTCCATCTTCTTCCTTCCTCTTCTTCTTCCTTCTTCCTCCCTTAGCCGCACCCCTCACCCGGAGCCACCCTCGCCTGAAGCCGCGCGCGCCACCGCCGTCGCCTGGCCGGAGGCCTGCCGCCGTGAAGCCGCCGCCGCCCAGGTCAGCCGCCGCCGTCGCCAAGTCGCCGGCCGTCCGCCCCCTCTTCCACCGTCGCACATAGGTAAGAGCCCCCCCTTGTTTTTGCGTGAGCTGCTCTTGCTGATCTGCAACTTTAAAACAAAAAAAAAGAAATATAGTAAAGAGAGACTGACTGTGAATGAGTTAAGGGGAGTATTGAATGAATAAAATATGTGAAGAGGAGCAAATGACATCACATTTTTGGGTTAGCCATATTAAATATTAAACGAAAGAGACAGAGGGACTGAGAGGGTATAACAGAGAGAGAGAGTTGGAAGTTGAAATAATTGAGGATGATGTTTAAATAATAAGATTTTTAAAGTTAGGTATTAATAAGTTAGCCTTGTTAGTGAAACAACCGCAAAACAAGTGAAATAAAGAGGTGACAGAGACTGAAATAGAGAGTTGGTGTTCTTTTTAAATATTTGTGTATAGAGTAGGTGACAGCTTAAGTGACGTAGGCAGTTGCCTTGTGTATTAAATAATGTGACAGAGGTTATTAAAGGAAGGAGTGTTGGCTAATTAAAATGGTGACAGCCTTAAGTTAAAGAATAGAAATGAGAGAGAGTAACAGACCTAATAATAGGATAGGTTGTATTAAATGTTAATAAGAGAAAGTTAGAATTATATCATGTCACTTTTTACCTTAGTCTAAGTTAGTGGGTAAAATATTCAATACCATGTTTTAACCATGCAATTAGCCTAGTTAATATTGATTAATTGTTAATGATTAGTTATTAGTTTCTTTTAAATTTCAGCATGTTAGTAGTTAAAGTTAGGACAATAAAATTTGATTAAAATGAAGCTTACCATGTTAATAAAAGAATGTTATAACGCATATAGACCTCATCCTAGCTAGATAACCCGATAAAATTAGACGAACCCACTTTAAGGAATAACTTGAATTTTGATTATCTCACACACACAAAAATCTAATTCGGTGAATTGTTTAACTGAAACAGAGAACCGGAAATACCGACACGTAATACCCGCCCAGACGAACCTACGGCAACCGATACCACCGGAAACAGGCAAGTGATACTTGCCAGTAATTATTTAGGCCATGTTTTAGGCCAATTTGTAAGATTGTGTAAAAGAGACTAGGCGGTGAAATGATAGTCGCCTAGACGCCCTATTTGATCTAGTTTGACAACGAAACTAGATCCGACACTTTACCTGCTTTCGTTCATGCTGTCATGCCATGTTTAATTTCAATTAACTGTACGCACTTTAACTGCTCATTTCATGTCATGTCATGCATCAAATTGTTCTATCGTGATTGAGTAGCACAAGCTACAAATGTTATTGCTATTTAGGCTAGGCACCTGCTTTGCGGGCACAACCCTATGCCAATAGCACTTCCTGGCTCGTTATCCAGAAGATGGGCGCCAGTCCATATACACGTGGAGGGGTAGGGTTAAACGATCGCTTGAGCATAGAAGTGAGCCCGTAAAGCCACTTCAGCCAAAAGGCGGAAACTCTGTGCACAAAGTGATAAATCAGTGAATCGTGAATCGTGAAATAGTGAATTGTAGCTTTCTGCTACAACGTGCTTGATTGTTATTATCTTGTCCATTTAAATGTTGCATCTTTTCATGTCATGCCATATCATCATGTTAGAACTGCTTGTTGCATTATTTATTTGTATCCTTGCACAAAAGTTCTCCGCTTCCCTGGGGAGACTTTTGCTGACATGTGCCCTTTTCTCTTTGGGTGTCACATGTCAGGATTTGAGACAGAGCAAGTTGCTGAGGACGAGCAGTTCGTTGACGCTGAGTTCGAGGTCCTTGCTGAGACCGAGTTCGAGGACACGGGTGACCAGTCCTAGACTCGTTGGAGTCTCCCCTTAGTTGTTACATTTCCTTAGTTGTTGTTAGGTTTCGGTGCATAGCACCTATCTCTCTTTGTTTTGTTTGGCCATACTTTAGGCCTATTGTTCAGACTCGTACTTTTGTGACTATTCTGTGATGTAATATTTGTTGGATGTTGTTGGTGGATATTTTCTTATCTGCTTTATTATTGTTATTGTTTCGTCGCAATGCAATGACCTGCTACTTTTCGAAATTTTTACAGACGCTTATCAGACTGCAGCTTCACAGCTCCACGTCTGAGCGGACCTCCTCACGTCTTGCCTTCCGTATTAGGGAAGCGGGGCGTGACAGGTTTTAGTGGTGGCCCATGCAGGTCTCCTCTTTGCACCTACGAAATATCGGAACAACAATGATGATAATAACATCCGATTAATTATTCATACAATTCGAGTCATGATTAAGTCTAATCTGAACATTTCCTTATTTTAGATGGCCGGTAGACGCATTACTCGAGGAGCTGGTAGTGGACCTGGAGCTGGTGGTGGAGCAGGACGTGTTGCAGATGCTGATAGAGAACCCACCACAGCTGAGATGATGCGGATGATGCATCAGATGATGCAGGTTCAACAGGGCATGCTTCAGAATGCCCCTTGCTTCGAGCCGGGAGCGAAGCAATTTCGGGAGCTGGGCCCGTCATATTTTACTGGGTCTGAAGGATCATTAGCTGCGGATGAATGGATGAAGAACACGAAGGATAATCTGCTTCTCTCGAAGGTTAACTTGGCCGGATGGGTTTACTTGGTAAAGAAGCAACTGAAGGACAATGCCCACAGTTGGTGGGAGTCAGAAGAGCAGATGTTAGTGAAGCCTATCCCCTGGGCCACTTTCAAGGCGAGATTTATTGGGAGTATTTTCCTCAAGCTGCCAGGAGGGAGCTAATGTAGCAGTTCATCAATCTGAAGCAAGGAAATCTGACGGTGCATCAGTACCACCAAGAGTTCATGAGACTGAGTCACTTTGCGCCGAAGATGGTGGAGACTGCTGAGGATCGAGCACAAAGATTCTTACAGGGTTTATCTTTGGAACTGCAGAGTTTGATTTCCTCTTCGGACTTAGACTCTTACCAGAAGTTGCTGATAGCTGCCAAGAGGCAGGAGCTTATTGCCAATCAGAAGAGAGGGCAGTATTCAGGTGCTGGGAAGAGGCCTATGGAGCAGGCCAGAGCTGTGGTTAGGCCTGGGTTCAAGCCTAATCAGTCCGTGCAGTTTAAGAGGCCAGGTGGGCCTAGCCAGAAGACGTGCAGTCATTGCGATAAGACTGGTCATGTGAAGGAGTAGTGCAGGAGGCTTCTGGGCCAGTGCTTGGTTTGTGGTGACGCTACGCATACATTGAAGGACTGCCCGAGTGCTAAGCAACCGTGGAAGGCACCAGTTGGAGTTCAGCAGCAAAGAGCTCCGGTAGTCACTGGACGTGGAGCGCCTCTCATTCCCCAGAAGCAGGCTTTCCAGCAGGCTGTTCAGCCTAAGAGGCAAGCCTTCACGATGACTGCAGTGGAGGCAGAGACTGAGGACAGAGTTATTGCAGGTAACTTCTATACTAGTCCTCCTTATTTATGCATTATGTTTATTAGTTAGACCCATGTTAATCTAGTTGCATGTTACCCTTAGGTGTCATCTTAGTTTCATCTGACCCGGCCTTGACCCTGTTCGATTCTGGAGCTTCCATGTGCATCCTATCTCGGAAGTTCGTAGTCGAACACTCGATACCCACCTATACACTTCCCAAGTGTTGGAACATTACAACTGGGAATGGTGTAGTGAAGGTTGCACTGGGATGTAGACCATGCCCGTTGGTGATTAGTGGACACGAACTATATGCTAATTTCATTGTTCACGACCTATCCAACTTTGATGCTATTCTCGGCATTGATTGGTTAGGAGCTTTTTATGCCACGATCGACTGTCACCGGAAGAAAGTGGTGTTCGAAATTCCTGACCACCCAGTGTTCGAGTTTGTCGGCGGAGGACGTTCGCTTGGACCTGTTAAGTTCCGAGCCCAGCCTTACCGATTGACCGTTGCATCTATGATTGTTGAACCAGAGAAGCCTGCAGTAGTGAGAGATTTCGAAGACGTTTTCCCTGAAGACATTTCTGGACTGCCGCCCGATCGAGCGTTGGAGTTCGGCATCGATCTTATGCCAGGAGCTCAGCCAATTTCGAAGGCGCCGTACCGTATGGCTCCTGCAGAATTAGAAGAGTTGAGAAAACAATTGGATGAGCTACTATAGAAGGGTTTCATTCATCCCAGTGTATCTCCCTGGGGTGCACCCGTCTTGCTGGTAAAGAAGAAGGATGGATCGAGAAGAATGTGCATTGATTATCGAGAGTTGAATCAGATCACAGTGAAGAACAAGTACACGCTGCCCCGTATTGATGATATCTTCGATCAGCTGGATGGATCGAGTGTATTTTCAAAGTTGGATCTCCGGAGCGGATAACATCAAGTTAGAGTCAAGAAGGAAGATGTACTCAAGACCGCTTTTCGGACTAAGTACGTGCATTATGAGTTCGTTGTCATCCCGTTCGGTGTGACCAACGCTCCTGCTGTGTTCATGAATCTCATGAACCTTATCTTTTACGACTTCCTTGACAAGTTTGTGGTGATATTCATAGACGACATCTTGGTGTACTCGAAGAGCGAGGAAGAGCATGCAGAACATCTGAAGATAGTGTTGGAGACGCTCTGTTACCATAAACTATATGCCAAGTACAGCAAATGCGAATTTTGGCTGGATAGAATTGCATTTCTTGGGCATGTAGTATCGGGAGCTGGTATCTCAGTGGATCCGGAGAAGGTCAAAGCAGTCAGTGAATGGCCTACACCTCGATCGGCATCGGACATCAGGAGTTTCCTTGGGTTGGCTGGATACTACCGCAGATTTATCAAGGATTTCTCGAAGATAGCTGAGCCAATGACGAAATTGACAAGGAAGGATGTTAAGTTCAGTTGGTCAGACTCTTGTGAGCAAGCTTTTTCTACCTTGAAGGAGAGACTGACTACTGCACCAGTCTTAGCTATTCCGGACAGAAGCGGAGGCTTCGAGATTTTCTACGACACATCGGGCAAGGGACTTGGATGCGTTCTGCACCAGCACAATTATGTGGTCGCATATGCTTCGCGACAGTTGAAGATACATGAGAAGAATTATCCGACCCACGATTTGGAGCTAGCCGCTGTCATCTTTGCACTAAAGGTCTGGCGACATTTCTTACTGAGTGAGAAAGTGAAAATTTTCACTGATCACAAAAGTTTGAAATATATATTCACTCAGAAGGAGTTGAATATGAGACAACGCAGATGGTTGGAATTGATGGTAGACTACGACATCGATCTTCAGTATCATCCTGGGAAGGTGAATGTCGTACCAGATGCCTTGAGTCGACTGCCCGAAGTGATGATTCTCACAGCTCAGTGGAGATTGCAGCAGGATCTGCGAAAGATGAATGTTGAAGCTGTTCTACCAGGAGTCACATCGTCGTTGATGAACATGCAGATTCAATCGACGATTGTGGATCGAATCAAGACTGCTCAAGTGGGAGATGCTAAGTTGAAAAAGATCAGAGAACAAGTCGAAGCAGGACTTCGAACAGATTTTCTGATTCACGCAGATGGATCTTTAAGATATGGTAGTAGGATCTGTGTACCTGCAGGAGATATCAGAGAGGAGTTGATGAATGAGGCTCACAGTTCGTCTTATTCTATTCATCCTGGAGGTACTAAGATGTACAAAGATCTTCGACAGAATTTTTGGTGGCATGGAATGAAGAGAAGTGTGGCACGTAGTGTTGCCAAGTGTCTTGTGTGTCAGCAAGTGAAGGCTGAACACCATCGCACTGCTGGACTACTACAACCTCTGCCGATTCCAGAGTGGAAGTGGCAGCACATCACGATGGACTTCGTGACTGGTTTACCTCGGAGCACCAAGCAGAACGATGCGATCTGGGTCATCGTTGATCGATTGACCAAGTCCGCGCACTTTATACCTTTTCGAGTTGGGCAATCCACAGAGATATTAGCAAGGAAGTATATGGAGGTAATGACCTAACTCATACCTTAATAGTTTCCTTCTAGTACTAGTCGTGATGTGAATTATGTCGTGTAGGAGATCGTGCGCTTACATGGAGTCCCTGTGAGCATTGTATCAGATCGTGATACGAGATTCACGTCTCAGATCTGGAAGAGTCTGCAGACCAATCTGGGTACCAGTCTGAAGTTTAGTACTGCGTATCACCCGCAGACAGATGGCCAGTCAGAGCGTATCATTCAGATCTTGGAGGATATGTTGAGGGCCTGTATGTTGGATCTCAAGGGTTCATGGGAGGATCATTTGCACCTGGTGGAGTTCTCCTACAACAACAGCTATCAGGCGAGCATTGGCATGGCGCCTTTTGCGGCTCTCTACGGGAGAAAATGTCGATCACCGTTGAGTTGGGATGACGTTGGTGATAGAGAGCTGTTGGGACCAGAGATGATAGTGGAAGCAGTTAATGTTATGCGAGATATCAGAGACAAGATTCGGATCGCCCATGACCGTTATAAGCATTGGGCAGATGCTAAACGACGTCCTCTGGAGTTTCAGCCGGGAGATCATGTGTTTCTGAAGATCTCACCAAATCGAGGAGTAATTCGATTTGAGAAGAGAGGCAAGCTTAGCCCGAGATATATTGGACCATTTGATGTGCTAGAGCGAGTTGGAGAAGTAGCTTATCCCTTAGCTTTGCCACCGTCCTTAGAGGGAGTTCATGACGTCTTTCATGTGTCCCAGCTCCGTCGTTATATCAGTGACCCTTCTCATGCTGTGGACTACTCTGAGATTACAGTTCGACCAGATCTGACGTACGAACAACAACCGGTGGAGATCCTGGATCAACGTCAGAAAGTCTTCAGGAACATGACTATAGATCTAGTCAGAGTGATGTGGCGTCGTGACTCGCCAGGAGAATCTACCTGGGAGCGGGAAGATGAGATACGAGAGCGTTATCCATATTTGTTTTCTGCTCCTTAGTTGATGAGAATTCCGAGGACGGAATTTTTCCTAAGGTGGGTAGAATGTAACGGCCAGTATCTTTAGGCACGTTTTCGTTTGGGTGTGCCAGTATTTTATTTCTGTTATCCAGTTACTTTTTCGTCCGTACGTATCAACGCGGGCGCGTCACTATTTTCGTTTTACCGTGTCGTTAATATTTACCATCAAGTTTTAACTAAAATAATTTAGCTTAATTATTCTGTTAATTTCAATTTACTAATTACAAAATCTTAATTACTTTAATTAATTTCACTAATTACTTTTTCATTTTTAATGATGACTACTTAAACTTACTTAATTACGTTAATTACGTTCTTACCTCTCCTCTGCAAAACGACAACACACACGTTTTAAACAACCACTTCTGAAATCAAAGTTGGCTTCTATTTGTTATTTGTTTTCGTTTGAGAAAACAACACGTCTCTACAAACGCTTTGGTCTAATGTTAACAATAACTACACATCCTAATCTAATTAAAGCTGCTTTGACAAAATGGGAAGTGTTGTCTCCCTGCTCATCTTCTTAAGCCAACGGACTCTTCCTGATGAACGAACCCTGCAAAACCATTCCACAAACTAGCAATAAATCATTCCTAAATAATTCCCAAAATCTGTTTTTCATCAACCCAAAATCCTCCATCAGATTTCTCAAAACCCATTTCACCCAAACTTCATCGTCTGCAAACAAACCCATTCACCCGAATCCCCAATCAACAAATCAAAACACAAACCCAAATCTGAAAACAAATTCAGATCCAAAATTAGAAAACAAACCAAAGGAAAATCAATTCAGAAATCAAACCCTTATTATTTTCACCTTCTTCTTCAGATCATAACCAAAATCAAACCCATCTCCTTACAAACAAATTCATCCCAAAAACAAATCAAATCCCCAAACTCGAAACAAAGAAAGCTAAATCTGAAATCCAATTTCTATTTCAGATTCAAACAAAGAGGGGAGATAAACAAAAAACCCAAATCTGAAATAATTTCAGATTTAAAACCCAAAGAAACCCTCCATCTTCTTCCTTCCTCTTCTTCTTCCTTCTTCCTCCCTTGGCCGCACCCCCTCACCCGGATCCACCCTCGCCTGAAGCCGCGCGCGCCGCCGTCGTCGCCTGGCCGGAGGCTTGCCGCCGTGAAGCCGCCGCCGCCCAGGTCAGCCGCCGCCGTCGCCAAGTCGCCGGCCGTCCGCCCCCTCTTCCACCGTCGCGCATAGGTAAGAGCCCCCCTTGTTTTTGCGTGAGCTGCTCTTGCTGATCTGCAACTTTAAAACAAAAAAAAGAAATATAGTAAAGAGAGACTAACTGTGAATGAGTTAAGGGGAGTAATGAATGAATAAAATATGTGAAGAGGAGCAAGTGACATCACATTTTTGGGTTAGCCATATTAAATATTAAACGAAAGAGACAGAGGGACTGAGAGGGTATAACAGAGAGAGAGAGTTGGAAGTTGAAATAATTGAGGATGATGTTTAAATAATAAGATTTTTAAAGTTAGGTATTAATAAGTTAGCCTTGTTAGTGAAACAACCGCAAAACAAGTGAAATAAAGAGGTAACAGAGACTGAAATAGAGAGTTGGTGTTCTTTTTAAATATTTGTGTATAGAGTAGGTGACAGCTTAAGTGACGTAGGCAGTTGCCTTGTGTATTAAATAATGTGACAGAGGTTATTAAAGGAAGGAGTGTTGGCTAATTAAAATGGTGACAGCCTTAAGTTAAAGAATAGAAATGAGAGAGAGTAACAGACCTAATAATAGGATAGGTTGTATTAAATGTTAATAAGAGAAAGTTAGAATTATATCATGTCACTTTTTACCTTAGTCTAAGTTAGTAGGTAAAATATTCAATACCATGTTTTAACCATGCAATTAGCCTAGTTAATATTGATTAATTGTTAATGATTAGTTATTAGTTTCTTTTAAATTTCAGCATGTTAGTAGTTAAAGTTAGGACAATAAAATTTGATTAAAATGAAGCTTACCATGTTAATAAAAGAATGTTATAACGCATATAGACCTCACCCTAGCTAGATAACCCGATAAAATTAGACGAACCCACTTTAAGGAATAACTTGAATTTTGATTATCTCACACACACAAAAATCTAATTCGGTGAATTGTTTAACTGAAACAGAGAACCGGAAATACCGACACGTAATACCCGTCCAGACGAACCTACGGCAACCGATACCACCGGAAACAGGCAAGTGATACTTGCCAGTAATTATTTAGGCCATGTTTTAGGCCAATTTGTAAGATTGTGTAAAAGAGACTAGGCGGTAAAATGATAGTCGCCTAGACGCCCTATTTGATCTAGTTTGACAACGAAACTAGATCCGACACTTTACCTGCTTTCATTCATGATGTCATGCCATGTTTAATTTCAATTAACTGTACGCACTTTAACTGCTCATTTCATGTCATGTCATGCATCAAATTGTTCTATCGTGATTGAGTAGCACACGCTACAAATGTTATTGCTATTTAGGCTAGGCACCTGCTTTGCGGGCACAACCCTATGCCAATAACACTTCCTGGCTCGTGATCCAGAAGATGGGCGCCAGTCCATATACACATGGAGGGGTAGGGTTAAACGATCGCTTGAGCATAGAAGTGAGCCCGTACAGCCACTTCAGCCAAAAGACGGAAACTCTGTGCACAAAGTGATAAATCAGTGAATCGTGAATCATGAAATAGTGAATTGTAGCTTTCTGCTACAACGTGCTTGATTGTTATTATCTTGTCCATTTAAATGTTGCATCTTTTCATGTCATGCCATATCATCATGTTAGAACTGCTAGTTGCATTATTTATTTGTATCCTTGCACAAAAGTTCTCCGCTTCCCTTGGGGGACTTTTGCTGACATGTGCCCTTTTCTCTTTGGGTGTCACGTGTCTGGATTTGAGACAGAGCAGGTTGCTGAGGACGAGCAGTTCGTTGACGCTGAGTTCGAGGTCCCTGCTGAGACCGAGTTCGAGGACACGGGTGACCAGTCCTAGACTCGTTGGAGTCTCCCCTTAGTTGTTACATTTCCTTAGTTGTTGTTTGGTTTCGGTGCGTAGCACCTATCTCTCTTTGTTTTGTTTGGCCATACTTTAGGCCTATTGTTCAGACTCGTACTTTTGTGACTATTCTGTGATGTAATATTTGTTGGATGTTGTTGGTGGATATTTTCTTATCTGCTTTATTATTGTTGTTGTTTCGTCGCAATGCAAGGACCTGCTACTTTTCGAAATTTTTACAGACGCTTATCAGACTACAGCTTCACAGCTCCACGTCTGAGCGGACCTCCTCACGTCTCGCCTTCCATATTAGGGAAGCGGGGCGTGACAAAAGCAGTGCCATTTACAAAAAAATCATCCATAAATGCTTCAATTATCCTTTCAACCATATCACTAAATATGCTTAACATGCAACGTTGAAAAGTAGCAGGCGCATTGCATAATCCAAAAGGCATCCTTCTAAAAGCGAAAGTTCCAAAGGGACAATTGAAGGTAGTCTTCTCTTGATCCTCTGGAGCAATCTCTATCTGATAATAGCCAGAATAGCCATCTAGAAAACAGTAATATTCATTACCTGCAACTCTTTCTAAAATTTGATCTAGGAAAGGCAAAGGAAAGTGGTCTTTTCGTGTTTTAGAATTTAGCTTTCTGTAATCACTACACATCCTCCAACCTGTGGTGGTTCGCATAGGTATAAGCTCATTATTCTCATTTTTTACTACTTTAAGCCTGATTTCTTTGGGACCACATGTATGGGACTAACCCATCTGCTATCAGAAATAGGATATATTATACCTACAGCAAGTAGCTTAAGAATCTCTCCCTTAACAACCTCTTTTAATGTTGGATTTAAACGACGTTGTAATTCACATGTAGGTTTGGCATCATCCTCAAGATAAATATGATGAGTGCAAATTAAAGGATTTATACATGTAATGTTCGCAATAGACCATCCAATGGCCCCTTTGTGTTCTCTAAGCACATCAAGCAAAGCATGTTCTTATTCAAGTGTAAGTTTAGAGGATATTACCGCATGGAAAGTTTCCTCTTTTCCAAAGAAAGCATATTTCAGATAATCTGGCAGGGGCTTCAACTCTAACTTTGGATGCTCAATCTCTGAAGGTTGTTGTGGTGGCAATTCCACTGGCAATGTTTCAAACTTTGGCACCCATGCATCCTTTGGTCTTTCATTTTTGCCCTGCACAAAATAAGACTCATCAATATCATCTGAATTATAATCAATAAATTTTGATGAGCATTCATAGTTAACTTCAAAATAATCTTCAATCAAATTTTCAATAAAACATACATCTTTTACTCCATCAACACTTGCTGATAACTTACATGATTTAAAAATGTTCAGCTCAAGTTTCATGTTACCAAAATTTATCTTCAATTGTCCATCCCTACAATTTATCATAGCGTTGTAAGTTGCTAAGAATGGACGTCCCAATATGATAGGAGAGCAGTTTCCTGATTGTGGCCCCTGTATGTCAAGGACGATAAAATCCACTGGATAATAGAATTTGTCCACTTGGATCAACACGTCTTCCACGCATCCCTGTGGGACTTTCACCAATCTGTCTGTCAACTGTAGAACCATAGGTGTCTTTTTCAGCTCCCCCAATCCCAATTGCAAGTAAACAGAGTAAGGCATAATGTTAACACTAGAACCCAAGTCAAGTAAAGCATCTCCAAACTTCTTGGTTCCTATAATACATGGGATAGTAGGAGAACCTGGATCCTTATATTTGGATGGAGTGTCTTGTTGTATCATTGTACTTACCTGTTGTGTTAGGAATACTTTCTTTTTCACATTAAGACTCTGTTTCACAGTGCATAACTCCTTTAAAAATTTAGCATATGCAGGCACTTGGTTGATTGCATCAAGTAATGGGATATTAATTTTTACCTGCTTGAAGATGTCTCTTATTTCTGCTTGATACTTATCTTTTGATGGTGGAGCAAGTCTATGTGGAAATGGAGCTGGAGGTATATATGGTTCTGGCTCTTTGTCTGCGACCTCTTCCTCATCTTGCAACTTTTCATATGCTTGTACTTCCTCTTTTTCATTAGATGGTTGTTTATGTCTAGACATTTCTGGCTTTTCAATTTCACGTCCGCTACACAATGTAGTCACTGCTTGACATGGTTTAACATTGTTTCTTGAAAAAGAAGAAAGAATGATTTGTGCAACAGGTTGTGTCGCGACCCGCTTCCCATAAACAGAAGGCGAGGCGTGATGAGGTCCACTCAGACTTGGAGCTGTGAGGCTACAAGCCTGATAAGCGTCTAAACAAAAAAACACTTCCAATAACCAGGTCCTTGCAACCACGAATCGAAACAAAGATAATAATAATTTAAAGCAGAAATAAAACTCCACCAATAACATCCAGATTTTTCCCAAACATTCAGAGACAAGTCGTAAAGGAAAGTACAATAGTCTGAAAAGAGGCCTAAAGCATGGCCGACATAATACATAACTTCAATATAAAGGAGAGATGCTACGCACCGATAACCTAACAGCGACTAAGTAGAAAGCAACAACAACAACAAGAAAGAGCTCTAAGACTGGTCTCCAGTGTCCTCGAACTCAACACCTGCAACCTGTTCGTCCTCGGCGACAAACTCTGGCTCACAACCTAACATGTGACGTCCAAAAGAGAAAAGGGGCACATGTCAGCAAAGTCTTCAAGGAGACTTTGTGCAAGGAAACTAATAAAGGTAAATTAAGTGCAGCTAGCAGTTCTATAAAGAATGAATGAGATGACATGGCATGTATGGCATGATAGCAACAAGTGCGTAAACGAAACAAGCACGACAAGTGTAGCATGACTCCTAAACAATATTCACTATTTCACGATTAACTTGTTTTCACGATGTACACAGGATTTACGTCTTTTGGCTGAAGTGGCTGTACGAGCACACTTCTATGCTCAAGTGATCGCTTAACCCTACCCCTCCCACGTGTATCGAGCTTTGGTTTATCACCAACAACACTGTGCTTGCTTCTGGATCACGTGCCAGGAAGTGTTTTTGGCATAGGGTTGTGCCTGCAACGCAGGTGCCTAGCCTTGGCCCAGGATTGTGCCTGCAACGCAGGTGCCTAGCCTTTTATAATCCAGGGACTAGCTTAGGATTGTGCCTGCAACGCAGGTGCCTAGCTTTTCCCTAGATGCAAGCGTAGCGTGTGCTACGAACCACAACAAACAAGCAGATGGAAGACGTATAAGATGCATGAACATGGCATGTAGATAGTCAAAAGAAGTGCGTACAGATATTTAAAGTAAACGTGACATAAGTAAAGGTGACATACAGGGATGCATGAAATGATATGAAAAAGGGGTCGGATCTAGCTTCGTTGTTAAGCTAGATCTAGAAGGCGTCTAGGCGACTATCATTTCATCGCCTAGTCTGTTTTACGCTAAAATCAAAGAATGGCTTAAAACACGGCCTGAACAAGAAACTGGCAAGTTTCACTTGCCTGAAATATGTGATGGTATCACAATTCTCAAAGTCCAATCACAGATTCATAACGTCCAGAGCTCCCACACTCAGTCCAACAATCAGCCTACAGTCCCGTATTATTAAGTTGGATTAGTGAGTTACAAAGCAATAAAAATAATCGTTTTTAATCTTGAATTAACATGCGATGGTTGGGGTTCCTACAGTTAGAAATATACCCTCACATGACGCGAGAGTTACACTGACGTCGGGTAGCGGCGTCAGGGGTTGAATTAACAGAAGCGTGCGATGATCCATTGCACGGCAGCGATCAACGTCAATGACGGATGATAGCGATAATGAACGACGATCAGCCTGGTAGCGGCACGATCGTCGGACATCGACGCGGAAGGGGTGGACAGCCGTACGGCATCCTACGTCAGGGGTTGAATTAACAGAAGCATGCGACGATCCATTGCACAACAGTGATCACCGTCAATGGCGGATGATAGCGATAACGAACGACGATTAGCCGGGTAGCGGCACGATCGTCAGATAGAGACACGGAGGGGGTGGACAGCCGTACGACATCGATATAAGTATAGAAGGGACAGTTGTACGGATTTGGGCGGCCGTCGAGGGGATGCGCGGCAACGGCGCAACGGCCTAGGAGGGGGAAACATCAGATCTGAGGGGTTGTGGGATGTTTTGGCAAGGGAGAGAAGTAAGGGTTTCAGCCATTTACTAGGGGATGCGGCTGTTGGGATGTTCCGGCATAGGGTAGCGGCTAGGGGAGTTACCGGCCTGAGGGGGGTCGGGTCTGGGCAGCCACCGGCGGCAAGAAAGGTCGGACTGGGTGGTTATAGAGGGGGCGGCTGATGTTTAGGGGGACAAGATTGCCGGAGGGCAGATCTGTGATGGGGAGCGGCAGCTGGGGTGAAGGGCAGAGTTTGCGTCGCCGGAGGAGGATGGAGAGGGGCCGAAGTCGGGGTCTCGCTGTGAGTTAGGTTGGCCGGAGGTTGTATGGGCAGTCGGTGGCCATGTGGAGGAGGGCCGGCGTTCAGCAATTTTAGAAGATGATGTGGAGGTGTTCGGCTCGACGATTTCGAGGAGGAGAAAGTCACCGGAGCGATGAGGGGGTCCGGTGTCGAGGCAAGGAGGGGCTGACGCAATCTTGCATGAGTTCCATCGGGACTGGCGGCTGATCACGCGTGAAAGCTCTAGAGCTTGCGGCAGTTTAGATGAGGGTGGGGTTGTTTGCTATTTGGGTGATAAAAAGGGTTCATTTAAGGAGATTGGGAAGAGAGAGATAGACGGAGGGGGTTTAATTAAGGGTAATATAGGATGGTGTTCAGCTAGGACCAATTCAACATGAAACGTAGATCCTATGGCTAAGATTAAATCAGATTTAATTAAGTTTGAATTAGGGAATATGCTAGCCTAATTACAGGTTGAAGGTGATTAGTGTGAAAGGCCAACTAAACGGTGTCCGAAAAATAAAATAAAAATATCGGGACGACCGTGTCGACGTGAGAATCGGGTCTGCGAAGATTGGTCGCTGGCTAGGGGAACAAAAGACGACACTAAAAATAAAGAGGTCAAAGACGAAGTCTAAAATTACGACACCCCTTCAAACAAAGTTATTTTGTGGGAGAACGACCCGTGAAATGACGTTCCAAAATAATTCCACAAATAAATACTCTTCCAGAGGGTCACAACGGCATATACATATCGTTCGTTCCAAACGAAGGATAATGCTAAGAAAAATACGTGAACTTCAAGGAAAATACGCGTACCTAGGGTACGGGGTCTAAAGGCGATAGTAATCTCAAGTTGGGCACACGTCGGGGGTTGGCTTGCTAAGGATGCAACCAAGTTGCTACGGCCCCATCGACTCGATGACACGAATCACATACAAAGTAACAAAACCAATCTGGTACCTGAAATTGCTATACGCACAGCCGTATAACGAATAGTGAGTACCGGCCGTTACATCCTACCCACCTTAGGACAAAGTCTGTCCTCAGACTTTCTAACATATCTAGTCGCTCTAGTAACTACCCCGATCATGCCAGACTATAATTCAAACATGCATAGTCACCACAAGTGCTTATATATGCACTAGGTATTCAAACATTAACGTCACAGCGTACATATATCTATTATACATTTAACAGCGATTTTTGAATCCTAGGGCTGACTAGGACAAGCCGACTAGGACAAACAGGTTGATAGAAAGACGGTTTGGATTTAATCTAGGAAAATCAACGGTTGAGATGAGATTTTGAGAAAGTTTTGGTGGGGACTTTTGAATTTTTGAAAGAGATGTGTTGGGAAAGAAAACCAACTCATTTAATATTCTTTATTGAAAAAATTCTGCGAGTCGACACGCTTTGGGGGATGAACGCCTGACATTCTGCCATCACATCGATTTATCAATCCTCTTTGGGGGGTGAACGCCTTAAAAAAATTCTGCGAGAGGGCACGCTTTGGAGGATGAACGCCTGAGATGTTGCCATCTCATCGAAATATGTTGCGAAAGAAAACCAAGTGCTACCACCTCATCAATCCGCGGCAAAAAAAAACTCAGCCACTAAGAAATCTGTCGCCCATCATGATTCTTCAGTAGTAAAAAAAATCAGTTCGCATTCGCTCTCAAAAATTCTTCTATCAGTCTTTTCTTCCTCATGATTCTTGATCTTTGTAGAGTTGAAGGGCTTCTCCTTTTTCTCGAGGCCTGAGTCTAAAAATCTCTTAAATTCTTCTTCGCTTTCACTCTTCACCATCGTGATTCATTGATCTTTGTAACTGGAGCAGATCGGAGCATATTTTGCAAAAGATCGCAAGGGAGCAGCAAGTCTGGCTGGAAAAAGGTATGATCTTCTGTATATTTTGTTTCTAGATGCTACCTGGAGATATTTGATTTGGGGTTTTCCATTTTCGTTTTAAAAGTTTTTTTATTTGATCTATTGGAAGTTTTTATGTCTCTTGAAACGAAGGTGTGATTCAACAGGATCTCATCCAAGATGAGATCCACCCGATTTCTATTGAGGGCGCCCAACCCGCATTGTATCATTGGGCTGATGAGAATCGGACTCGAAGACAACATTCAGCTGCCAGCCTGGCGTAAAACACAAATCATTGTGTGTTACTTGGAAATGTTGGTGTGAGCTTGCCATAAGCCGATGGCTAGAGAGTAGAGACCGAGGTGAGAGTCTGTATTGCTTATGTAAAATATTAGTTCCTTCAATGAGAAAGATTGGGTATTTGTAATTTTATATATATGAAAGATTATAATATGTAGATGGTTCTTTCTTTTTTTCCAAACGTTCGAGGATAGCACGGTGGATTTCAAGGCGACCAATTATGAGTTCATACCGTTCGAAGCGGGGAGGACGTTGTGTCCAGGGATCATGTTTGGGCTGGTGGTCATGGAGATCGCGCTCGCAAACTTTCTGTACTACTTCGACTGGAGTCTGCCAGAGGGGATGACTGGTTTGGATATGAGTGAGATCAGCGAGCTCGGGCCCGCCGGAAGTATGATTTGTGCTTATGTGCTACCCCTGCTGTTCCGTTGTCTGCTGACGCATAGAGCGTGTTAGCTAAGTGGTCTCTAGGTTTGCCATGTGTATCAATCAACAGCTTAAATAAGAGCCTGTGTATGTGCGTGTTCGTGCTCGAATACACAAGGCCATATCAATTCATTATTATTTCGGAGGGAAATACAGATGTTTTAATTTAATGAATAATGAATTGAGTGGAAAAAGTATTATTTCGTGCTCAAATACTTTGGAAAAATCGAAGGATGTTTTAATTTAATGCCTCACCCAATTTAGTCTCTGACACAAATTAAATGCCTCCCTGCAAATTAAATTCACCCAACTGGACTTTCTCTGAACGTGGTGCCCAACAACTTACCTCTTCGTGGATGCGAATGCTCACGCTACAGCCATGCAATAAATTCTGATGGATGGATCCCCAAGCTAAACGAACCCTCACACTAAACACACCCAAATTCATCTGCACACAACCATAACGCAAGGGCCCACCATTTTTTGGGTTTGACAGGAGGGGATGCCTATGCAATTGTAAGAGACCAAGTGGGCTCTCTCAAATCACATGCTCTCTCCCGATGCAGTGGCATTCGGGGAATATCTATGGCACGGGGCCCATTGATATGATCCCTCATTTAACGCAGCAGACATGACAAGTGGACGTTCTAGCTGCTCTAGGGGGAATGATGGCACCTACTCACATCGATCAGCGCACCCGCAAATCACAATAGCAGCAGCAGCTCGCACAAGCTGTTTTGAATAAGAGATGATGTCTGCACTCCTATTCATAGGGGTGCATGCTTTCCTCTTCCAAAATTAGAAAAACTTTAAACTTTATTATCAAAGTAACCTATTTTTTTTCCTTTTTAAGTTAATTTTTGCACTAAAATTTATATGCACCCCCTATTCATAGGAGTGCAGATAGCAAATGCCAAGTTAATTTTGGCACTAAAATTTATATACACCCCTAATCAAATTTATTGGCACTAAAATTTGAAGAAAACTTTGTCTCTCACACCCATCCCTCATTTAATTTTAAAACGTTGAGTGTATTTGGCAGAAACTCTATCGGAGAAAATCTAAGACTTTGAAATTTGAATATACAACAATAGTTTTATGGAAGCAGATAATTCAGACGCCCCGAAAACTCAGCTGACCGAAAAGTCTCCTAGCTGACTGAACTATACGATTATGGCAATTTGCAATATAAGTCTTTATTTCCCCCTCAAACTCTCTCAGCTTTTTTCTATTTTTAAAAAAAATTGGGAATTTTTGCATGAGAACATTCCAATCGAGGAGCTGTTGGAGAATTTAAAATGCTCCGGAGAGGTTCACCATGTTCGGCTACTACAAACTCGAAGAGAAGCATGTAATTCTCTTTTTTCTTTTTTCCCTTTTTTCTCTCCTTAAAAATATGACTTTGCTCCTTTTCCTTGATATGAGAGACTGAGACTGTTGTTTGGCTTATATTTATGTTTGTGCAGGAGAGCAAAATTCTGAAATACTTGGGGTTTATGTGGAACCCTCTCTCATAGTTGATGGAGGCTGTCGTAATCATGGCTATTAACCATGCTAAAGGAGGGGTGAGCTACATTACCATCAATATTCCATTTTTTGTTCTTGGGTTTCCCCTCACGTTCTTCCTTATGGTATGGAGATTTAGGTGCAAATTCATAATTCATGCACACTACTATAATTCATGCACACTACTGTGAGTATTAAAATGAATTAAGCAAAGCTTCTGTTCTAAAAATTTGTGGTTTTGTTCTTAATTTAGGGAACAAAGCCATCTCTATTTTTTTTAAATGTAGGGTGTTTTCTCTTCATTGAAGCTTTTTTATTATGCTTTACTTTTTGTTGATATGCCTTTTTAACGATTCCATTCCCTTTTGCGTAGCTGGAGGTAACTTTCTTCTAGCCTAGACTTCTAGATTTCAAAAATTAAGATCAATGAGAATTTTTTTAACAACTAGGAATTACCCATATTCAAACTAAAATTAAGTCCCCCCAAAGAATTTAAATCCTTCCAAAATTTTTAGTTTCACCCAAAGTTAAGACACCTTCATATTTACTTTCTTCCAAAATTTAAAATTAAAATTTAATCTCCATTCGAAAATATAGTTTCCCCAAAAAAGTTAGTTAACTCCAAAATTTAGTTCCCTCTAGAATTTAAAATTTTAGTTACTCCCAAACATTGTTCCCTCCAGATTTAGATTTTCCCTAAAATTTTGTACGCAAATTTTAGGAAGAAACTTCAAAAATTTTGGGGTAACTAAATTTGGAGGAAACTAAATTTTAGGGGTGTCTAAAATTTTAAAGTAGAACTAAAGTCTCTCAGAAAACTAAATATTATCGAAGAACTGAATCTAGAGGAATTATATTTTGAGGGAGAACTAAAATTTTTGGGCTAAACTACATGATAATTGTTGCACTTTAATTATTGTTGTTGGTTTAAAATTAGGAGATTCAATATTTTGATGGAGAAATATTTCGAATGGACGATGAACTAAATTTTGGGATGACTAAATTTTTTGGGAACTAAATATTAATTATTACGCTTTAATTATTGCTTTAATTATTGTTGTTCATTTAAAATTAGGGGTTCAATGATTTTCAGGAGGGTAATATTTTAAATAAACTGTACCATGGGCATGTGTTAAATCTTGAAGGAACTAAACATTGGGGGAACTAAATTTTTTTGGTGGGAATTAAATCTAGAGGGACCTAAAATTTTTGACAGAGCTTAATAATAATAAATGCGATGTACTATATTGTTGTTCATTTAAAATTAGGAGACCTAAGAATTTAACGGGGAACATTTTAAAGGAACAGTGCCCTTTGGGCACGGGTTATGACTAGTATATATATATATATACATTCTATACTTATATCGATCATAGAAAGTCAAATTCACACACATACTTCAATCATATATATATATATATATATATATATATATATATATATATATATATATATATATATATATATATATATATATATATATATATATATATATATATATATATATATATATATATATATATATATATATATATATGCATACATCCCTTATATAACTACTACTTACTTTACTTAGCACAACACAATGGTTCAGATATTCACATAAGAATAGTCTCACACTAGCAAATACAATCATTGTATTTTACATTTAAATAACTACCTACGCACAACGACCAAGAATATATTATTATCATCATTCAACGCCAATATACAAACACACGCAACCACCTCATACAATATTAAATCATGCTTGCTATATCTTATTACACATCACCCTTACTACTAATACACATAATTACTCTAATACATTCACATACTTCGTCATGTATACACTTCACAAACAATCCTATAACTATATTCAAGGTGCAACACATATACTATAGCTACGCACTCGGGCGTAAATACTCAATCAATATTATTAACACAATGATAATATTCACACTACTGGTAAGGCATTCTAACAATCCTACTAATAACAATAATAACTCTCACACATATATCACCATGTCGTGCCAATATAGCAACTAATATACGACAGCCATAAGACAACGCATTCATAATAATGCTATCATATAGAGACATTCACTTAATATTACTAACACTAATATCAAGTGCAATAATAATAATAATACTAATAAATAGCAATACCAATATACACATACACCACCAATCACTTATCACATTTCAATACTACTATATCACGAGATATATAAATAACAGGATTAATATAATATCATGGTATGATTTCATTATAACCAACTTATAATTACCACAGATACTAACACTTTACTACTCATACACATGCATCACAAACTATATGTCTATAATAATACCACATTGTTACACAGTGGTATTAACACATCACCTTCATGCCATAATTAGAATAATATCAAAATTTAAGACACTCACCAGTACTTCACTATACACACGTACATCCAAAAAATAATACTATGTAGCAGGCATACATTTATTTATATATATACTCACATTATCATTAATACATCGCTCACAATCAAATATACGTATTTACATACACATTCTATATCATTCAATACAATACGTAAGAATACTAATATTCAGCTAGGTAACTCCACCATAATAAAACTACTCTACAACCAATAATAATATTACAATACCAATACACGTATACAGTCATAATACACCATCCTATATATAGTCACGTCATACAATAATCGTGTATACCTCATGGTATATACGTACACATAACATCCCGTAAGGGCAACCAATACTATACAAAATTATAATCCTATTACCATACACAAATTGCACATATTCACACAATATGTATGTATCTACCTATAACTAATCACATACATAACTACGTATGAGCACACGCTCATACGTACTGACATATAGATCATATATTAGGCATGCACACTTAACTATAAATACACATAGTATCATTATACCTAATATACACATAACCTTACCAACATATTATTTCAACCATTATTACGTATCTCCAACTACATACACCCCCAGTAGATATTCCAACACTGATTCTTATATACACAGACGTCCCTAGAGTGGTATAGCTATTCACACACATATTTATAAATGCTAACACACATACAACTTCATATATACCATGTAATTATATGCACTACAACGACATCACAATCTATACTAATGGGCCCACCATACTATACCAAGTTTAATGCAGACAACAGCAAGCACTAATGTGATAACTAAACAATAGTGAGGAAACCGAATTCGAAATTGAAATGAAACAAGATCGGGATGAACGGGTTCAGATGAGACGACATAAAAGGGAATAGCTTGGTTGGGTGGAACAAAATATAGTTCAGAATAATCGAGTAGGGAAGAGAGATATAAAATACGAAATAAGGATATAATAAAATGTAAGTTATAAAATAAAAATATAACAATATCCTTATAAAACGTCGAAGGGTAGCATGAAAGTTAAATCACGACATAAGGATTAGACGTAGAATAATGAGTATGGAGGTGAATGAATTATTTTGCAACTGGAGATAAATTTATATGGAGATAATATTTTACAAAAATTTGAAGTAGGAAAATGACGAGTATAAAATCGACATGCTGAATGCTGAAGTCCCATGTAACTTAGAAAAGTATATTAAAGGTAAGCACGATGAGTTATTCGAATAAGTTTTAATTGCATAAGTAAGAAAAGACAATTATAAATTGAATTAGGGAAAATAGAAGTACGGTTCAGAATAAAATTAGTATATGAAAAGGGACAAGATATTTATATAGGTATGAAAAGTATATACTGGAAAAATGTTATAAAATAGTAATAAAAAATCTCGACAAAAGTTTCGAAATTAAAAAAAATGAAGTCAACGGAAGAGTATGAAGTCTAAGTATTTATATTAAAATTTTCGAACGAATTTAAATTTAGCGAACGAGGAATATCGAAAATACTTTCAGACGATTCAAGATTTGTAACGAAGAGATTCGAAAATTAACGACGATCGTCATGAGGCGATCTCGTGAATCGAGGGCAAGGAATATGGTCGCATGATCGAACCTAAACACGCCTAGGATATGACTCATGAAAATCTACGGGAAACTCCTACGGTCGACTAACTAAAGATTAGGAAACTTAGTGCTAAGACTTTCTAAGGAATTAGACTGTAATGAACTGCGTTCAGCTTGGCCCAATCGAACGACTAAAGAAATTCTAGAAGTCTATTATGGTCAGAGCTAGGCAGGAACCACTAAGGTAACTCCTAAGACGATTATATCAATTTCTAGCATGGAGTCTAGCTAACAATCAGTGACATCTAACAAGCCAGCACGAACGTCTAACTAAGTCTTACTATAGTCCTGATCTATGGATTTCCCTACTAAGCTGTGACAGATGCTCGGGCAACACGTCTTCCAGCCACCTAAGACATGGAAAACGCTCTTATTAGACCCAGATTTTACGACTTGAATGTTTCGAATAATTAATGAATGTTTTTATTATTATCATTGTCCCGATATTTCGCAGTTGCAAAAGGAGCTGCATTGGCCACCAACAAAACCTGTCACGACCCGCTTCCCATAAACGGAAGGCGAGGCGTGATGAGGTCCGCTCAGACTTGGAGCTTTGAGGCTACAAGTCTGATAAGCGTCTGAAAAAAAACTTCCAATAACCAGGTCCTTGCAACCACGAATCGAAACAAAGATAATAATAATTTAAAGCCAGCCAAGGCCAGCCTATGTCTCGACCGACGCGCCACTCAGTGCCCCACACTCTCAGGCTTCTGCAGGGCCTGCCACTTCTACACCTGAGTTGGTTGCCACAGTAGTGAGCACCTCAGTTGTCGTCACACACACTTCCTCACTAGTCGAGACTACCATAGTCCTATTTTCAGCTGAGCCCGTCACCACCACCTCTGATCTCCCGGTCGACACACCTGTCGAGCCACAGCCCGCTGTCGCAATATCTGCTCCATATCAGGGGACCCACCACCGCCCTCAGAGGGTGGTGCCCCTGCTTGATGCTGTCCCTTCACCACTTTTTGTTCATGTCCTTCCCTCATCCTATTTTGTGCACATCTGTCTTTTCGGGGCACTAGTCTTACACAGCTTGGGGGAGGACCCACCATGCATCATTCCTTGCATTTGCACTTTATCCTTGCATCATATCACGTTTTCTTTCTTTTGCATAGTTTTATTTTCTATTCCTTTTCTATCTCCGCACCAACCGACCCACCCTAGCATCATTTCTCGCATACCAGTGTTTTCTCAGCAGTGGAGACACTGCTGCGTTTAGCTTGGGGGATGAGCGCTATCGCTTTATTTTTTTATTTTTTTCATTTTTCTTTCATTTGACACTTTTTTACTTTACTTTTCCACCCATGTTCACCTTTTCATCTTTTTTTCTCACTCAGTATCACGTTTTTCATTTTTTTGCCATGCTTGCATGCTTGTTTTCATTTTCTTACTTTCTCCGCTTTTCTCTCTTTTAGTTAGAATTATTCTGCATGATGATATCTCTCATAGCCCTCAGTAGCTACTCACGATGCTTATATCTGTCGACATGCTATTTGGAGTAGTATCAGTTTTACTATTTATATGCTTGCATATTCTCTTGTTGATCTCTCTAATTTAATGCATGATATGAATTGAAATTGAATACATGAAATAGTATCTAGTACATTCTTTGTTGGGTAATGCACCTAGGTTCATGCATCATTAGAACATTTGGAGCACCCATTTGTTATCTTATCCACTTCTGCTTGCATGCCTGATATTATTGTGCATTATACCGCATGCTATCAATATTCATTGAGATGAATGAAAATATCCATGCTATCTATGAGTTAAGTTAGTATCCCATTGAATCATTGTGCACCTCTGATGAGTGAACCAAGTGATATATTATTTTTCTTCTCCACCTATCTTTATGATTCTTTACGTCTCATTTGGTTTCACCCCATACATCTACTTCTACCCCATCTACTTCCCAAAAATCCCAAAAGAAAAGATAGCTTCCAAATAAAAAAAAGAAAAGAAAAGGAGGAAAAAAATTATTTCATATCCCTTTATTAGAAGTTACTACAAATACTTGGGAAAAGACAAAAAGAATTCCATATCCTATTCCTAGATGTGACACCTCGAGCTAAGCTTGGGGGGGGGGGGGGGGGGGGTGAACCAATTGATTATATGAGTGAGTATAACATTAAAGTGGAAGATGGTGCACAATGGGGAGATTCGATAATTCTTGAACTTTGCAAAATATTTTAGCTTTGGAGATTTTTCATGATTTGAAGTGAATATTTGAATGGCGTGGCCTCTTTCCCTTCTCTATTGCATGTTGGTGTGATCTCTTTGTGCTCCACTTATAACTATTGATTGAAAAGTGCATTGCTAACTCTTTTTATACGAGACTCTATAGATTGCATGAAATTGATATGATTTGATGGCATGATTTTAGAAGATCCCTACTTTTGCCTTTATTGCATGCTAGCCAAATGATTAGTAAGATTTGAGGATACTATTAGTATGTGTTTTATTATTCGAAGCATCGTGATATACCGTTGAGGCTTGAGATATGATTGAACATTTTAGCACCCCCTCCCATCTTTTATCTCTTTTATTTTCTTTTATTATTATCTCCCGGCATGCCTAGTATTCGTCTTCCTCGAGGACGAGTAAGAGGTAAGCTTGGGGGATTTTGATGTGTCCATATTTTCTATCTTTTCATATCATCATTTCATTGCATTTCATGTCACATCCACATCCAAATCCTGCATTTTCTTACGATACTGCACTTCTAACGCCGTATTCGAGTTTCGTAGAGCTTTGTGGATTTTCAGGGATTTTGGAGCGATTCAGAGCCATTTTGGGATATCGACACATCCATCATGTCCAAGAGTCTGTTGGCAAGGCTCTACAAGAGTTCGCCGAGGTTCAGAAGCATATGGGAGGAGAAGAGGTGAAGCTAGCAAGAGAAAGGAGTCAATATGGATCTTTCCTAGGTGACTCGACCGAGCAGCACAAGCTGCTCGGTCGAGCTGATACACGAGCCCAGTAGAAAAGAGAATGTGCATCCTACTCGACTGAGCAGAGTGGTGACTCGGCCCGAGTCGTTCCTATTTTCGACCTCCATCCCACCAACATCTTGCTCGATCGAGCAGGACCTACTCGACCGAGCCAACAGACGACTTGACCGAGCAAGGCCTACTCAGGCCGAGTAGGCAGAGCGACACTTTGGAAGGAAGCTCCGATCTACTGACAGCTCAACCGAGTAGGCGGGCTACTCGACCGAGTAGCCCGGACCCCTTTGCCCAGCCAAGAGCAGCTAAGGTGCCTGCTCGACCGAGCAGGCGTCTGCTCGGCCGAGTAGCCGACTCGGTCGGCGACATGTGGGCACCCAAACTTCAGATTTTGAGATTTTTCGTGGGGGCCCCACTTCGATGTATTAGAGTTATTTTTGACTGACGTTTCGAGGGGGCGATTCATTATGTTTTGAATGAGGCTTACGAGGGAGAAAAAAAGACATTTATTGTATTCTAGATCTAGGTTTTGAAATTGAGCCGTTCTTGGCTAAAGATTATATTTTTATTATCTCTTGCATCTTGGAATCTACGAAAGTTCTTGGATCTCTATTGGCTATCGTTCTTTCTCGTTTTGGGTACGTAAGATCTTTAATTCTCGTTCGATTCAATTGCTACGATGTTTTCTATGGTAAAAAATATATTTTTATTTGTAGTAATTGCTATGTGTGAGTAGTCTACTTAGGGCTGATGGGTTAGCCCTAAGACTTTAGGAAAGAGATGTAGATCTGGATTTCTAGGGTGTGTTGGGAATAAAGGGGGAGTATTTTGGTCGATCCATCCAAATCCCTAGGAGAACTCGTACTGAGATCATGCCCACGGTCGGTGGAATTGATTAGCTTAAGGAGTATCTTTGGGATTTAAATAGGGAATTAGTGGATTCAACCAAGGCTCGTGACCATGCACGGCTCGTGCCTTGAGCGGATCCACCGACGAACATATCACTACATTGACGGCTACTACCATTGCTTTAATGAGAGCCACCGAAATACCTCGAAGCTCTAACCCAAGCGAGTGGTATGAGTTGAGAGAACAACCCCCTAAATCCAATGCAACGTAAGAATTCCATTCTAACATCAACTTCCAACGGTCTTAGTGGTGATCTCTAAGGCCCTAGATTTTCTTTATATCGAACCAACAATATCATCACAACCAATCTTCCTAAACAGACTGCTATCTCATTCTGAGATCTAAAGATAATCCGAGTCTCCAATACACTGTCATTGTCCCTGTGGGATTCGACAAACTTATATACTATAATTTGATACCGTCCGTTTGCGGATAGAGCCCAGAGTCAACATCTAGGAACCATACTACGCGTAACAACTGTGACACTGCTAGGTGGATTTTAGGTGTAAGTTTGGGGGTGCGTTAAGTTTTTGGTGCCGTTGACGGGGACAGCTATGGTGTATCTCAGTTTATTTTTGTTTCGAAGAATTTGCTAGCAACCCTCACCATTTCATGTCTTTCCATCCTTTTCATTTCATCTTTTTATTATTATTATCTTGCTGCTCATGGTGTTTTTCTGAGTTGTCTTGTGCATGATCACTCGCTTATGAGCTTTTGATAAAGAATTGCTATTTGATCCTGAAATCGAGAAAACAGCAAGAGCTCTCGGGGCCTCGAATAGAAGTCAGACGCCCTTTGATCAAATGGCAGAAAATACCGCCACTTTACCTCGCACCGGGTCCATCCAGGACCACATGAAACCGAGCTTTGGAAACAATTCCTCCATCTTGAGACCGTAACTGGCGGCAGCTAGCTTCGAGTTAAAGACCGGGCTCATAAATCTGATGCAGCAGGATCCCTTCCATGGGCATCCGCACGAGAACCCAAATCTTCATATCGACACTTTTCTGGCGAAGTGCGATACATTTAAAACCAAAGATGTGACCGACGATGCCAATAAGCTAAGGCTCTTCCCCTTCACTTTGAGAGATAAAGCTTCATATTGGCTACGAGCCCACCCGTCCAACCACTTCACTACATGGGAGAAACTGACGCTCGCATTCGTAAACAAATTTTACCCACCCTTTAAGACGGTACAGATCAGAGGAGCTATCTCCGTGCCTCCAAAACTGGTCCACCCGAAGTGAGCCAATACTGCGCCTCCAAGTCAATCACTCGTCAAAAAAGTTTCACTTGAGCACGACCCACGTCAAAGACTTTGGATCAGATCCAAACCTCCTCGTCGTCTTGCTAGGACACGAATGGATGATCGGAAGAATTTTAAGAGGAGAGAATAATTTTAAGTCTTAGATCGAGCGTGCTCAAAAAAATTTAGAGCTTCTCGAATAGGAGACTTGGTGCGAGTTTTAATGAGGAGGGCTGCCCCTTATTTATATAAGGAGCTGGCCCCTCCTCCTTTGCTACGATCAACGTGGGACTATTAAAATGGGGGTTTTAAGATTAATTTTATAGAAGTTCAAACTTCTAAAATTAACCATAAATTCATTTCTGAGTTTTAAATTTGAAACAATATATCAAATCAAAGATCTCGAGACAATGATCGCATAGAAAAAACAGCATCCAATTTTGATATCATTTGACCCTTCAAATGTCGAAAATAAACTCTGAAATCGCATTTTGCAAAGAACTTCAAATTCAAGCTTCCCGAGGAGGCTAATCAGATCGTGCCAGGTGGCCTGCTCTGCGTGCGCCATGTGGCCTGCACCAGGGCAGAGCCGCCCGCGTGCAGTGCACGCAGGCTTGTGCCTGTGTGCAGCTCAAGCGGGCGCCCACGTGCAACAACACGTGGGTTGCCCCGCTGGTCAGACCCGCATTAGCGGGTCCAACCTGCTATCTCCTGGCGGTTCTGACCCGCCAGGCACGGGTCTGACTCGCAGGCCCTCTTAGCCACTTTCGACGCTGTTTTTGTGTTTCTGGACTCGTTGGAGTTCCGATTTGAACGTGGTTTCTTCATGTGGTTTTCTCAGGGAGTCCTTCGATCCCATGCATCATTGTCAACATAATACCAAGTATTAATCACACATCATGTGTAAAGTTCCCCAATGCTACACTCTTTAGCTTTAATCTCACAATTTATTTGTGAGCTAAATTATTCCAATGCATCAGAGGCATCCCTCTTTACATTCTTCCTGTTACTAAGACGTAAATCCTACTTGGTGTGAGACCCGACAGTCTGACCCTACTACAAGTTGGGACTTGAAATCCACAGACGACAGTAACCACGACCAGCAGGTGTCGTCCCTGTTTCGGCACCATAATTATGTGATTGACCGATTGACTAAAGTGTCGTCGGGATCACTCTGGCTATGTCCATGATGAATACCGCAGTTTTAGTCCCTTTGTCTTAACTATGTCACTGCATAGCGTAGGGTATGGTAAATTGTCAACCCTACTAGCTAGCACTGGCCAGTATCCTTCGGTCTTTGATATATACATAGTGTACTTCCTACAACATACATTGGCCAAGGTTTTTACCAAGAACCGTACTGAGCCCGTGGCACTAACTTCCCTTAAACAGAAGAGACGAATCCTATCTAGATCACTACTTACCTTGTACACTTCAAGTGTCATCCAACCTAAGAACTTTCAGCGAGTGAAAACTCAAGGCTAGATTATGATCTAGGTGATACCGTTCAGGCACAGGTTCGTACAATGACCTCAAGTCTTAAAGATCAACTAGCCTATCATCACAAGAGAGTTATTAATAACAGTTAGTGATAAACCATTTGATAACTCTTTATTGGGTCGTTCAATAGACTCATTCTCCAATGAGCACCTGTGTCTTGTCTCCGACTTTGTCAGGTCGAATGATTATAAGATCATCGAGACAAAGACACAATGGTCTGTCTGATGTGTCGATATCCTATTCTCGACGCATCTATGGACATGAACGCTTTTAAGACTCAAGCTCATATAGGTTAAACACTACTCATAATCAAGATCTTTATCTAGATACGTGTATGTCCTTACTATGAGTCTAAGGAAATTATCTAAGTAATTTAATGAAAATATCATAACAGAAATACTTAGACAATTGATACCAGAAAGCATACTTTCATTCATGAACAAGATATTTTACATAGATAAATTGCCTAGGGGGCATACATCTCTCACCATCTTCCACTTGCACTCAGGCCCATTTATCTCTGTATCTCATACCGTATTTACACGCTAATCTCTCTAGACGATCACGTAACAGAGACTTTATGAATGGATCTGCTAAGTTGTCTTCCGTACAGACTCGCATGAGTTCTATGTCTTTCTTCTTCTCGATATCTCGTATCAGGTGATACTTTCGAGGAAAGTATCTGGATCGCTTGTGGAATCTTGGTTCTTGAACCAGACTGATGGTTTCATTGTTATCGCAATACAGATGTATCAGATCCTTAACTACTAGCACCATCCCTAACTAGTTTACGAAATTTCTCATCTAGACTGCTTCCTTTGTCGCATTATTGGCCGCTATGTACTCGGCCTCCATCGTGAAGTCTGCAATAGTATCTTGTTTGGAACTTCTCCAACTGACTGCTCCTCCGTTGAGAGTAAAAACATATCCAGAGATAGATTTGCTATCATCTATGTCACTCTGAAAGCTGGATTCTGTGAAGCCTTCAACCTTGAGTTCTTCACTTCCATAAATCAAGACCAAATCTTTAGTCCTTCACAAGTACTTAAGAATTGTCTTGACAGATTTTCAGTGTTCTTCTCCAGGGTTAGACTGATATTGACCTACTGCACCTAGTACAAAAGCGACATCAGGTCTGGTACAGATCATGAAATACATGATAGATCCCACTTCCGAAGCATATGTGATCCTATTCATGCGTTCTTTTTCCAAGTCAGTTTTTGGAGACATCTTCTTGGAAAGGTTTATTCCTTGATTAGATGGTATAAAATCACCCTTACTGTTTTTCATGCTAAACTGTTTTAGCACGGTGTCAATGTATCTGGCTTGGGAGAGACCTAGCATTTGTTTAGATCTATCTCTATAGATCTTTACACATAATATATAGGATGCTTCTCCCAAGTCCTTCATGGAGAAATTAGTTGATAGCCATTCCTTAACAGACTTCAACATCCCTATGTTGTTGCCTATTATAAGAATATCATCTACGTACAATATGAGGATGACTAAAGAATTTTCACTGGTTTTCTTATAGAAGCATGTATCATCTTCATTTCTGACAAAACCAAGCTCTTTGACTGTCTTGTCAAAATGGATGTTTCAACTCTTTGATGCCTGCTTGAGTCCATAAATGGACCTATGCAGTCTACATGATTTTCCTTTACTCCCACTGACTTCAAAACCTTCTGGCTGAGTCATGTAAATCTGATCGTCTAAATCACCATTTAGAAACGCAGTCTTTACATCCATTTGCCAGATCTCATAGTCATAATGGGCAGCAATAGCGAGTATGATCCGGATAGACTTATGCATGGAGACTGGTGAGAAAGTCTCATCATAATCTATCTCGAGAATCTGACGATAACTTTTCGCAACCAACCTAGCCTTGTATGTTTCTATCTTCCCATTTGCACCAATTTTTTTCTTGAAGATCCAATCGCAGCCAATGGGAACACTTCCATTGGGCACGTCCTCTAAGGTCCACACCTCATTTACGTGCATGGATTCCATCTCGGATCTCATTGCATCCAGCTATTTATCAGAGTCTCTACTCTGAATGGCTTCTTGAAAGCTAACGGGATCATCATCTAGTATGATGCCATCCTCGACCCCTCTGTCTACTAAAAAATCGTAGTACCTGTCAGGGGCTCGAGAAATCCTGTTAGAGCTTCTTACGACTTGTTGAGGAATATCAGACTCTGCCTCTTCAATTTGTTCCATTTCATGTTCATGTGTAGATTCATCTAATTCTATCACTTTTCCATTGGATTCCTTCTCAAGAAATTCCTTTTCTAAAAAAGTGGCATGTTTGTTAACAATAACCTTTTGTTGCTCCTGGTGATAGAAAATGTACCCAGTTGAATGGCTTTGGGTATCCTATGAATCTGCACATGATAGACCTATCCTCCAATTTATCTGGATTAAGCCTTTTGACATAAGCATGACACCACATACCCTAAGATGATTAAGGTTGGGTTACTTACCATTCCATATCTCATATGGTGTCTTAGGCACGGATTTAGATGAAATTTGATTATGGATGTGGGCAACAGTTTTTAGGGCATAGCCCCATAGAGAGAGGTGGGTAACTTAGATTCACTTATCATGGATCGTGTCATGTCTAACAGAGTACGATTCCTTCTCTCCGATACACCGTTATGTTGGGGTGTGTATGGAGGCGTGACCTGATGAAGAATTCCATTATCCTTTAGATACTTAAGGAAATCATGGCGTAAGTATTCACCTCCTCGATTTGATCGAAGGATTTTAATACTCTTACCTGTTTGCTTTTCTACTTCGTTACGATATTCTTTGAATCGCTCAAAAGTATCAAAATTGTGTTTCATTAAGAACACATGTCCGAACCTTGAGTGATCATCTATGAATGTAACAAAGTATGAATATCCTCCTTTGACCAAAGTTGACATGGGTCCACATACATCCGAATGTACAAGACCCAAGAGTTCACTAACTCTATCCCTACGAGCTTTAAAGGGAGTTTTGGCCATCTTACCTTTGAGGCAAGACTCGCAAGTGTCCAAAGACTCATAATTCGAAAGGCCCAAAGACACCTCTTTATGTAACTTGCTGAGTCTCTTCTCTCTGATATGGCCTAGTCTACAATGCCAATGGTAGGTTTCATTATAACTTGATTCCTTACGTTTTCTTGTATTAACATTTAATACAATGTCATTAGACAAAGTGTACACACCATTATTCAATGTTCCAAATCCTTACAACTTTCCATCAAAGAAAATGTACATAACATCTTTATCAATGGTAAAGGTGTAACCGTCTTTGGCCAAGGCCGAAATGGAAATTATGTTGCACAGGAAACTTGGAATATAGAAGCATTGTTTCAAAAACAAAGTGGCACCATTCGCTAAGGTTTGTCTGATGTCCCCTACGGCTTCAGCAACAACACTTGCTCCATTACCGACTTGTAGGACAACCACTTTCTTTCTTAAACTTCTAGTTGTTCTCAAATCCTATAAATTATTACAGATGTAAGAACATGCTCCAGTATCTAATACGCATGCATTAGAAGTTACGGAATGAATTACACTTTGTATAACCATTACCGTTGAAGTTAAGGCATCCTCATGACTTATCTTCTTCTCTAGAATTTTTTTATTTCTTTTCAAGTCCTTACCAGTATGCATATTCTTTTTCTTGGCTAATTTCAGACTCAAGACTCATGCTGCAAAGAATAGAACACCTTAACTTAGCATATGTTCAAATAAATATAAATAGAATGGTTTTTATCGAGTTATATCCTCCCACTATTTTAATGAACAGATTAAGCCACAAGTACTGAACAAATTCATTAAAAATTAAAATTTAGTGAGAGAGGGACCCAACCACTCTGAGCTTCACAACGTTGAGGAGACTCAACAAATTGATCGGCTCTGTAGTTGGTAGATGAACTCTTCATCGATCACATCACATGTGCTTCCCTATAGGTTTTTCCCCCAAGTCATTTATGATCTTGAGGAGACTCAACAAACCATAATGACTAGTCTAGTTGAACCCTTATTTTCATGTCTAAAATTAACTTTCACCGACACTCTAGGAGACCCGACGCGGCGGTTTGGTTTAAGACCAGACTACATCACATGTATTATAGAGTCGGTTTTTAAAAGAGACCATGCATATCTTGAGGAGACTTAACAACCATGACATGCATCTTTTAGTCCCCTATTCCTAAAATAAGGAGGGCTACGATTAATCTTAAAGAAGATTTTTTTATCGTATTAGACTAGTTATAAATGACGGGTCACATAATCATAATTCGCATCATTGCGGTCCAGCGGAACATGGCCAGTGATTTGGCTAGGCTAGGATCACTATCCCCAATCGAGCTAGGGTGATCTACAACACTAGTCAAAAAATACTAGACCGGATCATGGTCCATTGATGGAAACTTATTATTCATATGCGTGCCATCGATTAAAATTGTCTTCATTAAGACTAGTTAATCATATCAACTAGTTGAATCCTAAAATTCAAATTTATTAGGATTTGTTAATAACTTTTATTAAGTCCTTATCAACTATAAGGAATGAATTTTTAAGGTGCTATCCTAATCATGTATTAGGCATTTAAAACAATTTTAAATCATAGCGTATCAATCTATAATTACCTTATAATTATTAGACAGCTTTTAATGGCTAACCTAAAAGGTTTTCTTGTGTTATCAAATAAGGGACAAGAATTAACATAACCATTAAAATTAATAACTTAATATTATCACATGAAATTAAGTTTATGCAATTTTCAATAATCATCTCATAATTATTTCATGTTTCTAATAAACATAATATGCATATCATATCATTTGCAGAATTAGATCATTGTAGATTTGGCTCTGATACCAATGTTGGGGGTTTTGGGACCCTCATGGCATAAATCTATGCCCGTCCTACATCGGACGGACGATAAAAACATAAAATAGCAGTGGAAAAAATTATTACACACTTTAATAAAAGGCCCTAAGGATATCATTAACCCTAGCCAAGAAAATCTACTATCTTGGGGTAGGTCTAACCAAACCCGAAGATATATCTAAACTACTGCAACAATATATGAAAGCATAAATAACATTGACTTATCCGAAACTTTGCTTCCGCAGAAAACAAAGCGTCATTTTCAGCAACAACTTTAGCTCCCCGAATCTAGCCGCCTCCACGCCTCCAAAACTGGTCCACCCGAAGCGAGCCAACACCACGCCTCCAAGCCAATCACTCGTCGAAGAAAGTTTCACTTGAGTCCGACCCACGTCAAAGACTTTGGATCAGATCCAAACCTCCTCCTCGTCTTGCTAGGACTCGAACGGAGGATCGAAAGAATTTTAAGAGGAAAGAATAATTTTAAGTCTTAGATCAAGCGTGCTCAAAACTTTTTAGAGCTTCTCAAATCAGAGAATTGGTGCGAGTTTCAATGAGGAGGGCCGCACGTTATTTATATAGGGAGCCGGCCCCTCCTCCTTTGCCACGAGCAATTTAGGACTATTAACATGGGTTGTTTAAGATTAATTTTATAGAATTCCAAAATTTTAAAATTGACCATAAATCCATTTCTGAGTTTTGAATTTGAAAAAATATATCAAATCGAATATCTCGAGACAATGATCGCATAGAAAAAGCGGTGTCCAATTTCGATATCATTTGACCCTTCAAATGTCTAAAATAAACTCTGAAATCGCATTTCGCACAAAACTGCAAATTCATGCTTCCCGAGGAGGCTGATTAGATTGCACCATGTGGCACGATCTGTGCACGCCACATGGCACGCGCCTGGGCAGAGCCGCCCGCGCACCGGGGCGCGGGCCCCACGCGGGTGCCCACATGCAATAGCACGCGGGTTGCCCCACAGGTCAAACCTGCATTAGTGGGTCCGACCTGCTATCTCTGGGCGGGTCTGACCTGCCAGGTGATGTGTCTATATTTTCCATCTTTTTATAGCATCATTTCATCTCATTCCATGTCATATTCGCATCCAAATCCCTTATTTTCATATATATACGTGCTTCTAACGCCATATCTGACTTTCGTAAAGCTTTTTATACTTGCATGGATTTTGGAGCGATTCGGAGCTGATTTGGGATGCAGACACATCCAACATGTCCGAGACGTCATAGATAAAGCTATGCAGGAGTTTGCCGAGGTTTGGAAGCAGGTAGGAGGAGAGGACGAGGAGCGAGCGAGAGAAAGGAGCAAAAGCCAAGGCCCAAGTCACTTTCCCAGGCGACTCGGCCCGAGTAGCACTCTGCTGCTCGGTCGAGCTGACACACAGATTCAGCCAGAGTGCACGGGCCACTCGATCGAGCAGAGAGGTGACTCGACCGAGTCAACCTAACTTCGAGCTTGCTCCATCAGACATCCGACTCGATCGAGCAGAACCTACTCGACCCGAGCAGGCAAAACGAAAATTTGAGGAGAAGATCAGATCCCTTGACGACTCGATCGAGCAGGCGGGCTGCTCGACCGAGCAACCCGTATCCATTCCAAGCAGCGCAGCAGTAGAGTCCCGTCTGCTCGACCGAGCAGCTGCCTACTCGGTTGAGCAGCCGACGCGGCCAGCGACAAGTGGGCCCCAGACTTCCAGATTTTAAGTTTTTCTTGAGGGGTCCATCCCCTAGGTATTTAAGTCGTTTTAAGACTTTTTTGGACAACAAAGCTTTGAGTCTAATTTTGAGTTTTACCTTTAATTTTTATTGAGAGTTCTAGATCTAAGGTTTGTATATTTTGTGCTGACAGTCCTAGCGGTGATCCCTAAGGCCCTAGTTTTGTTATATTGAACAAACAACATAAACCAATAATCTTCCAACCGATTGCTAATTCTTTCTGAGATCTAGAAATATTCTGAGACCCGATACACCGTCACTGTCCATGTGGGATTCGACAATCTTTTATACTATAATTTGACACCGTCCGCTTGCATATAGAACCCATAATCGACACTTAGGAACCATACAGCGCCAGGCGACTGTGACACTACCAGGTGAATTTTAGGTGTAAGTTCTGGACGCGTCACCAGGCGTAGGTCAGACCCGTAAGCCCTCTTAGCCCTTTTCGACGTTGTTTTTTTGCGTTTTCGGGCTCATTTGAGCTCCGATTTGAACGCGGTTTCTGCATGTGGTTTTCTCATGAAGTCCCATTCAATCACATGCATCATTTTCAACATAATACCAAGTATTAATCATGCATCATGTGTAAAGTCCCCAATGCTAAACTCTTTAGCTTTAATCTCACAACTTACTTGTGAGCCAAATTATTCCAATGCATCAGATGCATCACTCTTTACATTCTTCCTATTACTACGACGTAAATCTTACTCGGTGTGAGACCCTACAGCCTGACCCAACTACAAGTTGGGACTCGAAATCCATAGACGACGGTAACCACGAGCAGCATGTGTCGTCCCTGTTTCGGCATCATAATTACGTGATTGGCCGATTGACTAAAGTGTCGTCAGGATCACTCTAATTGTGTCAGTGATGAATATTGCAGTTTTAGTCCTTTTGTCTTAACTATGTCATTGCATAGCATAGGGTATGGTAAACTGTCAACCCTACTAGCTAGCACTGGCCAGTATCATTCGGTCTTTGATATATACATGTTGTACTTCCTACAACATACCTTGGCCAAGGTTTTTACCAAGAACCGTACCGAGCCCGTGACACTAACTTCCCTTGAACGGAAGAGACGAATCATATCTAGATCACTACTTACCTCGTACACTTCAAGTGTCACCCAACCTAATACCTTTCAACGAGTGAAAACTCAAGGCTAGATCATAGATCTAAGTGATACCGTTTACGTACAGGTTCATACAATGACCTCAAGTCTTAAGGACCAACTAGCCTATCATCACTAGAGAGTTATTAATGATAGTTAGTTAATGTTAAACCATTTGATAACTCTTTATTGGGTCGTTCAGTGGACTCATTCTCCAATGAGCACTTGTGTCTTGTCTCCGACTTCGCCAGGTCGAAGATTATGAGATCATCAAGACAAAGACACAATGGTCTGTTCGATGTGCCGATATCCTATTCTCTACGCATCTATGACCAGGAACGCTTTTAAGACTCAAGCTCTTTTCGGTCAAACACTACTCATAATCAGGATATCTATCTAGATACGTGTATGACCTTACTGTGAGTCTAAGGAAATTATCTAAGTAATTTAATGAAATTATCATAACAGAAATACTTAGACAATTGATAACAGAAAGCATACTTTCATTCACGAACAAGATGTTTTACATAGATAAATTGCCTCGAGGGGATACATCTCTCAACAGATGCTACAACCCCAGGAAGAACCCCCGAACGTTCAATTCTAGGACCTCTCCACCCTCAACCCCCCATGATGACATCAAGATGGAGAGTCGAGCTCACAACTTAAAATGAGCGCTTCTTGGGAGGCAACCCAAGTGTTTTATTTAGATTTTTCATTTTTAAATTTTCATCTTCATTTTAGACTAGGTTAGTCTAGATTTTTGTTCTTGAATAAACCCCCAAACCCAAGAATTTAACTGAGTGTTTGATTGTAGGATGAATAAGAAGAAGTATGGAGAAGAGGAACCCATACGGTCGCGCCATTCAGACCCACACGGCCGCGTGGAGAAAAAAGGAGGAACAAACGACGCACCCGCGTGAAGATGATACGAACGACTGTGTCGTTTGCGATAATCTTTGACCCCAAATTTTCAAATCCACTCGACTGCGTCGTTTAGTCGACGCGGCCGCGTAACTTACTGTATGGTCGAGCCAACATCACACTTCTCAGAAGGTTTTTGCGACCGCGTCGTTTCATTCGACGCGACCGCAAAAATCCTCACTTCTAACCCAATCCGCGTGACAGTTTAATTCATTCTCAAATGGGCCGCGAAACTTACTGAAAATTTGAGCCCAAATCCCAAATTTTCAGAGGATTTTCGTGACCACGTCGGATTATATGACTGATATGCTCTTATTTTACATGATTTATCGCATATTTTCATGACGCATTTCACCCTCCAAACTTCCATTTTATACGCTTTTGCGCTATTATTTGGAACAATATGATTTTTGGAGCGTGTATGCCCATTTCAGGGATTTGGAGCGATATTGGAGCAATTTGGAGTCAATAAGATGATCGGCAACATGAGAGCACCAAGAAAACTCATAATGACATGCTTGAGGTGCCAAAGAAGAAGACTATAGGAAGAGAAAGAGAAAGGAGAAGCCAAGAAGCATCCAGCTTCAGTTTCCCAGGTGACTCGACCGAGTAGCATCAGCTACTCGGTCGAGCTGACATGCAATTCTCGCAGAGGAAACGGATACACCCTACTCGACCAAGTAGGGTGGCTACTCGACCCGAGTCGTCAATTTCCAAAGAGACTATTTTGTGCTTCTCCCTAAGGCAGTGTAGCTCGACCGAGCACGAAGGCTACACTGTCGAGTAAGGCGAAGGCCAAGATTTTTAGATAGCCTCTCACTCTTTGGAATTCTGCTATCATTCTAACAAGCAAAGTATTTTTCTCATATTTTTGTATAGATAGCAGACTTCATGATGGTTCCAATGCCACCAAGAACGCGTCAATTGGAGGTCGGAGAAAATCTGGAAAATTTCTGCAAGTTGACGCTACAGTGCTGAAATCTGTACTCAACTACCTACTCGACTGAGCAGCTACCTACTCGACCGAGCAGACCCTACTCAACCCGAGCAGACAGAGCAGCGTTTTTGGAGGAATTTCTGCCATACTGCTGACTCGACCTACTAGAGGGCTACTCGACCGAGTCAGCTGGGGCCCAGAACATAAGTTGCAGCCAGAATTGATCTTGGGCACGAATTTCAGAGGGTTTTTTGGGTTATTTGCTAGGGTTTTGAGGAGACTATATATATGAATTGTAGTCGTCATTAGAGGGGGACCTTGGAGAGTTTTTACAGAGTTCTTAGTTAGATCTTAGAAGTTTTGGGGAGACGATCTTTTGGGAGTTAGGTTATGCCATAGGCCCCTCTTTTTTATCACCCTCTCTTTTATCAAGATAAGTACTTTTGTTCTCGTTAATTCTATCGTTAATTCTTATTGATTGCTTATTGAATATCTCTTTGATGCATGCAATGAAGTTTTTTATCGTTCTTATATCTATTGCTATCATGCATGAGTAGTTCCATCTAGGGCTAAGGGATTAGCCTATGGATCTTAGGAAAAAGATGCGAAGTTAGGATTTTTAGGTTGCATTGGACAATAAATGGGGAGTATTTTGGTTGACCTAGCAAAATCCTTAGGAGAACTCGTACTGAGATCGTGCCCACGATCGGTGGAATCGATTAGCTTAGGAGTATCCTATGGATTTAATTAGGAAGTTTGTGGATTCAACCGAGGCTCGTGCCTTGATGGGATCCACCGACAAACTATACCACTAACTGACGGTTACCGCCATTGCGTTAATAAGAGCCACCAAAATACCTCGAAGCTCTAACCCACGTGAGTGGCATGAGTTGAGAGCATTCGAACCACGAGAGTGGTGAGATTATTGTGGATCCTTAATGCACGTATCGTTTGCGCATATCGCGAGAGCGGAGTTAATACGGTATGTTAGATTCATGATGCCTAGATGCATGAATTCACATCCTAGATGCTACAATCCCAATAAAACCAATGCAACGTAGAAGTCCTAACCTAGCACCGACCTCCGACGGTCCTAGTGGTGAGTCTTCATGCCCTAGTCTTTTATTCCTTTCGTTGTGGAGTCCCTTGTTTGCGACGTTGAGTGACACGACCTTTGCATCCATCACCATTACGACACTCCATATTCCACATCCACCAATAAACCCGCAAGTCTAACCCAACCTAGGAGTAGATAGGTAGTATAGCATTGCTTCCCCGTGTTCGATACCCGCTCGCCGCTATACTGTGTGCTTGCGGTAAACGACATCGTTTCGGAGTTAATTCCAGGCCGATCAAGTTTATGGCGCAGTTGCCGGGGAAGCGTTCCGCCATATTATCTATTTATCACAGTTAGGCTGATTAGACTGCGTTAAAAAATAAAAAATAAAAAAATAAAAAAGAAAGAAAGAGAGCGATTTTCCCCACCACCTGCTATTATTATTATCATCTTTATCTCTCTTTGTACCACTGGCGTCTTTTCTAGGTTGTTTAGTTTGCTTGATCAGGTACAGTTGATGGAGCGATGGTGCTTCCAAAGATGCGACTGGGTTCTTCACGATCCTACATATATCTCGCTACATTCGTTTAGGCTGATGAAGAGTCCTTCAGGGAAGCCTTGTGCAGGTTCGAAAGAATGTTAGGAATGTTCCAGGTAGAGTCAGACTATGTGTGGGATGGTTCCCAGCTATTCCATATCTTCGCTAGAGGGCTAAAGGGGCCATCACACGAGTTTATGAGGATGATGCACGTGGGAAATTTCAATGATCTGCAGTTGGTAGTAGCCTTAGAACAAATGATAGATGATGCTCAATCTATCGGTTTGCTAACCGTTATGGCAGGTAAACCATCCGACCAAGTATTCATCGATTTCATTATGGCTAATGTCTCTGGTGCAGGTACTATCGTAGACGGAGTGTATATTTCACTTAAAGGTGATAGTATCCACCTTTACACCACCACCACTCCACAAATAGAGACATTTAAGCTGCCAGAGGAGGACACATATATGGACCTATTGAGAAACACTGTAGACGTAGTTCGGGACACCGGGCCACTAACAATAGTAGCAAGTGTTCCTTTTGAGCTCGGATTTCAAAACTTTATTACTTATCATATCTCTTCCACATGCACAATTAATGATGGAGTCTATGTTCTAGTTGAGGGGCACACGATCCACTTTTATACCGCAATCGAGATACATGAGCCATAGAGCCATCTGCACCTACTATTGAGGAGGTTGTGCCTATAGTAGCGGAGCAGACCATCGAGGAGGACGTGACTTGTGACGATGACATCTGCACACAGATGGAGCCCGAATTGTGCCCCCCTCTGTTCGAGCTACCGCAGCCACCCCCACCTTCTACAGAGGCTAAGCACCCTCAGAGGACCATCCCACATAGCTTATTGCTCCCATTCAAGGAGAATCTTTTACCCACTCTTTTCTCTTGCCTGAATCTAATTCCACTCATATTATTTATGATGATTCAGGTACTGATGACATGTTACATATTTTGCAGGACACTTACACATTCGATCATGAGGTACATTGGGACGTGTCTGATGAGGAGAGTGAGGAGACACCTGGCATGGATGCTATTGAATATGATCAGGAGGTGCGATGGGATAAGTCTGACGATGATGAGGAGTTGCCTGATGAGACCCACGCTTATATGCCAAAGTTACCTGAACAACCTGAGGCGAACAACGAGGAGTTGATCGACGTGGTGCACGAGAGTAGAGATTTATTTCCAGGGAAGTGTTGTCAACTATCTTTAATTTTAAATAGTATTGTTGTTGACCCTCTCTGGAATACATTTATTTTAGGGAAGAATTATTCACATCAGATTGATGTGGCTTATCTCTTGCAAGGTACAAGTGGAGTCCTTGAAGAGATGCTGGGAGCCGCATTGCTGGAGTCGGATGGAGTCCGTAGACACATGCACCTAGCGGAGCCACAGAAGGAGCAACTGGAGCAATTGCCAGCACCGGTAAAGATACTGGATCCGCCTTTTGCTATAGGTGATATCAATCCAGTAGTGTAGTATTTTATGCTTTCAATAAACACGAATCCCCTTCATAGCAAGAGGACCGTATGGATTTGCTTAATTTGTTGGTTCAGAATAAATATCACCTCATATGACGGCAACAATAATCTTTTACACCACAAACCCATTATATATATTAATTTCCCTCTTCGCATTTTGATATGTCCCACCATTTTTGCTCACCACCACCGAGCATTTCTTTCAAGTGAAACCTTACTTTCTTATTTATTTGACTTGATATCGCTTAGTAAAGACGTGGAATTTTTATCAAGTCATTTGAATAGGATTGTTTGGTATAAGCTTGGGGGAAGGCACTCTCATGCATCATTGCATGTACGTGTAGTTGTATTAGGATTTCATGTCATTCATTTCATCATTTTTCATTCACCCCCCTTATTATTATCGTTGTTCCTCATATTCTTCCATTATGATCACATTAAGGACAATGTGAAGTTTAAGCTTAGGGGAATGCATTTCCATGCCATTTAGTTGCATTTTTACCCCATTTTAGGATTTTTAGAATTTTTCAAAATTTTCCATTTCTCTTTTCATGTTTGTTTTCTCTTTTTGTGTGTTTCATGCATCATAATGTGTGCTTGTGAGTCATTTTTATCTTTATTTATTTTTTGCTAGAAATGATTGTCCTTCTATGGTCATTATTCATGTACACACATTATCCTTTTGTATGACCACGAATTATCACTTGATGTTTGAAATCTCTTTTGCTTCAATTATGAAATATATATGAATGGATTATCTTTCCGAACTCTTAATTGAAAGTGATGGTTTTAGAGTATATTCCTTAAGTATGATAAATTTTTTAATATGCTTTTCATAATAGTGCTCACATTTCCATGATTCATATTCTTGAAACGGCCTAAATGAAAATGAAATGTATTAAACCTAAATTTTAACTATATTTGCATGACTTGTTTGAGAAATTAAATATGTTTCATGTATGAGTAGTAATCCAATTGAGATAGGATAACCCCATGACACTCTAAGTATTGATGAGTAGGATATTTCTGATACAGATTCCATGTTTAAATTCTATGCTTTTTCCTTTTTCTTTGAATACAGCCAAATAAATGATCTTTGATCATGCTTTGCATTCCATCGTGTTTATGTGAGTTTGAAAAAATCCCAATAATACAAAAACCAAACAAATGTCCTAAATAAAAGGTCCTTGTGGGTTCCTTGTAGCACGATGCCCTAAGGTCGCCTAATCTGGGATGCATAGACCGCTCTTTGCACTCCATTGCGTTTACGCAAGTTTGCAAGATAAAAAGTCAAAAATAAACAAAAATACAAAAATACAAAATTCCATATCTCTACCTCCTTTTCTATTTAGAGTGAAGACATGGACACGGTTGATGGGTTCCTAGGATTCAAGAAACGGGTATTAGTGTAGTGATGCCTTGATTGGCTGAGTTTTCTATTTCATTTCATGAAAAACAAATAATAATATGCCATGCATGCTTGATGATTTGATCATGATACATATATGCCGGTTTGTCATGCCCCGCTTCCCAAAACGGGTGGGAGGACGAGACGAAGGTCCGCATGGGCCGGAGCTGTGAGGCTCGGGCCCAATAAGCGTCTGTAGAGATACCATTAAATTACATGTTCTTGCATATAAAAGTTCATAACAATAAGATAAGAGTACTCGAAAGGAAATTGCATTCATTATTAAAAGAGATAATATCCAGCATTATATCAAGTCTAAAAAGAAGCCCAAGCATGGCTACAACTGCGAAAAAGAAAACTAATGGTGCGACACACCCAACCTAGACAAGAAGTAAAGTGGTGATATGCACCCAAACTAGAAAATAGTAAGCCTCCGTAAGACAGCAACAGTGTGAGACCTCTAGGTCTGGTCCTCGTCTGGAATGTACTCCAGGTCAACGTCCTCCGGCTTCAAGTACTCAAGTAAAACCGGCTCGTCTGTGTACTTTATCTCAGTACCTGACGTACAACACCCAAGAGAAAGGAGCTGTACGTCAGGTAAAGTCTACAAGGAAAAGGTAAAAAGACTCTACTACAAGTGTAAAGGAATTCAAAGACAACATTTTAAGGTTGATTACATGAGAGATGCAACAACATGGCAGTTATACATTTATGCAAGGAAAGTAAAGACTGTGCAGAAGTAAACGTGGCAGGTAATATCCGTAGCGTGTGTTACCGGCTACAATACAAAACTAGACAAGACAAGAATGTGTGACACCAAGCGACTCGACACCAAGACTATGTGACACGAAGCGACTCGACACCAAGAGGGTTCATGCCTTCAGCCTAGAAAGTGGCCAAACTCTCTAACCTGGTGGCCGCTCAACCCAACCCCACCCCAAGTGCTCAAGATAAGACTGTACGAGGACCACTCACTCTAGCTTGATGAGTGCCTCTATCCCCACATGTTGCATGGACACTCACTCTGTCCTGTTGAGTACCGAGCTTCCCGTAAGTCGTGTATCTGTACTCTCTATATTGGAGAGTGCCCTATTCCCCGCAGGTTCCAAGGTTACTCACTCTAGCTTGATGAGTGCTGGGTTCATGCAGGTTATCCATACAAGAGGGGTCACTCTCTCTGTCTTGGAGAGTGCCCTATTGCCCGCAGGCTGTGTAAAATATTTCGTGAATGATGTTACATGGCATGACATGAGTATATTATGGTTTTTAGGTTTCTATCATGCATGAGTATATTATCCATATCTATTGCTATCATGCATGAGTAGTTCCATCTAAGGCTAAGGGATTAGCCTATGGATCTTAGGGAAAAAGATGCGAAGTTAGGATTTTTAGGTTGCATTGGACAATAAATGGGGAGTATTTTGGTTGACCTAGCAAAATCCTTAGGAGAACTCATACTGAGATCGTGCCTACGGTCGGTGGAATCGATTTGCTTAAGGAGTATTATATGGATTTAATTTTGGAGTTAGTGGATTCAACCAAGGCTCGTGACCATGCCCGGCTCGTGCCTTGATGGTATCTACCGATGAATTATACCGCTAATTAACGGCTACCGCCATTGCGTCAATAAGAGCCACCAAAATACCTCGAAGCTCTAACCCACAAGAGTAGTGAGATTATTGTATATCCTTAATGCATGTATCGTATGCACATATTGCGAGAGCGGGGTTAATACGATATGTTATATTCATGATGCCTAGACGCATGAATTCATATCCTAGATGCTACAATCCCAATAAAACCAATGCAACATAGAAGTCCTAACCTAGCACCGACCTCCGACGGTCCTAGTGGTGAGTCCTATTGCCCTAGTCTTTTATTCCTTTCTTTGTGGAGTCCATTGTTTGTGACATTGAGTGACACGACCTTTGCATCCATCACCATTACGACACTCCATATTCCATATCCACCAATAAACCAACAAGTCTAACCCAACCTAGGAGTAGATAGGTAGTATAGCATCGCTTCCCCGTGTTCGATACTCCCTCGCTGCTATACTGTGCGCTTGCGATAAACGTCATCATTTTGGAGTTAATTCCGGGCCGAACAATGATGCGACCGTGTCGATCTTCCTTTTTGGACAAATCGACGCGGTCGTGTTAACTTAATCCATGCGGCCGCGAATCTCTCTGTATCGCAAGGCCAAATTTTGTCAAAATGCAATAGAACTTACATTACCTCCCTCCCTCCTGTATCCTTCAAGATCCATGATTCCATGACCCCCCGTCTCTGGCTCTACCTCTCTAGATCTCTCGGCGCTCACCAACATGCGAATGATCTGAGCCATTGATTGAGAGCGATATTTCTAGCTTTATGGTCCTGCCTCCAGTCCTTACACCAGGCTGCCTAACCCGGGACTTTTTTGGACCTGGCACCACTTTGTGGTGGTTTTTCTCACCTGACACCGATTTAGCTTCAGGTGTCCACGCACCAATCCAGCAGCTTAACACATGCCAGCCCCAGCCCTGAGACCATATTGATACTTCTGGTGCTTCCACATCTATCCCTGGCCTTGTAGTCATCCCAACCCTCTGTCAGTACAGGAGATCTCGACCCCAGGTTGTGGGTACCAGTAGCGCTCCACCCCCACCACCCCCACCATACGTTGACACGTCAGCTGAGCATTCAGCTGATTCCGTCGTCCCATCCACTCCACCCACCACATCCACCCAGCCACCACCGGATGGTGGCTCAGCTTGATTGGAGCACCACATGTTTTTGGCACTCCTCTCATCATTTAGCCCATGCATCGCACACTTGCATCATTTTTCGGGCACAGTTTTATATAGCTTGGGGAGATGCACCTGGGTCTCCTTTGTTGGATATTGGACTCCCCGGATTTGGTTTTGGATGAAGAACAAACATAAATATAACGTGAACTAACACTTTGTGAGCGCAGTTATGGAGATCGTCGCCAAATTCATATGAATATCAATTACGACGTCTCAAGACTTCTCAAAGCACGTGATCGTACGTCTAAAGCTTCGTTGAAGCTTATGGACCTATTTAGAAGTCATGAAGATTCGATTGAAGCTATAGAAGACGGTATTGTCAAGTTTTATTTATAGTCTTTAAGATTCTTTCGTATAATGTTAAGCCTTGAGTAGGTCTTACGTTTTAATTCTTCATAACGCTCATATCTTAGCTCTAGGATCTTAGTAGAAGTCCATACAATCTTTCCCGAAGCATCGCGCTTCGATTCACGACTTCTTGTGCATGTTAGTTGGTTCAAGAAGAAGAACTGACCGACTAGATGGTGATCTAGTCGGTCGGCAAAGCTTCTTGGACCGACTAGTTCTTCTCAGTTAATTCATAGCTCTTTACTGTTTACAGTTAGTCGGTCTAAGTTGACTCACCGACCGACTAGTTTGTGAACTAGTCGGTCAGTGATGCTTCTGTGACCGACTAGTTGATCTTTCCATGTACATGCACATTTGAACCTAAGCTACTGTTTATCATTAGTCGGTCTGTGTTCATTGATTGACCGACTAGTTGATGAACTAGTCGGTCAACTTTCCTTCTTAGACCGACTAGTTTAGTTTACTGTACATGCCAAATTTTTCACCATACTTACTGTTTATTGTTAGTCGGTCTATGTTCATTTACTGACCGACTAGTTGGTGAATTAGTCGGTCAACATTTGTTCTTGGACCGACTAAGTCTATTTTAGCTCAGACTTCAGTTTTATCTGTTAGTCGGTCTACGTTGAGTAACCAACCGACTAGTTGTGAAACTAGTCGGTCAGCTACTCTTCTTAGACCGACTAGTTCCTTATGTCTGTACTTTGATCTTTTCTCAGTTCATCCATTAGTCGGTTTAACTTAATTGACCGACTGACTAGTTGATGAACTAGTCGGTCGGTGGTTATTCTTTGACCGACTAGTTGGGTTCAGAAAAGAGCCGTTGGAGCATTTAATGACTCGAATTTCTTTCTCTCTCTCCTCTATCCTCTATATACTTGATGGGCTGCATTCATTGCTGCCAAGGCTGATATTATTGCAAGTTTAGAGATCAAGAGAATTCATTCCAAGCTCATTCAAAGCTCATTCTTTCCATTCAATAATCTCTCCTAACTCTTACTTCCAAAGAGAGATTCATTGAGTGTGAAGCCTTCCAAGCCAAGTGCTTGATTCTAGGTCACCAACATCCCCAAAGCTCTCCATCGCTGATCTACATCTTGGAGCTAGGGTTTGGTGTCACTTCTTTCTCAAAATCATCCTTGCCCTAATTCGTAAGCAATACTCAAGGCATATGTATTTTGTTCGGTAAGAAGTTTTCTTATTTCATTTCATATTTGATTTGTAAGTTTCACTCTCGGTTGTGAGAGTGTGGTTGTGATCCCGGGTTGTGGGAGTCACAAATTACATTTTGTATGATTTGACTTGTGGAGGTTTTTCACAAGTATTTCATAGTGGAAATCTTGAGTTAGGGTTTCTAACTCAAGTATCCGGAGGGGATCCGGGTGGTTGGGACGTAGGATCACCGGAAATAAGTCGGGGAGACTTGGGTGGATCCGAACCTAGTAACATCTCTTGTTAGCATTGTTAATTTTGTTGTTGTCTTCAATTTAAGCTTCCGCAAATTGATTTGGTAGTTGTTTGCATTATAATTAGGAATTATACTCCTTGTTATTTTTAAAGTACTATTCACCCCCCCTCTAGTACTTGTGCAGTAGCTTGTAGGGCATTACATTTGGTATCAGAGCCAGATACTTAGCTATGTCTGCCAACGACAACAAGACCGTGCGTCCACCTTCCGACTATGGCACCTTCAGGAACCGTGAAGGAGCGTCTTCGGTAATGGAAGGACATTCCTCAACGAGGCCTCCATTCTTCAACGGTACCAACTACGGGTACTGGAAATGCCGGATGGAAACCTTCCTCCGGAGTGCATCTCTATGGAGGACCACGATGAAGGAATACGTCGAGCCCGAAGAAGAAGACTTTGAGAAATGGACAACCACGGAGGTCGCCGCGGAGGTAAGCAATGCCAAGGTAATGAACGCCTTGCAATGCGCATTGGAGCCCGAGGACTTCAATAAGATATGCACATGTAAGAGTGCATATCAAATTTGGAACTCCCTCCTCATTCTACATGAAGGGACGAGTAGGGTAAGAGACTCTAAACTCGTAGTTGTTAACAAAGATTACGAAATGTTTCATATGCAATAGGGCGAGAAGATGAAGGAGTATTACGCTCTCTTCGTCGACATCATAAACGAGTTAGAGGCTCTCGGCAAATTCTACACCCAAAAGGAGAAGTGTTCGAAGCTTATCGAAGGACTTCCTTCTTCTTGGGAAAAACGTACCTTCGCCATCGAGGAAGGTAATGATATGAATAAGTACACCGTAGTTCAACTAATGGGTACTTTAATGTCATACGAGGTACGCAAGGATAGCAAGCTAAAATTGCAGGAAAAGATGAAGTCCTACCTAAAGCAAGACGAGCCAAAGAAGAAGGCCATTGCTTTCAAGGCCGCTCCATCCACATCCACATCAACCAATGATGAAGACTCGGAAAACGAGTTGGACTTGGAGTCCATGGCACTCATGGCCAAGAAGTTCTACCGTTTCTTCCGAAAAGGTAACTATAAGAACAAAGCTAAATTTGGTTCTTCTAACGCCTCTTCCTCTACTTTGTGTTTCAAGTGCAATAAGCCAGGACACATGAAAGCGGAGTGTCCTCTCAACAAGCAAAATGAGAAGTGGAAGGCGCCTAAATTCGATAAGTCCAAGAAGTACAAGAAAGGAAACAAGAAGGGACTTGTCGGAGCAACATTCACCGACTCTGAGGATTCCTCAAGCGGAGAGTCGGACGATGAGCAAGTGGAGCAAGCGCACATGTGCTTCATGGCAAGAGAGGAGCATGATCAAGGATCCTCCTCTTCCGATGATAGTGATGACGAAGGCGATAAGGTAACTATGGATGACCTTAGGAATGCTAACTCTCAATTATGGTCTAAATACACTAAATTAGTAAATAGATATACTAAAGTAAAAGATGACCTAGCTAGCATTCAAACCTCGCTTAAGACTATCATCACCAACAACGACACCGTTGTTGAAGAGTTAAGAAATGAGATTGTTAATCTCAAATCTAAACTTGAACATGTTTGCATTGAAGATCCGGAAGAACATAAGATAGCGGATTTAACTTCTCAAACCTCGACTTTGAGTATTGAGAATGAGAATCTTAAATCTCGTGTTTATGTGCTCACATCGCAAGTATCCAACTTGGATACTTCTATGCGTTCTCTCAAAGAGAAATATGAGAACACATTAGGCCGAATTAATAGATTCAATAAGGGTAAGGACCATTTGGATAAAATCCTAAGTGACTTACTTCCGGCCAATCACCACATTGGCTTGGGGTATACGATGGGATGTCCATCCAAATCGGCCACTACTTTTGTTAGGCCAACTTCCGGTGACTCTACGAGTGGTAGCAAACACTCTATTGGTAGTTCGTCTACCAATGGTGCTTCCACCTCGTCCACACCCTCTTTCGGAAAGAAACCCACTTTGGGTGGACCTCCAAAGAAGGGGCATGCTTATATGTACACAAATACCATGCCACGTAGGAACACACGTCCTACTCCACCGGCTCACACATATGATGATTTTTATGCAACACATTCTCGTGCACGTGCACACCATGTGAGACACCCTCACGCACGTGTTCCCTCACATGCATATGTTCACCCACCTCATCATATGAATAATTCTCGTCGTGCACCATTCCATCATGTTCCTTATGCCTATCCACAACATGCATCACGTAGAAATCAACGTCGCATGCATGCACCCAATAGGATGAGGGCTCCCAAGATTTTCACTATTTGGAGCCCAAAGGACACAAGCATGGATGAAAAACAAGTGTATATGAATGATTATTTTTCGGATGTTGTGCATAGTAGAAATTATGTGGGGAAGTCTAAGTCTAATTGGACTTGGCTTCCAAAGGTCTAATCTTTTGGACCCAATGACCTTGGGTACCATGATATGAAATTCTCTATCTTTAGGTACTCAAGGAAAAGAAAAAGAAAAGGAGCAACAAATTTAAATTTAGCTCCAAGGGAAATTGGATACTCGATAGCGGGTGTTCAAAACACATGACGGGTGACGCTCGATTGCTCTCCGGAGTGGTTCCCATCGCAAATGGAAACCGCGTCGTATTTGGAGGCAACGAGAGCGGAACCATCATAGGTGTTGGTAAAGTGGGTAACCCATCTAAACCCTTAATTAGTGATGTTTATCTTGTTAATGGCTTAAATCATAATCTTATTTCAATAAGCCAACTTTATGACAAAGGTTACAAAGTTAGCTTTGCGAAAGGATTGTGTCATATTTTAAGAAAAGATAATGATAAATTATTATTTTCCGGCACTCGTCATAAAGATATTTATATTTTGGATCTTCCTAAGTCTTATGAACAATGTCTCGTTGCCAACACAAGTGAACAACACTTATGGCATCGACGCTTTGGACATGTGAACTTTGGAACACTTTATAAGCTTTCAAAATTAAATTCCATTAAAGGTTTTCCGAAGCTCGTTTTTGAAAAGAATAGTTTTTGTGATTGTTGTCAACGTGGCAAGCTTCCTAAATCTTCATTTAAACCTAAGAAAAGCATTTCTACTAAACAACCACTAGAGCTATTACATCTAGACTTATTTGGGCCAACTAGAGTTGCTTCCTTAGGAAATGCAAGATATGGACTTGTCATCGTAGATGATTATTCGAGATTTACATGGGTATTTTCATTATGTAATAAAAATGAAGCTTTTGAAAACTTCACAATTTTTGTTAAGAAAGTACAAAATCTTTTGAAAACTTCACAATTTTTGTTAAGAAAGTACAAAATCTCTTAGGAACCACCATTGTCACTATTCGTAGTGATCATGGAGGTGAATTTGATAATGAGTCTTTTGAGACATTTTGTGATGAAATTGGTATTACACACACCTTCTCTTTCCCTCGTGCACCTCCTCAAAATGGTGTAGTTGAGAGAAAGAATAGGACGCTAGTGGAGTGTGCTCGCACTATGCTTGATGATAGCCAACTTGGCCATCAATTTTGGGCTGAAGTGGTACACACCGCTTGCTATGTGTTTAATAGAATACTTTTGAGGCCCGGCACTAAACAAACTTGTTATGAATTGTTGTTTGGTAGGTTGCCTCAAGTTAAACATTTTCGTGTTTTTGGTTCGAAATGTTTTATTAAGAACACGTATGGTAGTTTGGACAAATTCGATCCAAGAACTGATGAGGGGATTTTTGTTGGATATTCTTCGCGTAGCAAAGCCTACCGGATATTCAACAAACGAACCTCAACGATCGAGGAGTCGCTTCATGTCTCATTTAATGAAGGATTTGTTCCAACTAGAATTTCAAATGATAATGATTCTATGGATGTTTTATGTGATTCGTTTGATAATTCTAAGTCTAATGATTCTATTGATTCTATTGAGACTAACCCATCTAATGAAGTTGTTGAGAATGTTTCTAGTGATCAAGGTATTCCCAAACGGCTTCATACCGTTCGTGACCATCCTCATGAGCAAGTCATTGGCAATATCTATGATAGTGTCAAGACGAGATCGCAAGTAAACTACTTCGCTCATTATGCCTTTGCCTCCTCGATAGAGCCAAAGAATGTTAATGAAGCATGCGAAGATAGCGCTTGGATCTTAGCCATGGAGGAGGAACTCATTCAATTTGAGAGGAATGAAGTTTGGGAGCTTGTTCCATTGCCATCAAAGAACCACACCGTCTTAGGGACAAAGTGGATCTTCAAGAACAAAACCGACGAAAACCAAGTCGTCGTCCGGAACAAAGCTCGGTTAGTTGCTCAAGGCTATCGACAAGAGGAAGGTATTGATTTCGAAGAATCCTTCGCTCCGGTAGCTAGATTAGAATCAATTAGATTGTTATTGTCTTTTGCATGCCATAAGGATTTTAAATTATTTCAAATGGATGTTAAAAGTGCATTTTTGAACGGAGATGTTGTTGAGAAAGTTTACGTTTCTCAACCTCCGGGTTTCATAAATGAAAAGTTTCCAAATCATGTTTTTAAACTAAAGAAAGCACTTTACGGTTTGAGACAAGCTCCTCGAGCTTGGTATGATCGCCTAAAGAATTTTCTTTTGGATTTGAATTTTAAAATGGGAGAAGCCGATTCTACACTTTTTGTTAAGCATTCAAATAATGATATAATTTTAGTTCAAATATATGTTGATGATATCATTTTCGGTGCTACTAACTTCGCTCTTTGCGAAGAGTTTTCTAATGTTATGAAGGAACAATTTGAGATGAGCCACATGGGTGAGCTCAAATATTTCTTAGGTCTCCAAATTCGCCAAATGGACGATGCCATCTTCATCCACCAAACGAAGTATACTGTGGAGTTGCTAAAGCGATTTGGAATGGAGAGTGCCTCCGGGAAGAAGACTCCAATGAGCACGACTACGCATCTTGACAAGGATACGGGCGGTAAGGATGTAGACACTCGTCTATATCGAGGTATGATAGGTAGTTTACTTTATCTTACCGCAAGTAGGCCCGATATTATGTTTGCCGTATGCGTATGTGCTCGTTATCAGTCTCAACCTAAGGAGTCTCACTTAGTAGCGGTAAAACGTATTTTCCGTTATCTAAGTTATACACTTGATTTTGGATTACTTTATCCAAAATCTAGCACGTATGAGTTAATCTCATATAGTGATGCAGATTATGCGGGAAGCAAATCCGACAGGAAAAGTACTAGTGGCACTTGCCATTTTATAGGAAATTCACTTGTCTCTTGGGTTTCCAAGAAGCAAAATTCCGTATCACTTTCAACCACCGAGGCGGAATACATTGCCGCCGGTGCCGCGTGTGCTCAAGTTCTTTGGATGAGACACACACTTAAAGACTTTGGTATTAATTGTGATACTTGCCCTATCATGGTTGACAACCAAAGTGCAATATGTCTTTCCAAGAACCCGGTACACCATTCCCGTTCGAAACACATAGATGTCCGACACCACTTTTTAGATGATCATGTTGCTAAAAGGACATCATTTTAGTGTACGTTGAAACCCAAAAGCAAATCATCGATATTTTCACGAAACCCCTAGAGGAGGACTCCTTTGTGCGGTTGCGTCGAGAATTGGGGATTATGGGTGAATCCGAGATATAGGATTCATGTTTCATTCAATAATCTTGCATGCTTTTATATTTCGAAATATTTCGTTCATGCTAGACTTATTGGATTTTTCGGGAATTTATGTGATATTTTGAATTTTTGCTCGAATTCATGTTTTGAATGTCGTATTTAAGATTTCGATGTTTAATGGGGTAGTTTAGATGATTATTGAGAGTTTTGCGATATATCGTCCAAGTGTATTGAGGAGAGAACTTGGTTATCAACTTTTGGACTCTTTTAGTCGGTTTCAGTTCAACCACCAACCGACTAGATTCTCATCTAGTCGGTTAGTAGAAGAACTTAGACCGACTAAGTCAAGCTTTTTGAGTTTCCTCTCCATTTTAACTCTTTAGTCGGTTCATGTTCAGTGACCGACCGACTAGATTGAGATCTAGTCGGTCAGTGCTTGAACGCAGACCGACTAAATCTTGTCAGTAAATCTTGGTTTCAGCCACTGTTTGCAACTAGTCGGTTCAAGCTCATTGACCGATCGACTAGATCGTGATCTAGTCGGTCAGTGCTTGAACTGTGACCGACTAGTTGTGCCAGGGACTGTTTGGTCTTTTGAGCTCTCAACCGACTTAAACCAAGTTTAGTCGGTTTGTTTTCATTCTAATCGATCGAAACCTCTTCTCTCCCTCAGCAAAACCCCCGACCCTTCGAATTCCGTTCGTCTTCCGGCCACCTTTCCGACCTCCTCCGCCGTCGCCGGCCGCCGTTCTTCCTCCTAGGGTAACCCTCTCTCCTCCCTCTCCTATCTAGGGTTAGTTTTCCATTCCTAGGGCTAGGGTTAGTTCGGTTTCTAGGGTATCTAGGGCTTCTAGGGTTTCATTCTCATTTCGGCTAGGGTTCTTTTATTCGATCTCTTGTGTCGTGTTGTGCCGAGATTATGGCCCGAACACGAATCCCGATCACTCCCTCTAGCCCCTCGCCGATGAACATAGAACCAAACCCTACGGATCCCGAGCATCCAACCCCTCCGAAACGTCGAGCTAAGACCACCCAACCTTCGTCGTCTTCGCCTCCTCTCAAGAAGAAGAGGACGACGACCGCCAAGCCTAGAGGTCAACCCAAGCCCAAGCCTAAGCCCAAGACCAAAGATCTTGCATCTCGTTCTTCATTCCATACTCCTACCGATTCCGATACGGAGTATAACCCCGAGACAGAGACTCATAGGGAACCCACTCCTCCTACACATCCTGAGTCTAGCACACACCCTCGTACGTCTACCTGTAAGCCTAAGGGAAAGGCTCCGATGCCGGTGGGCGGTGTCGATATCTCGTTGTGTCGCGACGACCCGTTGTGTCTCGCGGCGTACAACCGTATCGAACATTGCCCGCTGCTTCCGGAGCATTTCGTCCAGTTCAGTGACTTCATTGGGTTAGCTGATCTTCTTTCGTCGTCGGGTCTTCTTGATTATCTTCGATATGACCCGAAGGCAAACCCTCACCCGTACCCTCGATTAGTGAAGCTTTTCTATGCGAATAGGATCCGGGGTCAGTACGATCAGACCCACTCTGTTGAGACGACTGTTTTGGGGACTCCTATAGTCCTCACGGCAGAAATCTTAGGAGAGATTTTGGGTATCTCTTCGTCTGGCCTCCTCCCCTCTGATATCTCTGTTGACGATATTTCTTCCCTTGATCAGACCATCCTTTCAGAGATTTTCCATCAGATTCCTCCTGCCATGATTGGCGTGCCTTCAATATCTTTTAAGCCGAATGCTTGGGTCCTAAACTTGATTCCGAAGTCGTGCTTGCTTCCCAAGTACGGCTCCTCATCTCTCCCGTCCCAGCCCTTTCTGAAGCTGATCTATGCCATATTCATGGGGAGCTCGATTAATTGGGCTCGCATTATACTCGATAAGATTGACTCTTTCGAGTGTATTCGCAAGTCCTCTAAATCGGCTCATATCCCATTTCCTTGCTTGTTGACCCTCGTGTTTCGTCACTTCCGTGTCACGTTGCCTCGTGACGATGAGCGTCCCCTTGGTCCTCCCCTGAACGCGACTGCCGTCAAGAAATCTCTTGCGGCGCTTCGTCATGTTCAGAGGACAACACCTTCAGCGTCTGCCCCTGCCTCTGCCAGTGCCTCTGCTGCTCCCTCTGCCACCCTTGATGATGTTGTACGGTTACTTCGTCGTCACGAGTCTCGTTTGGCTCGTACCGAGGAGGTAGTTTGCCGTATGGCTCGTCTGATGGGTGTTGAGCTTCCTCCTTCTGTGTCTGAGGATGAGGAGTTAGATGAGTTGGCTGAGGAGGACGTTGAGGAGCTTTGTCGTGCTTCTACTAGTGCCCCCGAGGGCACTTCTGCTGGTACTGCTGCTGCTGGTGCTACCACTTCCGGTGATGCTGTTGCTGCTTCGTCTGCTGGTGCCCCCGAGAGCACACCTGTTGCCGCCACTCCTGTGGTGGATACTCCGACTGGTGCTCCCGAGGCCACTACGGTTGCTGCTCCAGAGGTTGCCACTTCTGCCGTCGCTCCTGCTGATCTTCCGGACGTTCCTGCTGATCCCGTCACCACCTCTGCTCCTGCTGTGCCTGCAGTTGCTTCTGATCCTCCCGCTGCCTCTTGAGTTTCTTCAAGGCCTCTCCCGATACTCATTGGATGACATATCTAGTTGTGAGAGATGTTGGGTAGGATAGTGTGGGTGGCTATGTATTTTGGATCATTTTGATGTCTTTTTGATATTTTTGATGATGTATTTGGATTTCTTTTGATGATGGTGTATTTTTTGTTGACACTCCGATATCTGTGATATGATGATGTATTTTTGTGCCCCGATCAGTCGATCGATGTTTTGTATGTCGGTAATGTACTCTGCTTCATATTATATATATATATATACATCGCACTTGTCACTTCATTATATTGTGCAAAATTTATAATTTTTTTTATGTCTCTGATGTTCGATTTCGTCGCTCGACGATATTAACTTGGTTTAATAGAAATTTCTTCTATGGAAACATAGAATTGTTTTCCATGCACTAAATTAACCAAGAATGTTGATATTGGAGAGTATATTCCATAACTCAATCCGTAATATTGATTTGAGTTTTGATGATTTCGTTTTACGATTTTCGACTTTGGTATCATTGACACGCCTTGATTCTATTCGTATTTTTCTCTTTGGTGTCACTTGAACCGTCTTCGTATTCTACGACTCCCGTGCTTTTAATTTGAGGCCATTGTTGTTGTCGTTATTATCCTCCCGCTCTTTTTGCTTATGCCAAAGGGGGAGAGATATAATAATAACGATGTGCTAAATGAAAATTTAAAGCATTTTTCCAAGAATCTAACTTGATGTGTTAGATTCAGGGGGAGTTAAGATATATAAATGGATTTTCAAATCCGATATTTCAATAACCTTCGTTTGGTATTTCAATAATTCAATAATCGATTCTCATTTAATATACTTCACTCGTCTACTTGATGCGTATTATTTTTGTTTAAATTGGAATTAACGTGTCATCAATGCAGGGGGAGTAAGTAAATTTCATTTGAATTATTATGTTTGATTATTATTTATGTTGGTTTGTCATCACCAAAAAGGGGGAGAATGTTGGATATTGGACTCCCCGGATTTGGTTTTGGATGATGAACAAACATAAATATAACGTGAACTAACACTTTGTGAGCGCAGTTATGGAGATCGTCGCCAAATTCATATGAATATCAATTACGACGTCTCAAGACTTCTCAAAGCACGTGATCGTACGTCTAAAGCTTCGTTGAAGCTTATGGACCTATTTAGAAGTCATGAAGATTCGATTGAAGCTATAGAAGACGGTATCGTCAAGTTTTATTTATAGTCTTTAAGCTTCTTTCGTAGAATGTTAAGCCTTGAGTAGGTCTTACGTTTTAATTCTTCATAATGCTCATATCTTAGCTCTAGGATCTTAGTAGAAGTCCATACAATCCTTTCCGAAGCATCGCGCTTCGATTCGCGACTTCTTGTGCATGTTAGTTGGTTCAAGAAGAAGAACTGACCGACTAGATGGTGATCTAGTCGGTCGGCAAAGCTTCTTGGACCGACTAGTTCTTCTCAGTTAATTCATAGCTCTTTACTGTTTACAGTTATTCGGTCTAAGTTGACTCACCGACTGACTAGTTTGTGAACTAGTCGGTCAGTGATGCTTCTGTGACCGACTAGTTGAGCTTTCCCTGTACATGTACATTTGAACCTAATCTACTGTTTATCATTAGTCGGTCTGTGTTCATTGATCGACCGACTAGTTGATGAACTAGTCGGTCAACTTTCCTTCTTAGACCGACTAGTTTAGTTTACTGTACATGCCAAATTTTTCACCATACTTACTGTTTATTGTTAGTCGGTCTATGTTCATTTACTGACCGACTAGTTGGTGAATTAGTCGGTCAACATTTGCTCTTGGACCGACTAAGTCTATTTTAGCTCAGACTTCAGTTTTATCTGTTAGTCGGTCTACGTTGAGTAACCGACCGACTAGTTATGAAACTAGTCGGTCAGCTACTCTTCTTAGACCGACTAGTTCCTTATGTCTGTACTTTGATCTTTTCTCAGTTCATCCATTAGTCGGTTTAAGTTAATTGACCGACCGACTAGTTGATGAACTAGTCGGTCGGTGGTTGTTCTTTGACCGACTAGTTGGGTTCAGAAAAGAGCCGTTGGAGCATTTAATGACTCGAATTTCTTTCTCTCTCTCCTCTATCCTATATATACTTGATGGGCTGCATTCATTGCTGCCAAGGCTGATATTATTGCAAGTTTAGAGATCAAGAGAATTCATTCCAAGCTCATTCAAAGCTCATTCTTTCCATTCAATAATCTCTCCTAACTCTTACTTCCAAAGAGAGATTCATTGAGTGTGAAGCCTTCCAAGCCAAGTGCTTGATTCTAGGTCACCAACATCCCCAAAGCTCTCCATCGCTGATCTACATCTTGGAGCTAGGGTTTGGTGCCACTTCTTTCTCAAAATCATCATTGCCCTAATTTGTAAGCAATACTCAAGGCATATGTATTTTGTTCGGTAAGAAGTTTTCTTATTTCATTTCATATTTGATTTGTAAGTTTCACTCTCGGTTGTGAGAGTGTGGTTGTGATCCCGGGTTGTGGGAGTCACAAATTACATTTTGTATGATTTGACTTGTGGAGGTTTTTCACAAGTATTTCATAGTGGAAATCTTGAGTTAGGGTTTCTAACTCAAGTATCCGGAGGGGATCCGGGTGGTTGGGACGTAGGATCACCGGGAACAAGTCGGGGAGACTTGGGTGGATCCGAACCCAGTAACATCTCTTGTTAGCATTGTTAATTTTGTTGTTTTCTTCAATTTAAGCTTCCGCAAATTGATTTGGTAGTTGTTTGCATTATAATTAGGAATTATACTCCTTGTTATTTTTAAAGTACTATTCACCCCCCCTCTAGTACTTGTGCAGTAGCTTGTAGGGCATTACATCCTTCCCCTAATTTTATTTTTCCTCACGTCATTTTCTGTGTTTTATTCGCGTTGAGGACAATGCTAGGTTTAGCTTGGAGGAGGAGATCTTTCACGCTAATTTTCTCTTTTTCCCTCTTATTTTCCTATTTTTATCTTTATTTTCGTTTTCATTTCACTTTTTCTTTCTTATTTCTCCATCTCTCTTTCTTTTTCATATGCATCATGTTTAAATTCAATATATGCATTCAAAAAGACAAAATAATGAAAAAAAAATCAAAAAATCCAAAAACATTTGCATTCGCATCAAGCATCTTGCACCTTCATGCATACATTTGTATATTCCTGCATTCGCCTCGAGAATTTTGCGAAAACGAGTTTTTTATATGCGCTGAATCCTGATTTGAAATTCGTATTCTGAACTTTAATGCTCGATTTCCATGATGTCGATTTGAATATGTGAATAGTTCGTAACCTTAGCTCGAATCCCTTGTAATACCCTAGCTTTGGCCGTCCTCACAACCCCTAAGATAGGGGTTCTTGAAACCAACCTAGATTGACACCGAGGAACCCATTCTATGCATGGACCTTAGAGCCGATAGTTATGTATAATGGTTTATAGTCCCTCGAGACTTGGATAACCACACTTCACCTAGTACCGAGGATCGAATTTGTCAAGTTTACCCCATGCTTTTAAAAAAACCAAAAAGAAAAAAATTGTGAATAGAAAAAATAATATACACCGTTCCCCCAGTGAAGCTGAATAACCGGATCCCCACGATAGTAACCGTTGGGGCCTCGCGTAAAAGGCCTAGCTTAGGAGAGTGTGTATGATTAAGTATTTCATATGGGTTGAGTTAGTAGGTCTTAGGGGTCCTTCTTGGCTCGGTGCACTAAGGTCGTCTGATCTGGGAGTCACCGACCCAACGCTCCTTACACAACCCAATTGCAAATCCCAAAAAAAGAGAAAAGAAACAAAATTGTTTGTATATATAAAAAATTTGTATATACATGTGTATATATGAAATCATGGATAAACTTGTCAATTTCTTGAATCAGAGAACTGTGCCGTGTCATGAGCGCCACTTTCTCGATCGACCAATATCTCATTATCACATACTTATCTCCTCTTCAACCATTGTATAGCTTTGGTTCCTACATGCTCAATCTAAGGTCGGGTTAGAGGGTCTTAGAATGTGAGTATAGCCGTCGCCTAGTGTATTGCTTGGTGATTTGAGTAGGGATGACGATCTAGGAACATATTCTCGTCGACGGAAATATTTTCGAGCATTTTAGTTTCTCGAATTCAAGTTTTCATTTCACTCACGTATATGTTCTCAATTTTTGAAAATTCTCGAAGTTTCATCGCATCATTTGCATGTTGATTGCATTCCTCCAATCTACGCTCTCTCTTGTCTTCCTTGAGGAAAAGGAAGAGTTTAGCTTGGGAGATTTTGATAAGTGTTTATTGTATATAGTTTTCCCCTCTTTTTCATGCGCGTTTTACATCATTTCATTCTCATTCCTCCTCATTTTCCCCGTTTTGTCTCTCTTTTGCTTTTGTGGTCCCTCACATGCTTTGTAGGAAATATGTGCCGATTAGGGACCATATGTCAAGATATTAGCGCAAAGAGGCGAAGAAAGCGAAGCCGGGGAGTCAATTGGTGCAAAGAGAGGATTTTGTGAACAACTTAGACCTACGTGACCGCGTCACCATATATCAAACGGCCACGTCAAACTCTATTGGAGACAACATCTATGCGGCCGCATCAAATACCACCAAACGGCTGCGCTAGAGGATATAAAGACTAAATATCTGAAGCCCACGAGGCCTGCACGGACGAAGACGACGCGGCCCGACTTTTTGAAGAATGAATCCGATTGACGTGGCCACGGTAAAATACGAAGCTTTTGACGCGACCACGTCTCTAATGACGCGACCGTGTCGCTGAAGCCCCGATCCCCACTTTACACAAAGGAATGATGCGACCGCGTCGTTTCTGACACGGTTGTGTCAGATCGGTTTTCTAAGGCGGCTAGGGCGAGAACTGGGGCTATTTTGGTCTTTTCGGCGTGCGTATATAAGCGCCCCTTCATCCTCCTACGCGAGAAATCCTATTTTCAGCCATTTTCTGTTATTTTCTAGGGTTTGGGGAAGTTTGTAAGAATTATAAACTCATTTTCTTTGTTATTTTCATTGTTCTTATTACTTATTAGTGTAATAGTTTAACTTTTCTTCATAGAAATTCTCTCCTTGTTACTATTGCCTTGTTTTGTCATTTATTGCTCATTAAATCTGAATCCATGGCTTTAGATGCTTACCCATTGCTTGGAATCCCTTTTATTGCAATGGGTAGTGAGTAGTTTTCTTCTAGGGCAATGGAATGAACCCCATTGGATTAGGGCTATGGGTTGAACTAACTAATTGATTTAATTGCTGGGTTAATTAAGATTAGGGGTATATTGGTATGATTATTGTCGTCGTAGATTCGACCCCTTCCCTTCGACGCGATTGGATTGGCCGCCGACCAAAAGTCGGGACCAATTCAGGGACCCGATCCCTACGACGTTCCATACTATCGGTGTGGCTGACGAGAGTTGGGCATCGATTAGAGCTCTCCCAATGTTGGTTTAATCCCCGAACGTCACTGTGGGCGGGAGGAAGATTGTGGATATTCGTCGAGCGTAATACTCCCAACGTACACTGATGCATCGGAGACCACTGACATAGGTGTAGGTTGGGTTGGCCTATCATTGCATCGCGACAGCGGTGGGTAGGACATGACATAGGGGAATAACCTATCATGCATCATGACAGTGGAGGATAGGCAAATGCCCTTAGGTCACACGACCTCTCCCAAGTCCATATGAACCCGACAACTGGTTGATTACTAGTTTAATCCTGACCTTAGTCCAATGGCGGGGATTTCCCATGCCCTAGAGCTTTTATCCTCTGATCCACACTCTTTCTACTTTTCACCAACCAATCACCGACATTATTGTGTAGCTTTGACATGAAGACCCATAAACCGATACTCATTGACCGCATCCTTGTGTTCGACCCGTAAGCGACTATACACAACCCGTGCACTGCGGTTTTATTAGTATCGACCCCTTGGGGTACGATCAACAACCCATCGTGGTTCTCAAATATGGGCATCTTTGGCTTCCTGATTCTATTATCGATGTTGAAATCTCCTACCGGTCCATAGTGATGTGGCTGATAAGTGTCAGTCGTTCCTTCCTGTGTCGTCCATAGCCCCTCAATGGACCACTGCCTCTGTCTTCATGGTCGCTTCAATCATTCTCCTACCAACTGTAGTCGTCCACACCCTCCTCAAAGCCCAGAGCCTCATTATATTCATCCCAAAACTCCTCGTAAGCCAGTATGACTCGGCGTCGTCGCCTTTCTGCAGCAGACCATGGCCCATGGAGCCCTGAAATTCTTCCATATCATCTTACAGTCCCAAAAGCCACTGAAAATATTCATCAAGGTCTTGGTGGCCCCCAGAAGTAGCGGGGCCCTGTAAGCTGCTCCTATGGCTCAGCAGGCCTATGTCGTGTTGCCAGGGGCATGAGAGGGCCATTTCGGCCTTGCACGGCCCCCTATTGGGACGGACTGGGCCATGTAGGGCATATCTGTCTCCTGTCTGGCCCTAGAGGGCCTGTCTAAGCCCCTGATGCTGGGCCCTGGTAGCCCTGCAGGCCCCTCACAGGGCCTTGCCCGGGCTCGCCAGTCCTGGGCAGGGTTGCCCCGGGGCCAGCGAAGACTTTGGGTCGCTGTTTTGGCTCGTCGTCTTCCCTCTCGTTGTCAATCGCTTCCTCGAAGTAATAGTATGTGTTCGAGAGCAACCCTTCGACAAAATCTTCTGCTTCTTCGTTCCTTTTCTCCAAAGACTTTTCCTTTTGCCATAGATCTGGGTTTTTGTTCAGATCTGAACTCTTCGCCGCCTTTGGATCTGAAAAGTGTTGCGTTATGGTTTGTACGAGGGTCCCCAACTTTGCCTCAAGTGCCTCCATCGCTTTCCTACATTCCTCTATCGATACCCACATGCCTCAAGTGCCTTCTTCCAAATTGGTAATCGACTTCCTCAGATCCGCGACTACCACATAGAGTCTTTCATCCAAAATTTCCGTCTTTTTCTTTGCTTCTGCCGCCATGAATCGAACACGCTCTGATACCAATTTGATGCGATCAATTAGGGTTTGAGAAAAAAGGATTTTTATGGGGAAAGATGAGATGTTATGGGGAAATGTGAGATTTTTAGGGTTTTGGAGAGAGAGCTTTAGGAAAAGAGGGATTTTTATTCGAATAAACAGAAATAAAAGGGGTTGGCCGCAATTGGAGAGGAGACCGCTCTCCTAGCTTTTCCTTTGAGATAAAAGACTAAATATCCAAACTAAGGTTCGTAGACTAGGGGTGGAAATTCGGGCTGGCGTGGTCTTATCAGATCGGGCAGGCCCAGTCCGATTTTCTTAAAAGACCGGGCCGGTCTGGATTAATAAGACTTTGGGCCATTCTGGTGCGGCCCGAGCACGGTCCGATAACAATTCGGGACGCCTGGCCCAATCTAATATGGTTGAAAGAATTATTGGGCTCTGTTGTTTATTAGATTTTCACACCCCCTTTGTTAATGATGTATCTTTAATTGCAACTAGAATTTAATTTAAAATGCAAACTACATGCAAATTCTAAAGCAAATTGATAGTTCATCATATGAGCTTTTTTCTCGGAGTAAATTCCAGTGTAATGAATTTTCAAAATATGAACTCAAGTTATCCACAAGATGTCTATCGAGCCACAGCCCGTTGCAGCAATATCTGCTCCACAGTAGGGGGACCCACCACCGCCCTCAGAGGGTGGTTCCCCTGCTTGATGATGTCCATCTGCCACTTTTTTTCCTTCCCTCATCCTATTTTGTGCACATCTATTTTTCGGGGCACTAGTCTTACACAGCTTGGGGGAGGACCCACCATGCATCATTCCTTGCATTTGCACTTTATCCTTGCATCATATCACGTTTTCTTTCTTTTGCACAGTTTTATTTTCTATTCCTTTTCTATCTCCACCCCAACCGACCCACCCTAGCATCATTTCTTGCATACCAGTGTTTTCTCAGCAGTGGAGACACTGCTGTGTTTAGCTTGAGGGGTGAGCGCTATCACTTTATTTTTTATTTTTTTATTTTTCTTTCATTTGACACTTTTTACTTTAATTTTCCACCCATTTTTCACCTTTTCATCTTTTTTCTCACACAGTATCACGTTTTTCATTTTTTTTGCCATGCTTGCATGCTTGTTTTCATTCTTTTACTTTCTCCGCTTTTCTCTCTTTTAGCTAGAATTGTTGTGCATGATGATATCTATCATAGCCCTCAGTAGCTACACACGATGCTTATATCTGTCGACATGCTATTTAGGGTAGTATCAGTTTTACTATTTATATGCTTGCATATTCTCTTGTCGATCTCTCTAATTTAATGCATGATATGAATTGAAATTGAATGCATGAAATAGTATCTAGTACATTCTTTGTTGGGTAATGCACCTAGGTTCATGCATCATTAGAACATTTGGAGCACCCATTTGTTATCTTATCCACTTCTGCTTGCATGCCTGATATTATTGTGCTTTATACCGCATGCTATCAATATTCATTGAGATGAATGAAAATATCCATGCTAGCTATGAGTTTAGTTAGAGTATTATCCCATTGAATCGTTGTGCACCTCTAATGAGTGAACCGAGTGATATATTATTTTTCTTCTCCACATATCTTTATGATTCTCTACGTATCATTTGGTTTTACCCCATACAGCTACTTCTACCGCATCTACTTCCCAAAAATCTCAAAAGAAAAAGATAGCTTCCAAATAAAAAAAGAAAAGAAAAGAAGGAAAGAAAATTATTGCATATCCCTTTATTAGAAGCTACTACAAATACTTGGGAAAAGACAAAAAAAATTCCATATCCTATTCCTAGATGTGACGCCTCGAGCTAAGCTTGGGGGGGGGTGAACCAATTGATTATATGAGTGAGTATAACATTAGAGTGGAAGATGGTGCACAACGGGGAGATTCGATAATTCTTGAACTTTGCAAAATGTTTTAGCTTTGGAGATTTTTCATGATTTGAAGTGAATATTTGAATGGCGTGACCTCTTTCCCTTCTCTATTGCATGTTGGTGTGATCTCTTTGTGCTCCACTTGTATCTATTGATTGAAAAGTGCATTGCTTAATCTTTTTATACTAGACTCTATAGATTGCATGAAATTGATATGAGTTGATGTCATGATTTTAGAAGATCCCTACTTTTGCCTTTATTGCATGATATCCAAATGATTAGTAAGATTTGAGGATACTATTAGTATGTGTTTTATTATTCGAAGCATCGTGATATACCGCTGAGGCTTGAGATATGATTGAACATTTTAGCACCCCCTCCCATCTCTTATCTCTTTTATTTTTTTTATTATTATCTCCCGGCATGCCTAGTATTCGTCTTCCTCGAGGACGAGTAAGAGGTAAGCTTGGGGGATTTTAATGTGTCCATATTTTCTATTTTTTCATAGCATCATTTCATTGCATTTCATGTCACATTCGCATCCAAATCCCGCATTTTCTTACGATACTGCACTTCTAACGCCGTATTCGAGTTTCGTAGAGCTTTGTGGATTTTCAGGGATTTTGGAGCGATTCAGAGCCATTTTGTGATATGGACACATCCTGCATGTCCAAGAGTCCGTTGGCAAGGCTCTACAAGAGTTCGCCGTGGTTCAGAAGCATATAGGAGGAGAAGAGGAGAAGCTAGCAAGAGAAAGGAGTCAATATGGATCTTTCCCAGGCGATTCGACTGAGCAGCACAATCTGCTCGGTCGAGCTGATACACGAGCCCAGTTGAAAAGAGAATGTGCATTCTACTCGACTGAGCAGAGTGGCGACTCGGCCCCAGTCGTTCCTATTTTCGAGCTCCATCCCACCAACATCTTGCTCAATCGAGCAGGACCTACTCGACCGAGCCAGTAGACGCCTCGACTGAGCAAGGCCTACTCAGGCCGAGTAGGTTGAGCGACACTTTGGAAGGAAGCTCCGATCTACTGATAGCTCGACCGAGTAGGCGGTCTACTCGACAGAGTAGCCTGGAACCCTTTGCCCAGCCAAGAGCAACTAAGGTGCCTGCTCGACCGAGCAGGCGTCTACTCGGCCGAGTAGCCGACTCGGTCGGCGACATGTGGGCACCCAAACTTCAGATTTTGAGATTTTTATGGGGGCCCCACTGCGATGTATTAGAGTTATTTTTGACTGACGTTTCGAGGGGGCGATTCATTATGTTTTGAATGAGGCTTACGAGGGAGAAAAAAAGACATTTATTGTAGTCTAGATCTAGGTTTTGAAATTGAGCCGTTCTTGGCTAAAGATTATATTTTTATTATCTCTTGCATCTTGGAATCTGCGAAAGTTCTTTGGATCTCTATTGGCTATCGTTCTTTCTCGTTTTTGGTACGTAAGATCTTTAATTCTCGATCGATTCAATTGCTACGATGTTTTCTATGGTAAAAACTATATTTTTATTTGTCGTAATTGCTATGTGTGAGTAGTCTTCCCTAGGGCTGATGGGTTAGCCCTAAGACTCTAGGAAAGAGATGTAGATCTGGACTTCTAGGTTGTGTTGGGAATAAAGGGGGAGTATTTTGGTCGATCCATCCAAATCCCTAGGAGAACTCGTACTGAGATCATGCCCACGGTCGGTGGAATTGATGAGCTTAAGGAGTATCTTTGGGATTTAAATAGGGAATTAATGGATTTAACCAAGGCTCGTGACCATGCCCGGCTCGTGCCTTGAGGGGATCCCCCGACGAACTATATCACTACATTGACGGCTACTGCCATTGCTTCAATGAGAGCCACCGAAATACCTCGAAGCTCTAACCCACGAGAGTGGTATGAGCTGAGAGAACAACCACCTAAATCGAATGCAACGTAAGAATTCCATTCTAACATCAACCTTCAACGGTCTTAGTGGTCCCTAAGGCCCTAGCTTTTCTTTATATCGAACCAACAATATCATCACAACCAATCTTCCTAAACAGTCTGCTATCTCACTCTGAGATCTAAAGATAATCTGAGACTCCAATACACTGTCATTGTCCCTGTGGAATTCGACAATCTTATATACTATAATTTGACACCGTCCGTTTGCGGATAAAGCCCAGAGTCAACACCTAGGAACCATACTGCGCCTAGCGACTGTGACACCGCTAGGTGGATTTTAGGTGTAAGTTTGGGGGTGTGTTAAGTTTTTGGTGCAGTTGCCGGGGACAGCTACGGTTTATCTCAGTTTATTTTTGTTTCGAAGAATCTGCTAGCAACCCTCACCATTTCATGTCTTTCCATCCTTTTCATTTCATCTTATTATTATTATTATTATCTTGCTGCTTATGGTGTTTTTCTGAGCTGTCTTGTGCATGATCACTCGCTTTGGAGCTTTGGATAAAGAATTGCTATTTGATCCTGAAATCGAGAAAACAACAAGAGCTCTCAGGGCCTCGAATAGAAGTCAGATGCCCTTTGATCAAATGGCAGAAATACCGCCACTTTACCTCGCACTGGGTCCATCCGGGACCACATGAAACCGAGCTTCGAAAACAATTCCTCCATCTTGAGACCGCAACTGGCGGCAGCTAGCTTCGAGTTAAAGACCGGGCTCATAAATCTGATGCAGCATGATCCCTTCCATGGGCATCCGCATGAGAACCCAAACCATCATATCGACACTTTTCTGGCGAAGTGCGATACATTTAAAACCAAAGATGTGAGCGACGATGCCATTAAGCTAAGGCTCTTTCCCTTCACTTTGAGGGATACTGCTTCATATTGGCTACGAGCCCACCCGTCCAACCACTTCATTACATGGGAGAAACTAACGCTCGCCTTCGTAGACAAATTTTACCCACCCTCTAAGACGGTACGGATCAGAGGAGCTATCTCCGTGCCTCCAAAACTGGTCCACCCGAAGTGAGCCAATACTGCGCCTCCGAGTCAATCACTCGTCAAAAAAGTTTCACTTGAGCACTACCCGCGTCAAAGACTTTGGATTAGATCCAAACCTCCTCGCCGTCTTGCTAGGACACGAATGGATGATCGGAAGAATTTTAAGAGGAGAGAATAATTTTAAGTCTTAGATCGAGCGTGCTCAAAAAAATTTAGAGCTTCTCGAATAGGAGACTTGGTGCGAGTTTTAATGAGGAGGGCTGCCCCTTATTTATATAAGGAGCCGGCCCCTCCTCCTTTGCTACGATCAATGTGGGACTATTAAAATGGGGTTTTAAGATTAATTTTATAGAAGTCCAAACTTCTAAAATTAACCATAAATTCATTTCTGAGTTTTAAATTTGAAACAATATATCAAATCAAAGATCTCGAGACAATGAACGCATAGAAAAAACATCATCCAATTTCGATATCATTTGACCCTTCAAATGTCAAAAATAAACTCTGAAATTGCATTTCGCAAAAAACTGCAAATTCAAGCTACCCGAGGAGGCTGATCAGATCGTGCCAGGTGGCCTGATCTGCGTGCGCCACATGGCATGCACCGGGGCAGAGTCGCCCGCGTTCAGTGCATGCGGGCTTGTGACTGCGTGCAGCTCAAGCGGGCGCCTGCATGCAAAGCACGTGGGTTGCCCCGCGGGTCGAACCCGCATTAGTAGGTCCAACATGCTATCTCCTGGTGGGTCTGACCCGCTAGCCCTCTTAGCCACTTTCGACGCTGTTTTTATGTTTCTGGACTCGTTGGAGTTCAGATTTGAACGCGGTTTCTTCATGTGGTTTTCTCAGGGAGTCCTTCGATCCCATGCATCTTTGTCAACATAATACCAATTATTAATCACACATCATGTGTAAAGTCCCCCAATGTTAAACTCTTTAGCTTTAATCTCACAATTTACTTGTGAGCTAAATTATTCCAATGCATCAGATGCATCCCTCTTTACATTCTTCCTATTACTAAGACATAAATCCTACTCGGTGTGAGACCCTACAGTCTGATCCTACTACAGGTTGGGACTCGAAATCCATAGACAACAGTAACCACGACCAGCAGGTGTCGTCCCTGTTTTGACACCATAATTATGTGATTGACCGATTGACTAAAGTGTCGTCGGGATCACTCTGACTATGTCCATGATGAATACCGCAGTTTTAGTCCCTTTGTCTTAACTATGTCACTGCATAGCGTAGGGTATGGTAAATTGTCAACCCTACCAGCTAGCACTGGCCAGTATCATTCGGTCTTTGATATATACATAGTGTACTTCCTACAACATAACTTGGCCAAGGTTTTTACCAAGAACCGTACTGAGCCCGTAACACTAACTTCCCTTAAACGGAAGAGACGAATCCTATCTAGATCACTACTTACCTCGTACACTTCAAGTGTCATCCAACCTAAGACCTTTCAGCGAGTGAAAACTCAAGGCTAGATCATGATCTAGGTGATACCGTTTAGGCACATGTTCGTACAATGACCTCAAGTCTTAAGGATCAACTAGCCTATCATCACTAGAGAGTTATTAATGACATTTAGTGATAAACCATTTGATAACTCTTTATTGGGTCGTTCAATAGACTCATTCTCCAATGAGCACATGTGTCTTGTCTCTGACTTCGTCAGGTCGAATGATTATGAGATCATCAAGACAAAGACACAATGGTCTGTCCGATGTGCCGATATCCTATTCTCGACGCATCTATGACCATGAATGCTTTTAAGACTCAAGCTCATATAGGTTAAACACTACTCATAATCAAGATCTTTATCTAGATACGTGTATGCCCTTACTATGAGTCTAAGGAAATTAACTAAGTAATTTAATGAAAATATCATAACAGAAATACTTAGACAATTGATACCAGAAAACATACTTTCATTCATGAACAAGATATTTTACATAGATAAATTGCCTCGAGGGCATACATCTCTCACCATCTCCCACTTGCACCCAGGCCCATTTATCTCTGTATCTCATACCGTATTTACACACTAATCGCTTTAGATGATCACGTGACAAAGACTTTACGAATGGATCTGCTAAGTTGTCTTCCATACAGACTCGCATGAGTTCTATGTCTTTCTTCTTCTCGATATCCCGTATCAGGTGATACTATCGAAGAAAGTATCTGGATCGCTAGTGGAATCTTGGTTCTTGAACCAGACTGATGGTTTCATTGTTATCGCAACACAGATGTATTGGATCCTTAACTACTGGCAACATCCCTAACTGGTTTACGAAATTTCTCATCCCGACTGCTTCCTTTGTCGCATTATTGGCCGCTATGTACTCGGCCTCCATCGTGGAGTCTACAACAGTATCTTGTTTGGAACTTCTCCAACTGACTGCTCCTCCGTTGAGAGTAAAAAAATATCCAGAGATAGATTTGCTATCATCTATGTCACTCTGAAAGCTGGATTCTGTGAAGCCTTCAACCTTGAGTTCTTCACTTCCATAAATCAAGACCAAATCTTTAGTCCTTCGCAAGTACTTAAGAATTGTCTTGATAGATTTTCAGTGTTCTTCTCCAGGGTTAGACTGATATTGACCTACTGCACCTAGTGCAAAAGCGACATCAGGTCTGGTACAGATCATGGAATACATGATAGATCCCACTTCTGAAGCATATGTGATCCTATTCATGCGTTCCTTTTCCAAGTCAGTTTTTGGAGACATCTTCTTGGAAAGGTTTATTCCATGATTAGATGGTATAACATCACCCTTACTGTTTTTCATGCTAAACTGTTTTAGCACGGTGTCAATGTATCTGGCTTGAGAGAGACCTAGCATTCGTTTAGATCTATCTCTATAGATCTTTACACCTAATTTATAAGATGCTTCTTCCAGGTCTTTCATGGAGAAATTAGTTGATCCATTCCTTAACAGACTTCAACATCCCTATGTTGTTGCCTATTATAAGAATATCATCCACGTACAATATGAGGATGACTAAAGAATTTTCACTGGTTTTCTTATAGATGCATGTATCATCTTCATTTCTGACAAAACCAAGCTCTTTGACTGTCTTGTCAAAATGGATGTTTCAACTCTTTGATGCCTGCTTGAGTCCGTAAATGGACCTATGCAGTCTACATGCTTTTCCTTTACTCCCACTGACTTCAAAACCTTCTGGCTGAGTCATGTAAATCTGATCGTCTAAATCACCATTTAGAAACGCAGTCTTTACATCCATTTGCCAGATCTCATAGTCATAATGGGAAGCAATATCGAGTATGATCCGGATAGACTTATGCATGGAGACTGGTGAGAAAGTCTCGTCATAATCTATCTCGAGAATCTGACGATAACTTTTCGCAACCAACCTAGCCTTGTACGTTTCTATCTTCCCATCTGCACCAATTTTTTTCTTAAAGATCCATTTGCAGCCAATGGGAACACTTCCATTGGGCACGTCCTCTAAGGTCCACACCTCATTTACGTGCATGGATTCCATCTCGGATCTCATTGCATCCAGCTATTTATCAGAGTCTCTACTCTGAATGGCTTCTTGAAAGCTAACGGGATCATCATCTAGTATGACGCCATCCTCGACTCCTCTGTCTACTAAAAAATCGTAGTACCTGTCAGGGGCTCGAGAAATCCTGTCAGAGCTTCTTACGACTTGTTGAGGAATATCAGACTCTGCCTCTTCAATTTGTTCCATTTCATGTTCAGTGTAGATTCATCTAATTCTATCACTTTGCCATTAGATTCCTTCTCAAGAAATTCCTTTTCTAAAAAAGTGGCATGTTTGGAAACAATAACCTTTTGTTGCTCCTGGTGATAGAAAATGTACCCAGTTGAATGGCTTTGGGTATCCTATGAATCTGCACATGATAGACCTATCCTCCAATTTATCTGGATTAAGCCTTTTGACATAAGCATGACACCACATACCCTAAGATGATTAAGGTTGGGTTACTTACCTTTCCATATCTCATATGGTGTCTTAGGCACGGATTTAGATGAAATTTGATTATGGATATGGGCAGCAGTTTCCAGGGCATAGCCCCATAGAGAGAGGTGGGTAACTTAGATTCACTTATCATGGATTGTGTCATGTCTAACAGAGTACGATTCCTTCTCCCCAACACACAGTTATGTTGGGGTGTGTATGGAGGCGTGACCTGATGAAGAATTCCATTCTCCTTTAGATACTTAAGGACATCATGGCTTAAGTATTCACCTCCTCGATCTGATCGAAGGAATTTAATACTCTTACCTGTTTGCTTTTCTACTTCGTTACGATATTCTTTGAATCGCTCAAAAGTATCAAAATTGTGTTTCATTAAGAACACGTGTCCGAACCTTGAGTGATCATCTGTGAATGTAACAAAGTATGAATATCCTCCTTTGGCCAAAGTTGACATGGATCCACATACATCCAAATATACAAGACCCAAGAGTTGACTAACTCTATCCCTACGAGCTTTAAAGGGAGTTTTGGCCATCTTACCTTTGAGGCAAGACTCACAAGTGTCCAAAGACTCATAATTCAAAAGGCCCAAAGACACCTCTTTATGTAACTTGCTGAGTCTCTTCTCTCTTATATGGCCTAGTCTACAGTGCCAAAGGTAGGTTTCATTATAACTTGATTCCTTACGTTTTCTTGTATTAACATTTAATACAATGTCATTAGACAAAGTGTACACACCATTATTCAACGTTCCAAATCCTTACGACTTTCCATCAAAGAAAATGTTCATAACATCTTTATCAATGGTAAAGGTGTAACCGTCTTTGGCCAAGGCCGAAATGGAAATTATGTTGCACAGGAAACTTGGAATGTAGAAGCATTGTTTCAAAAACAAAGTGGCGCCATTCGCTAAGGTTTGTCTGATGTCCCCTACGGCTTCAGCAACAACACTTGCTCCATTTCTGACTTGTAGGACAGCCTCTATCTTTCTTAAACTTCTAGTTGTTCTCAAATCTTGTAAATTATTACAGATGTAAGAACATGCTCCAGTATCTAATACGCATGCATTAGAAGTTACGGAAATAAAACTACTTTGTATAACCATTACCCTTGAAGTTAAGGCATCCTCATGACTTATCTTCTTCTCTAGAATTTTTATATTTCTTTTCAAGTCCTTACTAGTATGCATATTCTTTTTCTTGGCTAATTTCAGACTCAAGACTCATGCTGCAAAGAATAGAACACCTTAACTTAGCATATGTTCAAATAAATATAAATAGAATGGTTTTTATCTAGTTATATTCCCCCATTATTTTAATGAACAGAATAAGCCACAAGTAATGAACAAATTCATTAAAAATTAAAATTTAGTGAGAGAGGGACCCAACCACCCTGAGCTTCACAACCTTGAGGAGACTCAACAAATTGATCGGCTCTATAGTTGGTAGATGAACTCTTCATCGATCACATCACATGTGATTCCCTATAGGTTTTTTTCCCCAAGTCATTTATGATCTTGAGGAGACTCAACAAACCATAATGACTAGTCTAGTTGAACCCTTATTTTCATGTCTAAAATTAAGTTACACTGACACTCTAGGAGACCCAACGCGGCGATTTGGTTTAAGACCAGACTACATCACATGTATTATAGAGTCGGGTTTTAAAAGAGACCATGCATATCTTGAGGAGACTTAACAACCATGACATGCATCTTTTAGTCCACTATTCCAAAAATAAGGAGGGCTACGATTAATCTTGAAGAAGATTTTTTACCGTATTACACTAGTTATAATTGACGGGTCACATAATCATAATTCGCATCATTGCGGTCCAACAGAACACGCCCAGTGATTTGGCTAGGCAAGGATCACTATCCCCAGTCGAGCTAGGGCGATCTACAACACTAATCAAAAAATACTAGACTGGATCATGGTCCATTGAAGGAAACGTATTATTCATATGTGTGCCATCGATTAAAATTGTCTTCATTAAAACTAGTTAATCATATCAACTAGTTGAATCCTAAAATCCAAATTTATTAGGATTTGTTAATAACTTTTATTAAGTCCTTATCAACTATAAGGAATGAATTTTTAAGGTGCTACCCTAATCATGTATTAGGCATTTAAAACAATTTTAAATCATAGCGCATCAATCTATAATTACCTTATAATTATTAGACAGCCTTTAATGGCTAACCTAAAAGGTTTTCTTGTGTTATCAAATAAGGGACAAGAATTAACATAACCATTAAAATTAATAACTTAATATTATCACATGAAATTAAGTTTATGCAATTTTCAATAATCATCTCATAATTATTTCATGTTTCTAATAAACATAATATGCATATCATATCATTTGCAGAATTAGATCATTGTAGATTTGGCTCTGATACCAATGTTGGGGTTTTTGGGACCCTCATGGCATAAATCTATGCCCGTCCTACATCGGACGGACGATAAAAACATAAAATAGCAGTGGAAAAAATTATTACACACTTTAATAAAAGGCCCTAAGGATATCATTAACCCTAGCCAAGAAAATCTACTATCTTGGGGTAGGTCTAACCAAACCCGAAGATATATCTAAACTACTGCAACAATATATGAAAGCATAAATAACATTGACTTATCCGAAACTTTGCTTCCGCAGAAAACAAAGCGTCATTTTCAGCAACAACTTTAGCTCCCCGAATTGAGCCGCCTCCACGCCTCCAAAACTGGTCCACCCGAAGCGAGCCAACACCACGCCTCCAAGCCAATCACTCGTCGAAGAAAGTTTCACTTGAGTCCGACCCACGGCAAAGACTTTGGATCAGATCCAAACCTCCTCCTCGTCTTGCTAGGACTCGAACGGAGGATCGAAAGAATTTTAAGAGGAAAGAATAATTTTAAGTATTAGATCAAGCGTGCTCAAAAATTTTTAGAGCTTCTCAAATCAGAGACTTTGTGCGAGTTTCAATGAGGAGGGCCGCCCCTTATTTATATAGGGAGCCGGCCCCTCCTCCTTTGCTACGAGCAATGTAGGACTATTAAAATGGGTTGTTTAAGATTAATTTTATAGAATTCCAAAATTTTAAAATTAACCATAAATCCATTTCTGATTTTTGAATTTGAAAAAATATATCAAATCGAATATCTTGAGACAACGATCGCATAGAAAAAACGGTGTCCAATTTCGATATCATTTGACCCTTCAAATGTCGAAAATAAACTCAGAAATCGCATTTCGCACAAAACTGCGAATTCATGCTTCCCGAGGAGGCTGATTAGATTGCACCATGTGGCACGATCTGTGCATGCCACATTGCATGCGCCTGGGCAAAGCCGCCTGTGCACAGGGGCTTGGGCCCCATGCGGGTGCCCACGTGCAATAGCACGCTGGTTGCCCCACAGTTCAGACCTGCATTAGCGGGTCGACCTGCTATCGCCTGGCGGGTCTAACCCGCCAGGTGATGTGTCCATATTTTCCATTTTTTATAGCATCATTTCATCTCATTCCATGTCATATTCACATCCAAATCCCTTATTTTCATATATATACGCGCTTCTAACTCCATATCTGACTTTCGTATAGCTTTTTATACTTGCATGGATTTTGGAGCGATTTGGAACTGATTTGGGATGCAGACACATCCAACATGTCCAAGACGTCATAGATAAAGCTCCGCAGGAGTTTGCCGAGGTTTGGAAGCAGGTAGGAGGAGAGGAGGAGCGAGCGAGAGAAATAAGTAAAAGCCAAGGCCCAAGTCACTTTCCCAGGCGACTCGGCCCGAGCAGCACTCTACTGCTCGGTCGAGCTGACACGCAGATTCAGCCAGAGTGCACGGGCCACTCGATCGAGCAGAGAGGTGGCTCAACCGAGTCAACCCAACTTCAAGCTTGCTCCATCAGACATCCGACTCGATCGAGCAGAACCTACTCGACCCGAGTAGGTAAAACGAAAATTTGAGGAGAAGCTCAAATCCCCTGACGACTCGACCGAGCAGGCGGGCTGCTCGACCGAGCAGCCCGTATCCATTCCAAGCAGCGCAGCTGCAGAGTCCCGTCTGCTCGACCGAGCAGCCGACGTGGCCAGCGACAAGTGGGCCCCAGACTTCCAGATTTTAATTTTTTCTTGTGGGGTCCATCCCCTAGGTATTTAAGTCGGTTTTCCAGACTCTTTTTGGACGTCGAAGCTTTGAGGCTAATTTTAAGTTTTACCTTTAATTTTTATTGAGAGTTCTAGATCTAGGGTTTGGAGATTTTATGCCGACAAAGGAAAGACTAGATTTTTATTGCTTGTTACTGCATGGAATTTCTGGATCTGGATTTTCTTATCGTCGTCTATTGTGCTACTTACTTTTGGTACGTAAAGATCTCAACTTTCTTGTTTTCTCTTATTGCAATCATGAACTCCGATCTAAAAATCGCATCTTTCTTTGTCATATTTGCCATGTCTGAGTAATCTTATCTAGGGCTAATGGGTTAGCCCTAGGATCTTAGGAAAAAGATGTAGATCTGTGATTTTTAGGTTGTGTTGGGAATAAAAGCGGAGTACTTTGGTTGATCTAGCCAAATCCCTTGGAGAGATCATGCCCACGATCGGTGGAATTGATTAGCTTAAGGAGTATCCTTAAGATTTAATTAGGGAGTTAGTGGATCCAACCAAGGCTCGTGACCATGCACGACTCGTGCCTTGAGGGGATCCACCGACGAACCATATCACTACATTGACGGTTACCGCCATTGCATCAATGAGAACCACCGAAGTACCTCGAAGCACTAATCCACGAGAGTGGTACGAGCTGAGAGACCAATCCCATACACCCAATGCAACGTAAGAACCCTAGCCTAACATCGACTTCCAACAGTCCTAGCGGTGATCCCTAAGGCCCTAGTTTCGTTATATTGAACAAACTACATAAACCAATAATCTTCCAACCGATTGCTAATTCTTTCTGAGATTCAGAAATATTCTGAGACCCGATACACCGTCGCTGTTCCTGTGGGATTCGACAATTTTTTATACTATACTTTGACACCGTCCGCTTGCGGATAGAACCCAGAATCGACACCTAGGAACCATACAGTGCCTGGCGACTGTGACACCGCCAGGTAGATTTTAGGTGTAAGTTCTGGGCACGTCAAGTTTTTGGCGCCGTTGTCGAAGACCCAGACCAAGTGGAAGCCATAGCCACCCCTACAAACGACGCAAGGGTAGTAACCAAATTCGTCAAGAATACAATCTTCCCCCATTTTGGAGTCCCAAGGACAATTATAAGTGATGGAGGAAGTCATTTTATTGAGAAGAAGTTCGAGTCGATGCTTGAGAAATACAGAGTTTATCACAAGGTCGGCCTCGCTTATCACCCTCAAACGAGTGGCCAAGTGGAAATGTCCAACAGAGAAATCAAGATCATCCTAGAGAAGACAGTGAGCGCTTCATGGAAAGACTGGTCTCAAAATTTTAGGGACGCTCTTTGCGCATACCGCACCGCATTCAAGACCCCCATCGGAATAACCCCCTACAGGCTAGTGTATGGAAAAGCTTGCCACCAAGCGGTAGAATTAGAGCACAGAGCATATTGGGCAATAAAGAAGATGAACTTTGACTACAAGAGTGCCGCCACGAGACGAGCCTTGCACAGCAACGACCATGACGAAATCCGACGACACGCCTATGAGAATGCAAAGATATATAAGGAGAGGACCAAAATCTATCATAACAAGAACATCACGGTGGTTCACCACGATGTCGGTGACCACATACTCCTCTACAATTCAAGACTATGCCTCTTCCCCGGGAAACTAAAATCGAGGAAGTCCGGCCCCTACAAGATAGTGAGTTTACCTCCAGGGGGTGCCATAGAACTTAAAGGGAAGAACGACAGGTTCAAGGTGAACGGCCACAGGATAAAACCGTACATAGCGGGAGAGGCAATTGGGCGAGAGGAGACATACTTCCTCGATGAATGTCCCACTATTCGTTGAAGATCTGGAGATGGTCGAGCTTATGAAAACGAGCGCTTATTAGGAGGCAACCTGACTTTCTATCTCTTAGATTTTCTTTTTCACCTTTTCTTGCTTTATCAAATACAAAAATTATAAAAAGCTGACAAGTTCTTCCTTCCTACAGGTTGAACATTGAGGGAAACGCGCAAAACGATGTATTGAAGGCAAGGGAACCAGGAGAAGAGCAGCCAGTAGAAGAACAGACTTGGGGGAAAAGAGTTGCAGGTGACTCGACCGAGTAGACCCTACTCGGTCGAGTAGCTGAGAACGCAGGAAGCAGTGGCAAAAATACCGTTCTGTCTACGCAGCCCGAGTAGTCTCTACTCGAACGAGTAGCCATCTATTCGAACGAGTAGCCACTTGCTCGATCGAGTTAAGGAAAACATAGTAAAATAGAGGAAATCAACGTTCTGTCTACGTGGCCAGAGTAGCCCCTACTCGGTCGAGTATCCACCTACTCGACCGAGCATTAACCTACTCGGTCGAGCAGCAGGAAAGTGCAGCGAAATGGAGAAAAATGTGTTTTGTCTACGCGGCCTGAGTAGCCTCTACTCGATCGAGCAGCTGAGGGAGTATTCTAATCTTATATTTTCATATATTTTTAATTCTCTACTCGACTGAGCCGCTATATCTGCTCGGCCCGAGCATCGCCGACTTAATTCATGCGGGGCCCATATTAAGCCCAAGTCGAGTTATATAAATCTTAAAATCGAATCGATTTTAACCCTTACCCTAATCATATTAACCCCCTTATAATTACTTCGAGCTCCCAAACCCCCTACTCGTTTGACACCACCGGCCACCGCCCCCACCGTCTTCGTCGCCATTAACGCCGCCCGGTCCTCGCCGCCCTTCGGTCCGCCTCTCCACCCTCTCTTTCCCCGTCTCTCTCTCCCCTATCCCTCTCCACTTCTCTCTCTCTCTCTCTCTATCCCTATTTCTATCCTCTCCAGCTCTGGCGACCGCCGGAGCTGCGCCGCCGGCGCCACCTAGCGCCGGCAGCATCGCCCATTACTCCGCCCCCTCTTACACACCCTTCCCCCCAATCTCCAATTCAACCACCACTACCCCGCCGCCACTCAGCTGTCCTAGGGCAACCCGGCTTACTCGGTCGAGCACAATTAGTGCTCGGTCGAGTTCCCCACCCACCGCCACACCCCCAGCCTGACCTACTCGATCGCGTAAGCCGCATCATCCCCATTACCCACCACCAGTGCACCCCCAGCTCGGTCGGCATCCATCACCCTTACACCCGCAGCGTTCCACGCTAGTCTCCCCATACACGCTACTTTTGTGCCCGCTGATATTATTTTATCTTTCTATTTCAGGTGCATTGCGCGTACATAGGAGGACACGAACATGAGCAGCTTGGGGGTACCTCGGATTCGTGACCAGCCATGTGCACGACCACAGTGCTCTCGCAGCGACTCTCGTGTCGGTACACTCTACCCTCTCTTTACTTTTTTCTGACGCACTCCGCGTGCTTGAAGCACGAAGCCTCCTTGCACTAGGCCGAGGAAGCCCATACCCGCACGACGGGGGAAGAGGAAGGCCACTTACGCCTCCTCTTCTCGGCCTGCATGCTGCGCTCGCCGTGCCACTTCACCCATAACCGAGGAGGAGTACGTAGGCGATTCGTCATCATCGTCCGACTCCTCAGACTACGCTTCCACCCTTCCACTAGCCGTACTACCCGCCCATGTTCACCCACCACAGTGCCCACACATTCCCTCCACTCTCGCACCCACCCCCACTACCGCACCACCCCACCTCCTGCGGCTCTGCCACCACGGGTGCGGACTTTCGGCAACACCTTTCGGGACGATGCGCACCGCGACTGCTTCGTCACGATATCACAGCGTATGATCGTACCCACACGATTCATCCACCTCCACACCCTCCAGTGCCTAGGACTACTGCGGGGGGGGGGGGGGGGTCCTTAGGCTTTACACGACTACCGGTTTCGACCGATTACTCGCTGCTCGACCATCGCCCACCAGCAGAGAGTCGAGGCAGACCTCGCTTCGATTATAGACCTGCTGTGGATATAGGGCCCACCTCCCATGATCCTTGCCCACGCCCCTCCTCCCAGGCCAGCCGTTGTCTCCTCTGTCGCACCACTCAGTGCCCCACAGTCTCAGGCTTCTGCAGGCCTGCCACTTCTAGGCCTGAGTTGGTCTCCACGGTAGTGGACACTTCAGTCGTCGACACACACACTTCCACACTAGTCGAGACTGCCAATGTCCCATTTTCAGCTGAGCTTGCTTCCTCTTCTACTGACTTCCCGGTCAACACAGTTGTCGAGCCCCATCCCACCGTCACAGTTTCTGTTCCACTGCAGGGGACCCATCACCACCTACAGAGGGTGGTGCCCCTGCTTGATGATGTCCCTATTGCTCTTTTGCTCGGGTCCCTCCCACATCCTATTGTGTGCCCATCTGTCTTTTTGGGGCCTCAGTCTTACACAGCTTGGGGGGGCCCATTTTGCATTTTGCACTTCCCCATCCTTTGTATCACTCCATGCATTTGCATCATCACTTTCTCTTGCATCATATCACTTTTTCTTTCCTTTGCACAGTTTTATTTTCCATTCACTTTCTATTTCTTATCCGCATACCCGCCCTTGCCTCATTTCCAACTTGCCAGAGTGTTCTCAGAAGTGAGGACACTGCTGTGTTTAGCTTGGGGGATGAGCGCTATCGCTTTTATTTTTATTTTTCTTTTTTATTTTCTTTCATTTTACACTTCTTTATTTTTATTTTCCACCCATTTTTTCACCTTTATTTTCTTTCACATTTTGCATCACGTTTTCCACTTTTTGCCAAGCCAGCATGCTTGATTTTATTTTTCTTACTTTCTCTGCCTATTTTTTCCTTTTGCTAGAATTATTCTGCCTGATGACGTCTCTTATAGCCATCATTAGATTATTATGATACTTATCTCGTTTGACGTGCTATATAGAGTATTTCAGTCTTGCCATTATGTGCTTGCATATTCTGTTGATGATCCTTCTAAATGAATGCCTGATATAAATTAAAACTGAATGCATGCAATAGTATCTAGTATGTTCTTTGTTGGGTAATGCACAAGCTTCACGTATCACTAGATTATTTGAAGCACATGCTTGTTATCTTATCCACTTCTGATTGCATGCTTGTTATGATTATGCACTTCATCGCATGGTTTCAGTATTTATTAAAATGAATGAGAATGGCCATGTTATCCATGAGTTTAGTTAGGGTATTATCTTATTGAACCGTTGTGCACGTCTTATGAGTGAACCGAGCAATATCATGTTTCCTTTTCCACATATCTTATAAATTCTATACATGTCAATTGCTTTCACCCCCTGCAGCTATTTATACTGCATATATCTCCCAAAAATCCCAAAAGAAAAGGATAGCTTCCAAAAATCCCAAAACATCAAAAAGGAGCCAAAAAACATATTTCTATACACTATTGCTCCTATTCAAAAAAAGAGAAAAGAAAAGAATATCTTTCTGTATCCTAGTATTAGAAGCTACAAAATTACTTTGGAAAAGCCAAAAATGTCTATATCCAATTCTTAGATGCGACGCCTCGAGCTAAGCTGGGGGAGATGAACCCATTTGATTATACGAGTGAGTATGACATTAGAGTGGAGACTGTGCATAATGGGGAGATTCGATAAAGCTTAAACTTTACGGAATATTTTAGCTTTGGAGATTTTTCAGGATTTGAAATAAATATTTGAATGCCATGACTTGCTTTCTATTCTCTATTTGCATGCTTGGTGTGATCTCTATTTGCTTCATTTATATCTCTTGATTGAAAAGTGCGTTGCCAACTCCTTTTATACTAGATTCTATGAATTGCACGATATTAATATGAGTTGACGGCATGCTTTTAGGATATCCCTATCTTTGTCTTTAGTGCTTGCAAGCCATATGATTAGCTAAGATTTGAAATTCCTTTTAGCACGTGGTTTATTACTCCAAGAATCATAATATGTTGATTGGGCTTGAGATCTGACTGAATATTCTAGCACTCCCCTCCATCTCCTATCACTTCCATTTTTTTCTTTATTATTTTTATCGACCGGCTAGCCCAATATTCGTCTTTCTCGAGGACGAGTAAGAGGTAAGCGAGGGGGATTTTGATGACCATATTTTCCATCTTTTTATAGCATCATTTCATCTCATTCCATGTCATATTCGCATCCAAATCCCTTATTTTCATACATATAAGTGCTTCTAACGCCATATCCGAGTTTCGTATAGCTTTTTATACTTGCAGATATTTTGGAGCGATTTGGAGCTGATTTGGGATGCAGACACATCTAGCACGTCCAGGACGTCATAAGTAAAGCTCTGCAGGAGTTTGCCAAGGTTTGGAAGCAGGTAGGAGGAGAGGAGGAGCGAACGAGCGAGAGAAAGGAGCAAAAGCAAAGGCCCAAGTCACTTTCCCAGGCGATTCGGCCCGAGCAGCACTCTGCTGCTCGGTCGAGCTGACACGCAGATTCAGCCAGAGTGCTTGGGCCACTCGATCGAGCAGAGAGGTGCCTCGACCGAGTCAACCCAACTTCGAGCTTCCTCCATCAGACATCCGACTCGATCAAGCAGAACCTACTCGACCCGAGCAGGCAGAACGACAATTTGAGGAGAAGCTCAGATCCCCTGACGACTCGATCGAGCAGGCGGGCTACTCGACCGAGCAGCCCGTATCCATTCCAAGCAGCGCATCTGCAGAGTCCCGTCTGCTCGACCGAGCAGCTGCCTGCTCGGTCGAGCAGCCGACGCGGCCAGCGAAAAGTGGGCCCCAGACTTCCAGATTTTAATTTTTTCTTGTGTGGTCCATCCCCTAGGTATTTAAGTTGGTTTTCCAGACTCTTTTTGGACGTCGAAGCTTTGAGGCTAATTTTAAGTTTTACCTTTAATTTTTATTGAGAGTTCTAGATCTAGGGTTTGGAGATTTTATGCCGACAAAGGAAAGACTAGATTTTTATTGCTTGTTACTGCATGGAATTTCTGGATCTGGATTTTCTTATCGTCGTCTATAGTGCTACTTACTTTTGGTACGTAAAGATCTCAACTTTCTTGTTTTCTCTAATTGCAATTATGAACTCCGATCTAAAAATCGCATCTTTCTTTGTCCTATTTGCCATGTCTGAGTAATCTTATCTAGGGCTAATGGGTTAGCCTTAGGATCTTAGGAAAAAGATGTAGATCTGTGATTTTTAGGTTGTGTTGGGAATAAAGGGGAGTACTTTGGTTGATCCAGCCAAATCCCTAGGAGAACTCGTACTGTGATCATGCCCACGGTCGTAGAATTGATTAGCTTAAGGAGTATCCTTAGGATTTAATTATGGAGTTAGTGGATCCAACCAAGGCTCGTGACCATGCCCGACTCGTGCCTTGAGGGAATCCATCGATAAACCATATCACTACATTGATGGCTACCGCCATTGCTCAATGAGAGCCACCGAAGTACCTCGAAGCACTAATCCATGAGAGTGGTACGAGCTGAGAGACCATCCCACACACACAATGCTACGTAAGAATCCTAGCCTAACATCAACTTCCAACAATCTTAGCAGTGATCACTAAGGCCCTAATTTCGTTATATTGAACAAACAACATAAACCAAGAATCTTCCAACATACTGCTAATTCTTTCTGAGATCTAGAAATATTCTGAGACCCGATACACCGTCACTGTCCCTGTGGGATTCGACAATCTTTTATACTATAATTTGACACCGTCCGATTGCATATAGAACCCAGAATCGACACCTAGGAACCATATAACACCAGGCGACTGTGACACTACCAGGTGGATTTTAGGTGTATGTTCTGGACGTGTCACCAGGCGTGGGTCAGACTCGTAAGCCCTCTTAGCCCTTTTCGACGTTGTTTTTGCGTTTTCGGGCTCATTTGAGCTCCGATTTAACCGCGGTTTCTTCATGTGGTTTTCTCATGAAGTCCCATTCGATCACATGCATCGTTGTCAACATAATACCAAGTATTAATCATGCATCATGTGTAAAGTCCCCAATGCCAAACTCTTTAGCTTTAATCTCACAACTTACTTGTGAGCCAAATTATTCCAATGCATCAAATGCATCACTCTTTACATTCTTCCTATTACTAAGACGTAAATCCTACTCGGTGTGAGAGCCTACAGCCTGACCCTACTACAGGTTGAGACTCGAAATCTATAGACGACGGTAACCACGAGTAGCAGGTGTTGTCCCTGTTTCGGCATCATAATTACGTGATTGTCCGATTGACTAAAGTGTCGTCGGGATCACTCTAATTGTGTCAGTGACGAATACTGCAGTTTTAGTTCTTTTGTCTTAACTATGTCACTACATAGCGTAGGGTATGGTAAACTGTCAACTCTACTAGCTAGCACTGACCAGTATCATTCGGTCTTTGATATATACATGTTGTACTTCTTACAACATACCTTGGCCAAGGTTTTTACCAAGAACCGTACCGAGCCTGTGACACTAACTTCCCTTGAACAGAAGAGACGAATCCTATCTAGATCACTACTTACCTCGTACACTTCAAGTGTCACCCAACCTAATACCTTTCAGCGAGTGAAAACTCAAGGCTAGATCATAGATCTAAGTGATACCATTCACGCACAGGTTCGTACAATGACCTCAAGTCTTAAGGACCAACTAGACTATCATCACTAGAGAGTTATTAATGATAGTTAGTTAATGTTAAACCATTTGATAACTCTTTATTGGTCGTCCAGTGGACTCATTCTCCAATGAGCACTTATGTCTTGTCTCCGATTTTGCCAGGTCGAAGATTATGAGATCATCAAGACAAAGACACAATGGTCTGTCCGATGTGCCGATATCCTATTCTCGACGCATCTATGACCAGGAATGCTTTTAAGACTCAAGCTCGTATAGGTCAAACACTACTCATAATCAAGATTTCTATGTAGATACGTGTATGACCTTACTATGAGTCTAAGGAAATTATCTAAGTAATTTAATGAAATTATCATAACAGAAATACTTAGACAATTGATAACAGAAAGCATACTTTCATTCACGAACAAGATGTTTTACATAGATAAATTGCCTCGAGGGGATACATCTCTCAACAGATGCTACAACCCCAGGAAGAACCCCCGAACGTTCAATTCTAGGACCTCTCCACCCTCAACCCCCCATGATGACATCAAGATGGAGAGTCGAGCTCACAACTTAAAATGAGCGCTTCTTGGGAGGCAACCCAAGTGTTTTTATTTAGATTTTTCATTTTTAAATTTTCATCTTCATTTTAGACTAGGTTAGTCTAGATTTTTGTTCTTGAATAAACCTCCAAACCCAAGAATTTAACCGAGTGTTTGATTGTAGGATGAATAAGAAGAAGTATGGAGAAGAGGAACCCATACGGTCGTGCCGTTCAGACCCACACGGGCGCGTGGAAGAAAAAAGGAGGAACAAACGACGCACCCGCGTGAAGTTGATACGAACGACTGCGTCGTTTGGGGCAATCTTTGACCCCAAAATTTCAAATCCACTCGACCGCGTCGTTTAGTCGACGCGGCCGCGTAACTTACTGTATGGTCGAGCCAACATCACACTTGTTAGAAGGTTTTTGAGACCGCGTCGTTTCATTCGACGCGACCGCAAAAATCCTCACTTCTAACCAAATCCACGCGACAGTTTAATTCATTCTCAAATGGGCCGCGAAACTTACTTAAAATTTGAGCCCAAATCCCAAATTTTCAGAGGATTTTTGTGACCACGTCGGATTATATGACTGATATGCTCTTATTTTACATGATTTTTTGCATAGTTTCATGACGCATTTCACCCTCCAAACTTCCATTTTATTTGCTTTTGCGCTATTATTTGGAACAATATGATTTTTAGAGCGTTTATGCCCATTTAAGGGATTTGGAGCGATATTGGAGCAATTTGGAGTCAATAAGACGATCGACAACATGAGAGCACCAAGAAGACTCATTATGACATGCTTGAGGTGCCAAAGAAGAAGACTATATGAAGAGAAAGAGAAAGGAGAAGCCAAGAAGCATCCAGCTTCAGTTTCCCAGGCGACTCGACCGAGTAGCATCAGCTACTCGGTCGAGCTGACACGTAATTCTCGCAGAGGAAACCGATACACCCTACTCGACCAAGTAGGTTGGCTACTCGACCCGAGTCATCAATTTCCAGAGAGACTATTTTGTGCTTCTCCCCAAGGCAGTGTAGCTCGACCGAGCACGAAGGCTACACTGTCGAATAAGGCGAAGGCCCAGATTTTCAGATAGCCTCTCACTCTTTTGAAATCTGCTATCTTTCTAACAAGCAAAGTATTTTTCTCATATTTTTTATAGATAGCAGACTTCATGATGGTTCCAACGCCACTAAGAACGCGTCAATCGGAGGTCGGATAAAATCTGGAAACTTTCTGCAAGTTGACGCTGCAGTGCTGAAATCTCTACTCAACCACCTACTCAACCGAGCAGACCCTACTCAACCCGAGCAGACAGAGCAGCGTTTTCGGAGGAATTTCTGCCCTACTACTGACTCGACCTACTAGGGGGGCTACTCGACCGAGTCAGCCGGGGCCCAAAACTTAAGTTGCAGCCAAAATTGATCTTGGGCACGAACTCAGAGGGTTTTTTTTGGGTTTGCTAGGGTTCTGAGGAGACTATATATATGAATTGTAGCCGTCATTAGAGGGGGACTTTGGAGAGTTTTTATAGCGTTCTTAGTTAGATCTTAGAAGTTTTGGGGAGACGACCTTTTGGGAGTTAGGCTATGCCATATGCCCCTCTTTTTTATCACCCTCTCTTTTATCAAGAAAAGTACTTTTGCTCTCGTTAATTCTATCGTTAATTATTATTGCTTGCTTATTGAATATCTCTTTGATGCATGCAATGAAGTTTTTTATCGTTCTTATATCTATTGCTATCATGCATGAGTAGTTCCATCTATGGCTAAGGGATTAGCCCATGGATCTTAGGAAAAAGATGCGAAGTTAGGATTTTTAGGTTGCATTGGACAATAAATGGGGAGTATTTTGGTCAACCTAGCAAAATCCTTAGGAGAACTTGTACTGAGATCGTGCCCACGGTCGGTGGAATCGATTAGCTTAGGAGTATCCTATGGATTTAAGTAGGGAGTTTGTGGATTCAACCGAGGCTCGTGCCTTGATGGGATCCACCGACGAACTATACCACTAATTGACGGCTACCGTCATTGCGTTAATAAGAGCCACCAAAATACCTCGAAGCTCTAACCCACGAGAGTGGCATGAGTTGAGAGCATTCGAACTATGAGAGTGGTGAGATTATTGTAGATCCTTAATGCACGTATCGTATGCGCCTATCGCGAGAGCGGGGTTAATACTGTATGTTAGATTCATGATGTCTAGATGCATGAATTCACATCCTAGATGCTACAATCCCAATAAAACCAATGCAACGTAGAAGTCCTAACCTAGCACCGACCTCCGACGGTCCTAGTGGTGAGTCCTAATGCCCTAGTCTTTTATTCCTTTTTTATGGAGTCACTTGTTTGCGATGTTGAGTGACACGACCTTCGCATCCATCATCATTATGCCACTCCATATTCCACATCCACCAATAAACCCGCAAGTCGAACCCAACCAAGGAGTAGATACCATTCCTTTCTTTATGGAGTCCCTTGTATTGCTTCCCCGTGTTCGATACCCGCTCGTCGCTACACTGTGTGCTTGCGGTAAACGACATCGTTTCGGAGTTAATTCCAGGCCGATCAAGTTATGGCGCAGTTGCCGGGGAAGCGTTTCGCCATATTATCTATTTATCATAGTTAGGTTGATTAGACTGCGTTAAAAAATAAAAAAATAAAAAAATAAAAAAGAATGAAAGAGAGCGATTTTCCCCACCACCTGCTATTATTATTATCTTTATCTCTCTTTGTACCACTGACGTCTTTTCCAGGTTGTTTAATTTGCTTGATCAGGTACAGTTGATGCAGCGATGGTGCTTCCAAAGTACGACCGGGTTCTTCACGATCCTACGTATATCTCACTACATTCGTTCAGGCTGATGAAGAGTCCTTCAGGGAAGCCTTGTGCAGGTTCGAAAGAATGTTAGGAATGTTCCAGGTAGAGTCAGACTATGTGTGGGATGGTTCACAGCTATTCCATATCTTTGCTAGAGGGATAAAGGGACCATCACGCGAGTTTATGAGGATGAAGCATGTGGGAAAGTTCAATGATCTGCAGTTGGCAGTAGCCTTAGAAAAAATGATAGATGATGCTCAATCTACCGGTTTGCTAACTGTTATGGCAGGTAAACCATCCGACCAAATATTCATTGATTTCGTTATGGCTAATGTCTCTGGTGCAGGTACTATCATAGACGGAGGATTTTGTGAAAAGAGAGGATTTTGTGAACAACTTAGACCTACGTGATCGCGTCATCATATATCAAACTGCCACGTCAAACTCTATTGGAGACAACATCTATGTGGCCGCATCAAATACTGCCAAACGGATGCGTTAGAGGATATAAATACTAAATATCTGAAGCCCACGAGGCCTGCACGGACGAAGACGACGCAACCCGAATTTTTGAAGAATGAATCCGATTGACGTGGCCACGGTAAAATACGAAGCGGCCGCGTAGCCGTTTTTGACGCAGCCGTGTCTCTAATGACGCGACCGTGTCGCTGAAGCCCCGATCCCCACTTTACGCAAAGGAATGATGCGACCGTGTTGTTTCTGACACGGTCGTGTCAGATCGGTTTTCTAAGGCGGCTAGGGCGAGAACTGGGGCTATTTTGGTCTTTTCGGCGTGCGTATATAAGCGCCCCTTCATCCTCCTACGCGAGAAATCCTATTTTCAGCCATTTTCTGTTATTTTCTAGGGTTTGGGGAAGTTTGTAAGAATTATAAACTCATTTTCTTTGTTATTTTCATTGTTCTTATTACTTATTAGTGTAATAGTTTAACTTTTCTTCATAGAAATTCTCTCCTTGTTACTATTGCCTTGTTTTGTCATTTATTGCTCATTAAATCTGAATCCATGGCTTTAGATGCTTACCCATTGCTTGGAATCCCTTTTATTGCAATGGGTAGTGAGTAGTTTTCTTCTAGGGCAATGGAATGAACCCCATTGGATTAGGGCTATGGGTTGAACTAACTAATTGATTTAATTGCTGGGTTAATTAAGATTAGGGGTATATTGGTATGATTATTGTCGTCGTAGATTCGACCCCTTCCCTTCGACGCGATTGGATTGGTCGCCGACCAAAAGTCGGGACCAATTCAGGGACCCGATCCCTACGACGTTCCACACTATCGGTGTGGCTGACGAGAGTTGGGCATCGATTAGAGCTCTCCCAATGTTGGTTTAATCCCCGAACGCCACTGTGGGCAGGAGGAAGATTGTGGATATTCGTCGAGCGTAATACTCCCAACGTACACCGATGCATCAGAGACCATTGACATAGGTGTAGGTTGGGTTGGCCTATCATTGCATTGCGACAGCGATGGGTAGGACATGACATAGGGGAATAACCTATCATGCATCACGACATTGGAGGGCAGGCAAATGCCCTTAGGTCACACGACCTCTCCCGACTCCCAATGAACCCGACAACCGGTTGATTACTAGTTTAACCCTAACCTTAGTCCAATGACGGGGATTTCCCATGCCCTAGAGCTTTTATCCTCTGATCCACACTCTTTCTACTTTTCACCAACCAATCACCGACATTATTGTGTAGATTTCACACGAAGACCCATAAACCGATACTCATTGACCGCCTCCTTGTGTTCGACCCGTAAGCGACTATACACGACCCGTGCGCTGCGGTTTTATTAGTATCGACCCTTTGGGGTACGATCAACCACCCATCGTGGTCCTCAAATATGGGCATCTTTGGCTTCCTGATCCTATTATCGGTGTTGAAATCTCCTACCGGTCCATAGTGAATTGGCTGATAAGTGTCAGTCGTTCCTTCCTGTGTCGTCCATAGCCCCTCAATGGACCACTGCCTCTGTCTTCATGGTCGCTTCAATCATTCTCCTACCAACTGTAGTCGTCCACACCCTCCTCAAAGCCCACAGCCTCATTATATTCATCCCAAAACTCCTCATAAGCCAGTATGACTCGATGTCGTCGCCTTTCTGTAGCAGACCATGGCCCAAGGAGCCCTGAATTTCTTCCATATCATCTTACAGTCCCAAAAGCCACTGAAAATATTCGTTAAGGTCTCGGTGGCCCCCAGAAGTTACGGGGCCCCATAAGCTGCTCCAATGGCTCAGCAGGCCTATGGCGTATCGCCAGGGGCATGAGAGGGCCCGTTCGGCCTTGCATGGCCCCTATTGGGGCCGGACTGGGCCATGTAGGGCATATCTGTCTCCTGTCTGGCCCTAGAGGGCATGTCTAAGCCCCTGATGCTGGGCCCTGGTAGCCCTGCAGGCCCCTCACAGGGCCTTGCCAGAGCTCACAAGTCCTGGGCAGGGTTGCCCCGGGGCCAGCGAAGCCTTTGGGTCGCTGTTTTGGCTCGTCGTCTTCCCTCTCGTTGTCAATCGCTTCCTCGAAGTAATAGTATGTATTCGAGAGCAACCCTTCGACAAAATCATCTGCTTCTTCGTTCCTTTTCTCCAAAGACTTTTCCTTTTGCCATAGATCTGGGTTTTTGTTCAAATCTGAACTCTTCACCGCCTTTGGATCTGAAAAGTTTTGCGCTATGGTTTGTACGAGGGTCCCCAACTTTGCATGAAGTGCCTCTGTCGCTTTCCTACATTCCTCTATCGATACCCATATACCTCAAGTTCCTTCTTCCAAATTGGTAATCGACTTCCTCAGATCTGCGACTACCACATAGTCTTTCATCCAAAATTTCCGTCTTTTTCTTTGCTTCTGCCGCCACCATGAATCGATCACGCTCTGATACCAATTTGATGCGATCCATTATTGTTTGAGAAAAAAGGATTTTTATGGGGAAAGATGAGATGTTATGGGGAAATGTGAGATTTTTAGGGTTTTGGAGAGAGAGATTTAGGAAAAGAGGGATTCTTATTCCAATAAACTGAAATAAAAGGTGTTGGCCACAATTGGAGAGGAGACCGCTCTCCGAGCTTTTCCTTTGAGATAAAAGACTAAATATCCAAACTAAGGTTCGTAGACTATGGGTGGCAATTCGGTCTATGGTGGTCTTATCGGATCGGGCAGGCCCGATCCGATTTTCTAAAAGGACCGGGCCAATCTGGATTAATAAGACTTCGGGCCATTCTGGTGTGGCCTGAGCACGGTCCGATAACAATTCGGGACGCCTGGCCCATTCCAATATGGTTGAAAGAATTATTGGGCATTGTTGTTTATTAGATTTTCACACCCCCTTTGTTAATGATGTATCTTTAATTGCAACTAGAATTTAATTTAAAATGCAAACTACATGCAAATTCTAAAGCAAATTGATAGTTCATCATATGAGCTTTTTTCTCAGAGTAAATTCCAGTGTAATGAATTTTCAAAATATGAACTCAAGCTATCCACAAGATGTCTATCTAGCTAAATTTTTGTCTGCAAGTTTGAATCGAGCTACTTTCTTTTGTGATCGGTTTATGATCGAGCTACTTTGTTTGAATCAAGAAAACTAAAAAGGATTCCGTGCTGTGCCGTGCCGCCCAATGGGCCGAATAGTTTGGCCCGGGACCGAAACGAAAATAAACCGTGTTGTGTCAGCCCAGCCGGATAAGGATTTTAGGCCAAAATTTCCGGCCCAGGCACGGTCTTATCGTGCCGTGCCCATGCCGTGATATCGTACCGGGTTGAAAATTGCCACCCCTGCTGCGGATGCCTAGTACAAAATTCTTCTTAATAATTAAGCATGAAAACTCCCCCAAGCCGGCCATATATCTAATAAAGAGAAAATTACATATTTACGAAAAAGCCCACAATACTGAAAGTTATAAAAAGACCCCCTAAGATCTGAAAATTCTGAAAATGCCCATAATGGGCCTAAATGCAAAACGCATCACAATGTTCCCTTCACATCGCATCAAACGATGACTTACATAACAGTTTTATGCCAAAAAATTGTTCTTTTGGTGGTTAAAACTTGTATAATGATTTGAGTACTTTTTGAATTCTATGGCCATTTCTACACTCATCGAAGATACCATTGGAGAAGAATAGAACGATGATATGAACAAAGACATTGACTTGCAGATGGGTAAGAATCAATTTGGAAAGATTGAACCCTTTATGTTGCAATATAATGGAAATTTGTGGCATTGCGGTGAGGGGGCAGAAGGAGGAGATGTTTTTACTTGCTAAATTTAGCTTGGAACTATAATTGTATCCCATGCAAATGCAAAATTCATTAAAATAATAAAGAATCTCTATTGAAATAAAATACATATAAAGTACAATAGAAAAGGTAAAAAAGGTATCTATATGAATATATCATCATCACCATAGCCTTCATTCCAAAAATTGGAGTCCACTTCATGGACTCAATAGAAAGAATGTCGGATCATGACTAGAATAGATCGTGATTTCATGCAGTACGATCGAAAGGTCTCTTCTGTCAAATCAAGATGTTCCATATCCTCTTTTATCACTTTCCTCAATGTCTTCTTTCAGTCGACCTCTTTTTTTGATCTCAGCATTCATATGTTCTGTCACCTAAAAGAAGTGATGTCTCAAGCATCAGTTTTTCGATTAAACCGATACATCTGTAGTACGATGCAAAGCCAACTACAGATCCTCACATCCGTAGCCAATCCTGGCCAGAATAGTGCTACGGTGGTAATTGCAACTATTGTTGGGATCCTGTAGATTGAAAATAAACATTAGAGGAGGGGGTGAATAGTGGTATCAAATAAAATGTGCTAATTGAAATTTATTACCTCTATATTTACCTAAGAGTGCAACTGGTGTTCCCAACTGACTCTTAATCAATCTAATCTCAAATTTTACAAGAGTATGCACATCGGACATATAATAGCAACAATATAAATAAAGGGATAATAATATAGACAGGGAACAATCACAAACACAAAGAATTTATACTGGTTCACCCTATCCTTGGGCTATGTCCAGTACTAACCATCGCTTGGGTTTCCATTAAGCAAAACTCTCCAAGAGAGACAATTACAACTTGCCTCTTCTCCAATAAGATGGCTTCCCTATCACAAATCAAGGACTTCCTAATTGCCTCACAAGTCGAGTTCTTTCCCATTACAATACCAAAATATTCTTCAAGCAAATAACAATATGCTTACCACCTTTCAATAGAGCATTACAAACCTTTCTTGCGTTGGTGGAGTGACCTTTCTTGCATTGGTGGAGTGACAAAAATCATATAGCCAAGATTGAAGCATGGAATGTATGTGTCCATGGAAAATTATCTAAGATATCAAAATAAATAAAAATTGAAGCTTTGGTTATCAAGAAAAAAATTAATTTAAATCTCACAAAAAATAGAGACGAAGTTCCTTGGAGATTGAATCAAAATTATATATATGCCAAACAAAAATATGCTTAAAATATTTTTGAAATCGATTGAATCAATAGCCTAAAGGAAAACTTTTAAAGAACTTAAGAGAGATTAAAAAGCTTGAAAATTGCTCAAAAATATGATTAATGCATTGTTGTAAAATCCCTCAGCAATCCCTTAATATATAAGCCAAAAATCGTGTCACACAGATTAACCAATATACCTTTTCACCGGTTAAAAATACAAAGTCAAATGTTACCGTTTTATCCATAAAAGACAGCCCTAATTTACTACTAGTTGATCACTAGTCGACTAGTGGTCTGCAGGAGTTGTCCTGAAGAAAAATAAAGAGCACTGGTCTACTAGAGGTTTGAGACTAATCAAGTACTCCGCTAAAACCAAATTTCATGTAGATTTAAGAGTACACTAGTCGGCTTGTGTGTCACAGCTAGTCGACTATTTTTCTGATACACAGAAAACTCATGGTTTTTGGCTCGAAGTATTTTAAAAATATTTTTAAAACCGTTTGGGTATATCATATGTGTATGTGGCTTCAAGCATAACTTTAACATAGAATCTAGAAGGAATAAACATATATCAAATTACCAACTCTTGAACTTAATGTAGATTGAAATGAGTCTTCTTATCTTTGATTCGTTTTAAGCTCTTGAATTGTCTTGATTGAATTCCATCATCACTTCCATCTTGGCTCCAAGCTTCCTATATTGAATAACTTCATGTCATATGATGAGCTTCATGAATCTTGAAGTGAATTATCATCCATAGTTTTGAACTCAATTTCTTTAGCAAAATATCTTGTATACCTACATACTCACAAGCTTGATTAGTACACTTCATTTGTTTAATCATCACTGAAATTACACGAGGGACATTCAACATTCTTCCCTTTGTGATGATGACAAACACATGATATAAAAATGAAATAATTAAAAAAACATACTTACTCGACTTGCATTGTTACAAGATGTTAAAAAATATCTTTAGACTCCCCTTTTATCCATCCATGTTAGAATAATCAAATTTAAGCACATATTCCATATTATCATCAATGTACAAGGAGCGTATGAAAGAGTGCTTGAGTTCAACCTAGTATGCCATTACTTACTTTTCTTTCTCTATTTGACATAATAAAAAGGACAAGTGAAGACAAAATCACAAAAACATTCTTAGAATGTAACATGAGTGTTTCCGTCAAATAATTAATATCATGAATATCCTAATCATAACTATGTTTCCCAACTCTTGAACATAAATAAGATATTTAATATAGGAACCAGAAATGTTATTTTGACATAGTTCGCCACCTAATACTCGCTTTGTTTTGACATAGTTCGTCATCAAAGATAACAAAAATATTATAGTTAGCTTTGCTCATCGTTGTTTTACAAGAATTATTTTTCTTAGCTTAGTTTTTTTGAAATCATGTCATTATTATGTTTCGGGTTTTGGTTGTAACTTAATCCTCTTTTATTGTTTTTATAATCTGAGGTCTGTTGTGAGTTGAGGGAGGCTTTTGGCCTCCCTCCCCTCATCATCTCACCATTACTCCTCACTAACTTAGTGGGGAATCCCTTGGACTCCTAAATACTATTCTTAATGAATATATAGAGAGCCATGACGTATGCCATGGCCTCCTGATTGGCGATTGTTTACTCTTCTTCCAATATCTCTTAACACGTTATCAGCACGATTGCTCTAATTTCTTTGAGCTTTTCATCCCGTCTCCCTCAAAAATCAAACCCCTAAACGCACGAAGGAATCTATTGTTGCGGCGATCCGTTGCAGTGATCCTTTTTGGCGTATTAGGAGCGTGATTTTGCTTTCTACGAATCTTCTCTTTTTACAATCATCCCTAGATCCTTGATCTAGAGGTAAAATCTTTTGAACCCGTAGAATAGTTCAAGATATCGTTAGCTATGATTTTACATAACCTTTTTAGAGGCTTGTATATATTTTCAACCTCTTGATCAACATCACAATTAAAATAATTAAGTTTAAAAAAAACAAAACAAAACCCAAAACGATCTCTGGCGATTCGCCAACCCCCCCACCGGCCGGGGGGTCTCCTTTCGCCTCCCCCCAGAAGCGGCCCAATATTCTAGCAGTACTCTTACCACTGCCTCCGATGTGGATAATGCGAAAGCCATTATCTACATTAGGAAACATATAGATCGGACCTTAAAGGCCGAATACCTAACGGTAGAGGACCCAATGGAGCTGTGGACAGTGCTGGAGGCACGGTATAAACATCAAATTGAGGTAATATTACCGCGTGCCAGTTATGAGTGGGAAAACCTCAGACTTCAGGACTATAAGTCCGTCTCTGAGTATAACTCTGCACTTCATAATATCACCTCACGCTTGAAGTTGTGCGGTGAAGAAGTGACAGAGCAACACATGTTGGAAAAGACATTTACCTCGTTTCACGAGAAAGATGCAATCCTCATGCAGCAGTATCGTGAACGCAACTTCATAAAATTCTCTGATTTGATCACTTGCCTACTTAAGACAGAGCAAAATAGAGATTTACTGCTTGCTACTCATAATTTACGTCCAGCTGGTTCTGCCCCTATCCCTGAAGCCCACCACGTTTCTCCCCAGAAGTGGAAAAACAAGAAGAAGGCTAAAAATAACAAAGGAAAATCTGTAATGAAGCAAGCACAAGGAGTTGCACCCCAGACCAACACCAACAAAGGAAAGAGAAACTTCACATGGAATCATAAGAACACTTATCAAGTGTCAATTCCTAAGAAGAACTGGGAGGATAAATACCATAGATGTGGCATGACTGGATATTGGTCTAGAAACTGCCGCACTCCTCGCCACCTCTAGGAACTATATCAGGCGAGCCAAAAGTCTCTTCCTGAAACTAACTTGGCGGCTTTCCAGCCGCCAACGATTTTCACTGCAAAAGACTTCGAGAATGACGACCTGCTCAATTAAGCCTTATCTATATCTATGCATTTAAAGTTACATGTAGCTTCATCTTGCTTTTTGTACGAACTTTTATTTGAATTTCATTTTCCATTTGCTTAAATAAAATTTCATTTTGCATATAGATGAAGTATATAATATTGTGGACAGTGCCTCGTTGCACTTGTGTAGCATTAATATTGCTCCCACATACAACGAGACTATAAGATGCAAACTTCTCCCCTTAAACATATAGGAATTTTTCACGTTTCAAGGATATTTCGTTTAAACGAACATAACTTGAAAACCGTGGATAATAAATGTTGAATATCAATACGTAACTCGTCAAGAGCATGGCCAAAAGACCATCTACTTACTATTTCATTGGACCCCCGTCGGGCCCCTATAATTACAGATATTCATCTTATAGAAAGCCAACTTGACTGACCACCAGAAGTGCCTTTCATTGCCATAGTTTTTAACTCTAGCAAAATGGACTTAGTCATCCTGGATCAGCGATGATGGACGCATCATCAAATGAATCCATTGGAGAACCTGAAGATTCTTCAAAAGATTAAGTTTCCTTTGTCGTAAGGGCATACTTTTAGAGAGATCTTCCCTCCTGAAAGTGGGATGAGAGTCTACTGGCTTCATTGAGAGAATACATGGTGACCTTTGCGGGCCTATTCACCCCGCAAGTGGCCCATTTTCAGTACTTCATTGTACTGATTGATGCATCTACTAGATGGTCTTATGCGTGCCTTTATATTCACTCGCAACATAGCTTTCTCAAAGCTTATAATGTGGGTGAATTCACTACACATATCTTTGAAGACTTCTGCCAAGCAACTGGCATTGAAATTGAACATCCTGTAGCATGTTCATACTCAGAATGGGTTATCAGAGTCTCTGGTAAAGAGACTCCAATGGATTTCACGTCCATTGTTAAATCCCAGTTGCCTGTTGATGTTTAGGGACCAACACACTGCATTCCGCATCGCTTATCACGATATGGCCCGCTTGTGGCCATATCTTATTGCTGATGTCGCTTGCTTATGGTTTACCACCAAGTCTTAATAAATTTGAATTTGATGAGCAACGTCTCATTGAAATAGGCACGCATTTTAAAGAAGCCTGAAGCTTCTTAGACCATATCATGGGACATAAAAGTCCTAATCTCGTTATGATCCGCATACTTTTTCTGTGTGAAGATGAGATCCAGAAGATCCTTCACATTCAGACTAAAGTACATCAATTGTCAGATAAATTTACGGACAACCAGAAGATTGTTCGTTCACATGTCCCTGCTGCCAACACGCTAGCTAGCATTGACATTCCCAAAGATGGATGCAATCCACCGGCAGCAGAATTGGCTGTACCTCAATTGAAAAGAGGACGCCTGCCAGGTTAAAAATAAAAAAAGTTCCCCGAAAGAGGAAGATTTTTGGATATATTAAAATGATCCATCCACGGGATGCTGAGCTCAGACCAGCAACCTCTCCCCTCCTAGTTTCCCCTGCAGAGGAAACAACAGGAGAAAAATCATTATATTACGTACGTACTGGAGAGGTACTGGACATAAATAGCACAGTCGTCGACGATGGTTTTGCTTTCACTATTGCCGTTCACGTCGCTGAATACGATGATGACGTCAACCCACTTTTCTATAGCATGAACGTATAGATTGGCCAAAGTGGGACGAGGCAATAAGAGTAGAGCTGGACTCACTCTTGAAAAGCAAAGTCTTTGGACCAGTAGTCCATACACCTGAATGTGTAAAACCTGTGGAATATAATTCGGATTTCATAAGAAATTGAAATAAAGGAAATGTGATCATTTTCCTACTAAGCCTAAACTTCTCTGAAAAAGCCAATAAATGCAGCGCATGGACGTTGTGACTGCATATATATATACGGCTATATATATATATATATATGTATATACATACATATGTATGTATATACATACATATGTATGTATATACATATATATAACTTTCAGAAGGGTATACTCTACCCCCAGAGATGAAAGAGAGACGTATAAACGTCTTCTCCATAAAGGCTACAAAGATCGTTAGTTGATCTTAAGCAATATTCTGCCCGTGTATCTTTTTCGAAAGATCGTTGACAGGATTTGTGATATTCACCGTACATATGGTCGACTTAAAGCTAGTAGGATCTCCTGCAGAGACCATTGAGATATCTGATAGCTTTAAGCATACTTTGGAAATGAAATACCTAGGCATAACAAGGTATTGTCTCGGCTTACATATTAAACACCTTCGTGGTGGAACCCTTTAATATTCTTCATACACCGGGAGTTTATGAAATGATGTCCATTGGCAACCTATTAAAAATGGATGCTTATTTATGACACCTTCCAGTAGTTGGAAGAGGGGGAGGACATCCTAGGTCCTGAAGAGCCTAGCTCTAGTGTACTTGTTACACTTCTTTATCTGGCCAACTGCACGTGTCTTTGATAGAACGTCTGCAGCAAGTTGTTAACCAGATACAGTGTTGTCCTGGAGAGCACCGCTAGACCAAGGATAAGCTGCTTCTGCGCAACTTCAAAGGGTCAAGGAATATATATCGCATATGCAGGTTTAAAGATCATCGCGATGACTAAAACACAAAAGGCCGGCCACCTCCTAAATATCTACACATCATCCTCCAATGTCTACATCTTCTGAGAAGCTCATCATCCAAGAAAAAAGTATTGAAAATGCTCAGCCAGGTCCAGCAGTACTTTGCAGGCACACTGAAGACTGATTCAAAGAATACTTTAGTGGAGTCATCTGCCAACATCGAAGAGCATTCCACTCCAGAGCGCCACTACTTTCCAATAGCCGCTAGATGAGTGAAACTTGTATAGATGAGTGATGACTGTATTTGCTTTCAGAACATGATGGATGTATAGAAAAATAGGAGATGATTGTATAGATACATAGGAAATCTGTAAGCCTGAAGCTTGTACAGATCAGGGGGAGTCCTTCGATAGTTGTACTCTTTTCCCTTAAGCTGCTGGTTTTTCCCACTGGGTTTTCCACAGCTAAGGTTTTAACGAGGCAACCACAGTGGCTCTGGATCCAGAAGTATCCACCCCATTAGCATACTGAATCCTGAAGTATTCATATGCTTAACCCAAGGTAATGGAGAGATGAGGGGGAGTGTTGTGAGTTGAGGGAGGCTTTTGGCCTCCCTCCCCTCATCATCTCACCATTACTCCCCACTAACTTAGTGGGGAGTCCCTTGGACTCCTAAATACTATTCTTAATGAATATATAGAGAGCCATGGCTTATGCCATGGCCACTACTGATTGGAGATTGTTTACTCTTCTTCCAATATCTCTCAACAAGGTCCTATTAATCAATCTAAGTGTTATTTTCCTCTATTAAATTATATTACATTATTGTTCAAGTAATCATATTTAGATTTAACATCATCTATCTCTTTACATAGGTTATTTATCCTAGTGTTCAAAGTTTTACATTCAGTTGTTAGAATTTTATTTTCAATTTCAGATGGTTTTCATCCCTAAGCTTGGTAGATGGTAGAATCAACTTCAGTATTTGGAGATGTGAAGTCATGGATGTCTTGAACCAACTTGGTCAAGACATCGCATTGGAAGAGAAGTCGATGGGCATGCCTGATCAGGAGTGGAGAACTCTGAATCGAAATGCATGTGGTACCATTGATCCGACTGTATTTGTCGAAGGAGAATAAATACCCATATATGGAGGAGACAATTGCAAGAAAGTTCTGTAAGGAGCTCGGAGACAAGTACATGAAGAAGAATATCCAAAACCGGCTACACTTGAAGAAGAAGCTTTTCGGTTTGAAGTTAGCCGGGGGGATTTCTACGGAGGAACACTTCGAATACTACAACAAGCTTCTTACCGATCAGAGGAATGTTGACGTGAAGGTTGACAATGAAGACAAGACGATGATTCTCCTCAACTCTCTACCCATCAAGTATGAGTAGTTGGTGTCGTTTCTTACCTACGCTAAGGAATCGATCATATTCGACATTGTGTCCAATGCTCTAACGAGCAACGAGTTTAGGAAGAACGAATGGTACACCAATAGTCAAGCTTCGAGTGATGCTCTTATGGTCGTAAGGGGTCGTAGTGGAGAGAAAAGTGGAGATAGAAGGGGGTATTTTAGATCCAAGTTCAAAGACAAAACAAGGGGCCCTCAGCAAAAGGTGGCGAAAGACCAATGTGCTTTCTGTAGATAAAGAGGGCATTGGGTCAGGGACTGCCAGAAGGCGAATAAGAAGCACGACGCAACTGCCAATGTCGCGAAGGTCATTGAGGTCAAGGAGTATGTATTGGTCACTGCTTCGGAGGGCATGAGACCAGATGGTTGGGTGCTCGACTCTGGGTGCTCGTTCCATATGCCGTCACATCGAGAGTACTTTACGACCTTTAGGAAAGGTGGTAAGAGTACAGTATTGCTGAGCGATGACTGAGCTTGCAGCACGACAGGCATCAGGATAGTGTGGATGTTGATGATCGACTGTGTTACACGAGACATCGATGAGGTACGCTTTGTTCCTGGCCTAAGGTGTAATCTCATATTGCTCGGCTAACTCGAAGCCAAGGAATGTCGAGTGACCATGGAGAATGGTGCTCTGAGGGTGACCCGAGGAGCAATGATCGTGATGAAGGAGAAGTTTAAAGGCAACCTCCATTACTTGGATGGTTCGGTCGTAGCTGGCACTATAGCTCTGACTCGTGAGACGGAGAATGTCGACTCATTGTTGTGGCACAAGCGCTTAGGGCATGTGGGTGAGAAAGCTTTGCAAAAGATTATTGTTGGAGATCGTTTGAAGGGAGCCAAGACCGGGAAGATTAAGTTCTGCGAGCACTATGTGTTTGGGAAGTAAACGCGTGCTTCATTTGGGACGGCCATCCATAGTACGCAGGGAGCACTCGACTATGTACACACCGACGTATGGGGTTCGAGTAGAACAGCCTCATTCGGATGGAAACATTACTTTGTGTCGTTCATCGATGATTTCTCACGCATGGTGTGGGTGTTTTTGTTGAAGTTGAAGGACCAAGTTCTTAGCATTTTATCGAGTGGAAGAAGCTGGTCGAGACTCAGACTAGTCGACGAGTCGGTCGTCTCCGAAGTGACAACGGTGGTGAGTATAGGTCAGATCTCTTCGAGAAGTTCTGCATATCAGAAGGGATTCAGAGATAGTACACCGTTAGTGGTACATCGCAGTTGTTGAACCATTGGGCCGACACTCGAGACGAATCGACCGACGGAGGTTAAGGCCCATAAGAGAAGCCCGATATCGACTCGGTCAAAACCCACCAGCCAGTCGCCTGTTGCACTCTCATCACTTGAACGTAGGATTGAAAGCGGCCCCATAAATAGCGGGAACATGGGCAACGTTTGCTCCTATTAAAAAGTGAAGATCATGGCACCATAATGGGTGATCGTTATCTTCCCAACGTCACTGAAAGGACCCATAAGGTTTATAAATACCAAAAGGTTCCAATTCCCAAGGTACGAGATCTAATACATAGACACTACTCTTTCAGCATAAATTTCTTCCAGCAAAGAGCTTGCGATGTCAGATCTGAGACGAACCTCCGTGGGTTGATCTCAGCTACTCCAAGCTCCATCTCTTCCTTAAGTTTCCGTACTAACTTAAGCATCGGATGGGATTTGGGTCGGGACCAAGATCCGACCCCCCTGACATTTCTTTGTCTGTAGATCGTCAAGTCTTAATCTCCCGTGAGGGTTGCACCAGAGCTTCCCGGCCTCGATCTATCCATGTACAAGCTGCTCAAGGGTTGATCGAGCACCGCATCCTAATCAACATCCATCAACCGACCCTGGTTCTACCAACCTAGGGTCTCATTCAACTCGCTGACGAGGCTCCGACTCAGCACGAAGAGTCCACATCAGCAAGACAATTGTTTTGGTCATTTTTGGCCTTAACAGTTTGGTGCCGTCTGTGAAAAATCGTTAACCAGCTCGACATCCCGAAGCGATCGAAAAGCTATGTCAGCTGGACCCAGCAATATCGGACCGATCCAAGGTCTGAAGGAGAAACAAAAAGTAAACATTGTCCTGGTGGAGGATGCCGATGACTCTACGTCCCCATCAAAGCGACTTACGAGGGCCACCAAGGAACCGAAGATGACCCATAAGCAATTCGAGCAATTCGTGAAGTGGGTCGACAAGAGTCTCGGCGTTCTGGCCACTCTGATACGCCAAAGCATGGGGGATCCACCTCTCACAAATGAGAACTACCGCCTCCAAACTCGACCCTGACACCGACTAGAGGCGCAGCCTTGCTCAGGGATCAAGGAGATCCGAGAGCAGATCGGCAGGAGATCAGCCTGCACAATACAACCCCCACGACTCACCATTACAGCGAAATGGGGATTGACAATCGTGCCTTCATTCTCCAGGGAGAGCCCGGTCCTTCCAACTATAAGGAAGCGACCCGCAACATCCTGGATCAGGTAATATACGGGGCTCCTCTAGGTTATAACCCTCTTAATCTTGCAGGTGGATATGGGAGGAGAGATGCGATCACAAACCGATCTTCGGGGGCTAATTACATGAAAGGCCAAGAAGGGAGATCCCTGCTCATCCAATGTGCACTTCGGCAAACCCATTGAAGGAGAACATCACCAGCGCCCTTCTCTTTCGAAGTTCAAACTCTCGGCCCTGCCAGCTTATGATGGCAGAGGCGACCCATGGTCCCACATCCGCAAATATCTAAATGTGATGCTGCTTCATGGGGCCGATGAGCCGTAGCTCTGTCGAGCTTTCCATTCTCCCTTTTCAAGAGGGCAAAAGGCTGGTACGGCGGGCTACCCGATAGCTGTATCGCATAGTTCGACAAATTGGCCGATTTGTTCTGCAAGCAATTCGTCGCAGGACGTTGACCCAAGAAGAAGTCTTCCTACCTCTTTACACTCAAGCAGAATGAAAAGGGGTCAATCAGAGCTGTTGTCCAACAATTCAACGACGAAAGGCTCGAGGTAAAGGAGACGCCAGATGTAACTGTCATCACAGCCTCACTTAAGCGGTACGAAACAAGCACTTGCGAAGGGCGCTCCGCCAGTTCCCACCCAACAACCTCGTAGAGATGTTAATATAACGGATTGGTTCACCAACTAAGAGGAAGCAGAAGAACCGACTGATGGGAAAGGCACGCATGCCCATCCTGGAGACACCGGACGTGAAAAGCCGACCCAAGGAAGCCCTCGCCAAGAATCTCGAGACAAGAGGCCAAGAGAAAGAAGCCCTCGAAGAAAGGAGTGCCCTACTTATACAAAGCCAAGCACCCTCAAGACGAATGTCCTCGCTTACGCCTCATGAGAAGAGCTGGTCTAAGAATCAGTCAAGAAGTGCAAATATGAGAAGAGAAACAACCTCAAATTCTACAAATATCCCAATGACTATGGGTACGATACCAACGACTGCTAGACACTCAAGGATATCAACACGCTGGTCAAGCATGGACATCCTAAGAACTCGGTTGTCGATCAATCCAGCAAAGAAGGGCCCTCGAAGCAGAAAGGCAAGATGACAGGGTAACATGTCACTAAGGTGGTGGACTAACGAGCTTCTAAGGCTAAGGTCAAACAAAAAGTGTGGGGCAAGAGCGAATCTCGACAAAACTCGGAAATACTAACGTGTCGTCAGCTATAAGTCGAAGTGCCAACCCTTCGCTAATGAACGAACCTAACGTGTCATCAGTCGTAAGTCGAAGGGGCCATGCCTTTGCCATTGAATGATCCTCTTATGTCGTCATCCGTAAGTCGAAGGGGCCATGCCTTTACCATTGAACGACCCTCTTGTGTCGTTAGACGTAAGTCGAAGTGGCCACGCCTTTGCCACAAAATGACCCTCTTGTATCATCAGCCGTAAGTCGAAGGAACCATCCCTTTGCTACTGAAAGACACTCTTGTGTCGTCAACCGTAAGTCGAAAGGGCCATCCTTTCACGACTGAACGACCCTCTTGTGTTGTCAGCCGTAAGTCGAAAGGGCCATCCTTTCGCTACTGAACGACCCTCTTGTGTCATCAGCCAGAAGTCAAAGGGGCCACCCCTCCGCTACTGAATGATCCTCTCGTATCATCAGCCATAAATTAAAAATGCCATCCTTTCGCTACTGAACGACCTTCTTGTGTTGTCAGCAGTAAATCGAAGGGGCCACCCTTTTGCCACTGAACGACTCCCCCATGTCATCAGCCGTGAGTTGAGGGAATTGCTCCCTCGCTACTAAACATTGTGGTCTATTTCTAACATGGTTCGATGGCTTACCCTCGATCATCTTGAGCAAGGGTTTAACCCATCGAAAGGGGCCATCAGGCATTATGACCACACGGCATGAGCAACGGCAAACAAAGAGATACAACGAAAAATAAAGATATGCCAGCCAACTTTTCTAGTGCTTTTGCTACAAATTTTTTTTCGTTTACATCTACATTTACCCCCTATACATTCAAAAATTAAAGCAGGAGTAAAAGGAATGCCAATATTCTACAATAGCAAGCTAGGCCCTTGGTCTCCCTCCAGCACGACCACGAGCTCTTGGTCTCCCGAAGCACCAGCTCCTGTAGTATCACCCGTCATGGTGACAACTTCACCGAAGGGATCAACCTCCTCCGTGTCTTGACTCAATTCATCGTCACCGAGGTCCGGAAACAGCACCGGGACTCGGTCGATCTCAGCGGATAGGTCAGGAAATTGTTAATCACTTTCGATCGACATCGCTCGTAGCCATCCATGTACAGCTCGTCAAAATTGTGTAATGAATCCTTGAATTCCTTGACCGCCCTCTCCACCATGACCTCGGTGTTGGCTCTCTCTTCCAGCAGAGCCTTCTCTGCTTGCTCCCTTAAAGCGGCTTGTTCTGCCTCCCTCTCGCGAGACTCGTATAGCTCATGATCGAGCCGCTGAAGGTGATCCATTCTCGATTCAAAAAGAAGGAAAATCCTAGTCAGCTCGACTTGAGACTTCTCCACGGTCGACCTAACGCCCCCAGGGTGACTTCGTGATTGGCCATCACCAGGGTACGTCAACGTAATGCAGCGGTAGCCACAAGAGCCTGTAAACAATGCCCGATAGTCAACATTCATGCTTTCATCACCTACACTGGAGGCTAGTGCAATAATTACCTGGACGTTAGCATGGACGTCTATCGACGCAAGCCTCTCGTAATTGACCATCTCCACGACAGCAATGTCCCGTGGAAGGGTCACATTTTCAGCAATCCGGGAGGCGATCCCGCAATCCAGAAGAGTGGAATCTTCTCGCCTCATCGGAAACCCCATTTAAATGATTTCCTCCATGGAGCAATCGAATGGAGTCAGAGGAGATCGATTATCAAGCAAAATCAGTCTGAACTCGTCAGGGATGTCTTCAGACAATTTTACTGGAGGAAACAAGCCTCCCTAGGACCAGGAATCCTCGTGCAGAAGGAGCTCTGGAGGGACCCGGGTCTCCCCCGAGTCTCCCTCTAGAGGAGTTCTTCTCTCCTGTTGAGGAACTGCTCAACGGCTTCAGTCGACCCAAATGGATCCGTGTCACTAAGGAGAATCCGCCGCCTCCTCTTATTTCCCTCAATTGCAACCACCTCGAATTCGGAGGCGGGCTTCTCCTTCTTCTTCTGCTGGAAATGGGTCACCTGAGTAGCTCTCTCAGCGACAACGGGTCGATCCTCTGACGATTGGGCCGCGCTTTCTTTCGTATATGACAACCGAGGAAATAACATGCTCACCTCAGCCTCTCTAATGGAAGCCTCAACTCCCTCCCTCAGCACAGGGTCCGCTTGGTATTCCAGACCGACCATGCCTGCAGAATAAACAAACAAATTAAGCCAGAAAACGAGGGTCGAACAGTTGGCAGGCACGATCAAATCAACCTTTCGTCCACACGGTCTGACGCAATACGTCGTCGGACCACAGCCACTTCGTCTTCCTCACACTCTCTGGCAAACTCGTCAATGTGTCGACAGCTTCCTTCTCCTCTCTAGTCAAAGGCTTGTCCTCAATGGAGCTTAATTCAGGGACACCCCAGCCGGTGCAGAAGCTTGCCTCTCCTTGAAAGAACACGAACACAAACTCCTCTTTCCATTTGGAATTAGAAGTCGGAAGGTCATCAAACAATTTCCTTCTTCGACAAGCCGTTATCATGTGCCAGCCCAGAGTCTTGAGAGGAGGAATCGAGAAGAAGTGATTGAACCATCTTAGCGATGGTTCAATCCCATTCATCACGCACAGAGCTATAACGCACATCAACTCAACTATGGCGTTCGGCATCAACTGTTAGAGAGAAATGTTCAGGGTGCACAAGAAGTAGCGCATGAAGGGGTGCATGGGGAATCGAAGCCCTCGTTGGAAGGGTTTGACGTAAACCCCGACTTCTCGGTCACCAGGACGATGGACCTTCTCGTCACTCCCCGGATCTGATAGTCGAGGCAGACGTAGTTTCTCTGAAACTCGGGGATCTGATCGGCTCCAATTTTGGACCTCAGATTCGCAATCAGACCAGGCTCCATAGTCCCCTCCTTGTTCTTCTACATGACTATAACTAAGCTCGATGAAGTCATTTCTTTTAAAGGGAGAAAATCTAAATCAAGAAAGATGAAGACTGTATCTTCAAATTTTGTTGCTGGAACCATCTTATATCAACAAGGCGATAGCCGCATGATGAGACATGCGTCAAAGATCCAAGGGTCTACGTGTCTTGGGTTTTGAACCAACGGCTCATCCGAATTGGCGAGGCAGATGTTTTGACGCCTAAAACATGAGTGCTAATTCCTCGACTGACGTGCCCTATTAATGCGATGTAACGTCGCTTGACTTCAGCAAGCGGACCCTTTGAGGTCATGCGACGGGAGGCCATTGTTGAACCATTGGGCCGGCACTCGAGACGAATGGACTGACGAAGGTTAAGGCCTACAAGAGAAGACCGATATCGACTCGGTCAAAGCTCACCAGCCATTCGTCCGTTGCACTCTCATCACTCGAATGTGGGATTGAAAGCGGCCCCATAAATAGCGGGAACATGGGCAACGTTTGCTCCTATTAAAAAGGAAAGATCATGGCACTATAATGGGTGACCGTTATCTCCCCAACGTCACTGAAAGGACCCATAAGGTTTATAAATACCAAAAGATTCCAATTCCCAAGGTACAAGATCTAATACATAGACTCTACTCTTTCAGCATAAACTTCTTCCACTAAAGAGCTTGCGACGATAGATCTGAGACGAACCTTCGTGGGTCGATCTCAGCTGCTCCAAGCTCCCTCTCTTCCGTAAGTTCACGTACTAACTTATGCATCGGATGGGGTTTGGATCGGGACCCAGATCCGACCCTCCTAACGTTTCTTTGTCGTGTAGATCGTCAAGTCTCAATCTCCACTGAGGGTCGCTTCAGAGCTTCTCGAACTCGATATATCACCGTACAAGCAGCTCAAGGGTCGATCGAGCACCGCATCCCAATCAACATCCACCAACCGACCCTGGTTCATACCAACCTAGGGTCCCATTCAACTCGCTGACGAGGCACCGACTCAGCACGAAGAGTCCACGTCAGCAAGACAATTGTTTTGGTCATTTTTGGCCTTAACAACAACAGAAAGGGGTACCTGAGTGGATGAATCGAACTTTGCTAGAGGAAGTTCGATGCATGTTGTCGATAGCTGACCTATCGAAGGAGTTTTGGGCAAAGGCCCTAGCGTACGCGACCTCTTTGGTCAATCGGCTACCATCTACTGCATTGGAAGGTCGACCTCCATTGAGGTCTGGTTGGGAAAGCTAGTTTTCGACTATGGATCACTTCGAGTTTAGGGCTATCCGAGTTACTATGCCGTGAAGGAAGACAAACTCGAGCCCATAAAGCCATCTTACTGGGCTTCAACAATGGTGTCTTGGGATATCAATTGTGGTATCCGACACAGAGGAATGTGATTGATACGTTTATCACCTACGAGAGGAGGCGCAAGAAGACTAATGAGTAATTGCTGGGCGTACCGAAGGTTTGGGAATAAAATTGTTTTGGGCACCATTAGTGGGTCTTAGTTGCTGTACGCACCACGCCTCATCATTATATAAGAGAGGGCGTGGGCTAGGGTTAGGGTATGGAATTTGTGAGCCGTCATTTGATATTTCCTAGAGTTCTCCGAGGAGATCTAGAAGAGAGTTTAGGCTTTTTCCTTAGCAAAAGCTAGGAGAGGGGCCAACTCTCCAAAAATTGGCTATTTATCTTGTAACCCTATTCCCAAATTCCAATAAAAATCCCCAAATCTCTTCTACAAACCCTAGTCCGCATCAATTTGGTATCAGAGCTCTGATCCAATGGCAGCAACAAGATCATCCACGGCAAAATCTCTGGAGGAGAGGCTAGATGCGGAAATCATCGAAAGGAAGAAGGACACGGCGGATCTCATCGAAAGGATCGACGCCGCTAAAACTGAGATCAGATCTGATCTCAAGGAAAATCTGGAGCAAATGAAGGAGTTGCTTGCCAACTTCATGGCTCAAAACATCACCGCGCCACAGATCTCGCGCTCGAAGGAAGGAGGCACTTCAGATCTGAATCATCAATCAGATCTGAGGGCGAAGGGGAAGGCGGTGATGATTCCGGACCATGAAGGGGTCATCTTGGAAGGAGTAGATCTAGATCTAGATCTCAACGGCGGCAACTGGCAAGAGAACCTCTCCGAAACCCTAGGAGAGAGCTCCGAGGAGGAACCCACGACCCATCGGCAGTGAAGGAGGTAAGCAGCGAACCCCCTGGGGGTTGCCGACAGCCGGCGACCCCCCAGGGGGCTCACCGGAGGCGGGCGAGCCCCCCAAGGGGCCTCCGAGGTGCTGCGACCCCACAGGGGGGTCGTGGGGGCAGGGCGACCCCGCCTGGGGTCCGCCGAGGGCAGGCGAGCCCCAGGCGGGGCCGCCGAGGGGTGGCGACCCCCTGGCGGGGCCGCCAAGGTGCTGCGACCCCCTGGAGGGGCCGTCAGAGGCAGGCGACCCCCCAGGGGGCCGTGGGAGACGGGCGACCCCCCAGGGGGTTCGCCGGAGGCGGGCGACCCCCCCAGGGGGGCGCCGAGGAGTTACGGGCCCGCCAGGGCACGCGCGGGCTCCTGACGGGCCGCGCGGAGTCTGAGGACCCCCCCCCGCGCATCGTCGGGGGGCCACTGGACCGGTGAGAGGCGCGTGCGGGGTGCGCGAGATCCGGAGTACTTCGAGGACGATGATTGGGCTCCGGAAGGAAGATGGGGGGCTGAGGAGCAGGATCCAGAGTACGAGGATTCCATCCGTCACTACGAGGAGGAGTATGAGGAGGAGGATGAGCGGCACTGGAGGGAGGATAGGAGGTGGGAGTCGGAAGGAGGCCGATTTGCGGACCACCATCGCCAGCAGCGCGTGGATCGTGTCGACGAGAGAGATCCATGGGCAGATGACCGCATATGGAAGCTCCAAATGCCGGTGTTCGAGGGTAGTGACGCCATTGGGTGGATCTACAAGGCGGAGAGGTACTTTGAGATGGCCAGGCTGACTGAGGAGGAGAGGTTGAGGGCGGTTGCCCTCTGTTTGGAGGGGGAGGCTCTGAATTGGTGGAGGTGGAAGGAGCAGCAAAGACCTCTGTGGACCTGGGACAGGTTCAAGGAGGCATTACTACACCGATTCCGAGGCTCTCAGGCGGGGGGGGGGAGCTTATGTGCAGCTGCATGCCTTGAGGCAGATGGGGACCATGCGCGACTACATTAAGCAGTACGAGGAGCTCACTAGCCGAGTGCGCGGGATGCCAGCAGAATCCCTGGAAGGATTCTTTATGGACGGTTTGAATCCCACCATCAGGTCTGAACTTCGTACTCTCAGACCACGTGGACTGGAGGAGCAGATGGAGCTGGCACTGACGGTAGAGGACCAGTTGGCCGACGAACATCGCGCTAGGGGGGCGTTTGGGGGGGAGTTTCCACGCCCACAGGTGGGACCAAGAGGGCAGACAGGCGCTGCAGGAGGGACCCCAGCAGGCGGAGGGAGACCCGGGGATGTGAGGCCAGGTGGGCCTTACAAGAGGATGACGGAAGCGGAGATGCGAGACCTGAGGGCAAAGTGGTTATGCTTCAAGTGCGACGAGAAGTTTACCCCTGGGCACAGGTGTCGCAACCAGGCCCTGCAGGTGTACGAGGTATATGCGGAGGACTTGGAGGGGGAGCAGGCAGAGGATGAGGTGGTAGGGGCCGAGGAGGAGGGCACGCCTATACTACTGGAGGCGGCCGAAGTCTCGCTTAGCTCCATCACGGGGCTTACACGGGTGCACACTATAAAGCTGGCTGGTAGAGTCCGAGACCTGGACGTGGTGATCTTGATAGATAGTGGGGCTACCCACAATTTCGTATCCCCCAGGGTGATTGAGAGTCAGGGGTTACCGATCACGGAGACAGAGGGCTTTGGAATCATGCTCGGGACTGGGGTGGTCGAGCAGAGTAGGGGTACCTGCCGGGACTTGATGGTGTCCATACAGGGGGTGGTGATCACGGGTGACTTCCTACCCTTGACCTTGGGCAACGTCGACTTGATTTTGGGGATGCAATGGTTGCAGTCGCTGGGAGAGACGAAGTTCAACTGAAGGCTACTACGGATGGAGTTCCAGGTGGACGGCAGGAAGGTGGTGCTGTTGGGCGACCCAAGTTTGTGTTGTTCGTCAGTGTCTTACAAGACCATGGCGAAGACACTCCAGGCTGAGGGAGGGGGGGTTCTTGATTGAGCTCCAGGGGTTGGCATCGGACGAGGCCATAGGGGCGACGGTGGTACCGCTGGAGGTAGAGTAGCTATTGCAGGGGTTTGAGGGGGTGTTTCAGCCACCTAGCGGTCTTCCGCCACCGAGAGACCATGAGCACGCAATTGTGCTAAGGGAGGGGATGTCACCTATCAGTGTGTGTCCGTACCGATACCCCCAGGTACAGAAGGATGAGATTGAGAAGCTGGTACAGGAGATGCTACATGCAGGGGTCATCCGCCCTAGTGCTAGTCCTTTTTCTAGCCCAGTACTTCTGGTTAAGAAAAAGGACGGCAGTTGGAGATTTTGTGTTGATTACCAGGCTCTAAACAAGGAGACTGTCCCCGACAAGTTTCCCATTCCGGTGATCGACGAACTATTGGATGAAGTGCACGGAGCGGTGGTGTTCTCGAAGATCGACCTGAAGTCGGGGTACCACCAGATTCGCATGAGGCAGGAAGATGTGCAGAAGACCGCTTTCAGAATTCACGAAGGCCACTACGAGTTCCTCGTCATGCCCTTTGGGCTGACGAACGCACCCGCGACCTTCCAGTCCTTGATGAACAAGGTCTTCCGACCTTATTTACGGAGGTTCGTTCTGGTCTTTTTTGATGATATCCTAGTCTACAGTGCATCACTACAGGATCATTTGGGCCATCTGGAGATAGTGCTGCGAGAGCTGGAGGACCATCAGCTGCAGGCCAACCGGAAGAAGTGTCTGTTCGGACAGGCGCAGGTAGAGTACTTGGGGCACATTGTGTCGGCAGAGGGAGTAGCAGCCGATCGCTCGAAGATTTTAGCCATGCTGGATTGGCCACAGCCTAGGGCACTACGGGCCATGAGGGGGTTTCTGGGACTTACAGGGTATTACAGGCGATTCGTGAAGGGGTACGGCACCTTGGCGTGGCCCCTAACGGAGCAGCTGAAGAAGGATAATTTTTGCTGGGGAGAGGAGGCGACGAGGGCATTCCAGGCCCTCAAGGAGGCGATGATGACGGTGCTGGTGCTGGCACTCCCAGATTTTGAGAAGAAATTCATCGTGGAGTCAGACGCATCGGGGTTCGGTTTGGGGGCCGTACTGATGCAGCAGCAGAGGCCGATCGCTTACTTCAGTCAGGTCTTATCCACCAGGGCCAGGCTGAAGTCAGTCTACGAGCGAGAGTTGATGGCAATTGTGCTGTCAGTTCAGAAGTGGAGACCCTACCTACTCGGGAGGGAGTTTGTGGTACGGACAGACCAGCGGAGTCTAAAGTACCTCTTGGAGCAGCGCATGGTGGCAGAGGAGCACCAGAGCTGGTTGTCTAAGTTGAGTGGGTACAAGTTCGAGATTCATTACAAACACGGCTCGGACAACAAGGCGGCAGATGCGCTCTCCCGACGGGATGAGAGGGTACAGGTGGTGGCTCTGTCTATTCCGCTGATGTTGAGGAGCGACACCCTGCTAGCATAGATTGAGGCAGATGAAGAGCTGCGGCAGATCAGGGAGGCGATTGTCAGGGGGTCTACAGACTTTCCAGGGTACACATTGGAGGGGGGACTACTTCTGTACCGGAGGCGGCTAGTGATTCCTTGGACTTCGGGTCACCTTCCAGCACTCTTCCATGAGTTTCACAGCAGCACAGTGGGGGGCACTCAGGAGGATACCAGACTTATCAGAGGATGGCCCGGGAGCTCTACTGGCCGGGCATGAGGAAGGACATTGCGAGGCTGGTCTCGGAGTGTGATATATGTCAGCGCCACGAGTATCAGGCGACGTCTCCAGCCGGTCTTCTACAGCCCTTGGAGTTACCAGAGAGGATATGGGAGGACATCTCGATGGATTTCGTGGAGGGACTGCCACGATCAGAGGGCTATACTACTATATTTGTTGTGGTTGACCGCCTCAGCAAATACGGTCATTTCATCCCACTCCGCCACCCATTTACTGCAGCATCGGTGGCAGTTGCTTTTTTGAAGGGGGTGGTCAAGCTGCATGGGTACCCCCGCTCTATTGTGTCCGACAGAGATAAAGTCTTTTTGAGCACTTTTTGGATGGAGATGTTCAGTCTGCAGGGTACAGTACTACGACGGAGCACAGCATACCACCCCCAGACGGACGGCCAGACGGAGGTCCTCAACCGTAGTGTGGAGACATACCTGCGGTGTTTTGCGTTAGAGACTCCTAGGAAGTGGGCCGGGTGGTTGATGTGGGCTGAGTATTGGTACAACACCTCGTACCACTCAGCGGCGAGGATGACACCGTTTCAGATCGTGTATGGCAGAGATCCGCCCCATTTAGTGCATTACAGTAGGGGATCTACCCCGGTGTCAGGATTGGAGCAGCAGTTAGAGGATCGGGATCGGGTCCTAGAAGAATTGAAGCGCCACCTACTGCGCGCACAGCAGATCATGAAGAAGAAGGCAGATGCACATCTCAGAGAGGTGGAGTTTGCTGTAGGGGAGCATGTCTATCTGAAGCTTCGACCATACAGACAGCGTTCTATGGCTCATCGGGGCAACGAGAAGCTGGCGACAAGGTATTATGGGCCATATGAGATTGAGGCCAGGATCAGCAAGGTGGCGTATCGATTGAAGCTACCTCCTACTACCCGCATCCATCCGGTTTTCCACGTCTCACAGTTGCGCCGCGCTATTGGAGATCATGAGGCGTCGTCTACCTTACCCCTGACTCTCACGGTGGACATGGAGGTACTTATGGCACCCGAGGAGGTTATAGGCATTCGTACAGGAGCATCGGGAGCACGTGAAGTTCTTATTCGTTGGTCGGCATTACCGGAGTTCGAGGCCACATGGGAGTTGAATGATCATATCCTGCAGCAATACCCAGATTTCCACCTTGAGGACAAGGTGAAACTCCTGGGGGGGAGTAGTGATACGTTTATCACTTACGAGAGGAGGCGCAAGAAGACTAAGGAGTAATTGCTGGGCGTACCGAAGGTTTGGGGATAAAATTGCTTTAGGCACCATTAGTGGGTCTTAGTTGATGTACGCACCACGCCTCATCATTATATAAGAGAGGGCGTGGGCTAGGGTTAGGGTATGGAATTTGTGAGCCGTCATTTGATATTTCCTAGAGTTCTCCGAGGAGATCTAGAAGAGAGTTTAGGCTTTTCCCTTAGCAAAAGCTAGGAGAGGGGCCAACTCTCCAAAAATTGGCTATTTATCTTGTAACCCTATTCCCAAATTCCAATAAAAATCCCCAAATCTCTTCTACAAACCCTAGTCCGCATCAGTGATCCTGAGTAGAGATGTAATGTTTGATGAGTCGGTGTTACTAAAGGAGCATGAACCAGTGGTGGAGATCGAACAGACACAATTGAAGCAGTTCTACGATGACGTGTCTGAGATTTCACAACGGTCGATCGACGACTCAGATCGACCTACACCAAAGGCTGCAAAAATCGGACTCCAGATGAATGTTGGTGAAGTTGGTGGTTCAATATCAATTGGTGGAGATAGCTCGTCTCCAAGGGTCGTTCAGTCAAAGGATTCCATAGCAGTGTCGAGGTCGAAGCGTGAGATAAGAAGACCTGCAATGTACTCGTAGATGGTCTCATTCACCTTTCCCACAGTATGTATCGATGTTTCCACTTCTTTCATAGAGGTGGAGCAATCTGAAGACCCGGAGTGGTGGAGAAGTGCGATGGACGAAGAGATGAAATCGCTGGCGAAGAATGACACATAAGATCTTGTGGATCTTCCAAAGAGCAAGAAAGCAATTGGAAGTAAGTGGGTCTACATCAAGAAGGAAGGGGACGAATCAGGAGATGTCTGCTACAAAGCTCGCCTCGTAGCGAAGGGCTTCACATAGAGAGAATGCATTGATTACAATGTTGTCTTCTCTCATGTGGTGAAGAATTGCTTGATTTGGATCATGTTGGCATTGGTTGGTCAGTTTGACCTTGAACTGGTGCAGCTAGATGTCAAGACGTTGTTCTTGCACGGAGAACACGAAGAGGAGATCTATTTGGCTCAACCCGATGGCTATAGGAGTGGTGACGGTCGTGCATGTAGGCTGAGAAAGTCACCCTAGGGTTGAAGCAGTCACCACGGCAGTGGTATAAGCGTTTCGAATTCTTTATGACGAAGGATTAAGGGTATGTTCACAGCCCCTATGATCATTGCGTGTTCTATCGAAAGTTGGTTGACGGGCTCTTCATCGATCTTCTGCTTTATGTCGATGACATGCTCATTGCTTCATCGAATAAAGATGAGATTCAGAGATTGAAGTCTCAATTGAGTTGTGTATGTGAGATGAAGGATCTGGGCAAGGCACGGAGGATTCTTGGGATGGAAATCATAAGAGATCGGAGTGGATGTATAGTTCATCTTTCACAGAGTCTCTATCTGAAGTCTATTATACAGATATTTGGCTGTGAGAAGATGAAGCCTGTAGCCACTCCGCTTGCACCTCACTTCAAGCTCGTGCCAAGCATTGTCTGAAGAATGAAGAGGAGAAGAAGCTCATGGAGAATGTACCGTATACTAATGCAGTAGGGGCAATGATGTACGCAATGGTATGTACTCGACCGGATCTATCACATGCAGTTAGCATGGTGAGTAGATACATGGACAATCCAGGGAAGGAGCACTGGCAAGCGGTGCCGTGGATCTTGCGGTACATCAATGGCACAGTCGACGTCGGACTGACTTACAACCGAAGTGTTCATGGTCTGTACACTGTCGATTATGTCAATTTTGACTATGCATGCAACTTGGATGGAAGGTGATCGATGACATGCTACGTCTTCACCCTGTTTGGCGCTCCAATTTGTTGGTGGACTATCCTTCAGTCTACAGTGGCCCTGTCTACTACGGAGGCAGAGTATATACCATTGACTGAAGCGGTGAAAGAGGCGATATGGCTGATGGGCTTGATGGATAATCTGGGAGTCTACCAAGAGTGGTACAATGTCTATTGTGATAGCCAGAGTGCAGTGCACTTGGCTAAGAATTAGATCTTCCATGCTCGCATGCTCGCATTAAGCATATCGATGTGAGATTCCACTTTATCAGGGACTATATGGGAGAAAAAGACGACGACGTCAACTTGCTGAAGATCGAAACAGAGGACAACCCGACAGACATGCTGACAAAGGTTGTATTGGTAGTCAAGTTCAAGCATTGTTTGGACTTGCTCAATGTGGTTCCTCGATGAAGTTGACGTCGGCCCCAGGAGAGGGCATCGTGACTCGAAAGAGTCAGTCGGTCCCAGGAGGGGACATTCGTAGTTTGGTGGAGCAGTTGGTGCTTCGGGACATTTGGCTCTTCGGAGCAAAAAGGTAGGGGGAACACCGGTTGATGCTCTACTAAGGTGATGTAATGAGGGTCGTTCGATGGTCGAAGGCTCGAATCTCGCCAAGGTTGAGATTTGTGGAAGTTGGCTCGATTTGACGCAGAAGTATTGGTCATACAGACGAGTTATCTTGTGCAGAGATAACTTGGATGTGCTTGGGTTCGACCTATCTAACTCTGAACAAGTCAGATACGAGGATACTGAGCATTTGGTCTTCTACAGCGCAGTTGGTCGATCGGTCGTCAGTTCGAGTCTGATAGTCGATCACTCGGCATTAGGTCGTTCGGTCGTAACTCGGTTGAAGTTCGTGTTTGGTCGAACAGTCATATGGTGGTTATATGGTCGACAGCTTGTACGTTTGGCTCGACACTCGGTCGTTCGATACAGCAAGAATATCGCTCGGTCGAAGAGAGCACACTGGGATGCGGCACACTAAGATGCGGTGGAGGCCCACTCGGGTGCGGTGCATTGATTGCGTAAAGCTGTGCTTGGATTGGATGCTGTGAAAGGCGGGATTCGTATCTTTGGAAATTCCTAGCCAATAATGGCACATATCGTAATAGGGTTATAAAAGGGGGGTTTTAGGTTAGGGTTTCATGAGGAACATTTGGAGAGAATTTGAGCCGACATTTATGAGAGCCGATTTTGAGAGATTGTATTGTGAGCTTTTAGAGAGATCTTGTGTGCTTTTTCTTTGCCTTTGAAGGAGAAGATTTGGTTTGTCCTTTCCTTTCGTAATAAAGCTCATCGGTGTTTCTCATTGGTCTATTGGTTTGTTTGTTTTGCCCATCTTTGTTCCGGGGTTTTTCGGCGATCTGTGTTTCCACGTCTCAGTGCACAACATAAGGTATATATCCGTAGTATTTCTTCGTTCAGTGTCTAACTATCAATACTTTTGTGATATATTTAGGTATATGCCCATTTTGTTTAATTACATCTCATGATAGACTTATCTTACAATATGTGACACAATAATGATAAATGCTACGTCGATATATATCATAACATGACAACCTTTATTACGAGTCAAAAGACTAAAACGTGGATTCATGTAGATTGATAATATTTCTTAAATATGGTCCATTAATTTGAGTGAGCTAAACCAGGCGGACAGAAAAATGTTGCCTCGGTTTTGAAAATTCCCTAATTACTAGTAGTGAAACTGAATTTTTCTCTGTAAAGGATATAAAAGCAGTGTACAAGGATCAAGGATCAGTGCCATCAGGCGTCAATACCAGTCCAACATTTACAGACAAGCAAGTTGAAGAAGGGAAGTAAAATTTGCCAAGACAGCGCTATCAAACTCCGGTTTGAGCTCATCAACCTCTAAAGGCAGAAGGGGAAAATACAGACTGCAAGGAAGTAACTTTTCAAGACCAGTTAAATTTGGAACGACATTAAATTCAAGTAACTTGTATGAAATTATTAGACCAAGGTTCAATGATTTCTAGCCTGCCCTGGCGGTGGCAAAGAGGAAA